>CM073129.1:40511977-41034477 GCA_037039145.1 Fundulus diaphanus | reverse complement strand
TTATTGGTCTCTTACAAGGATCTACACTATGGTGACAAATATTTTCTAAAATCGGCACCTACTACTCAAATTTCTCACCACCGTCTGTTATTAATCACTACTTCTATTTATACAGTGCTCCTGGGTCGTCATCGTCATTGATGTTTTGGAGATTCAAAACAAATCAAGTAAAACAAGTCAGCCCGTTCACCTTCTGGTACAAAGTAATCTTTTCCTTTACAGATGAGCTGCATACAGGAAACTGGGAAAAACATGACAGAAACTTGCAGCGTCCTGCGTTAAGGAAATAAAAATCAAAACTAGTAAATCAGGCGAAGATGGTCTCCTCGCGCCTCTTCTTAGTCAGGATTGTTCCAGGTTTGTGTTGAGCGTCTGGGTGGTTTGAGAGCTCTGGCGGGCAGGTGGAGACGGGGCTTTCCAGGATGGCCTGCTTCAGGTCATAAAACACCACAGAGTCCTCTTTGGTGAGGAACGTCATGGCCACGCCGCTCTTACCGGCACGACCAGTACGACCGATACGATGGATGTAGTCTTTGGGAGAAACAAGTAAGACTCTGTTACTTTTTCTGTTGCTTTTAAATGTAAAAAATGTTTCCTATGAAAACAAAGAGGCCTCTCACCTTCAATGTTCTTTGCCATGTCGTAGTTGAGGACCATGGAGACGTCATGGATATCGATACCTCGACCAGCAACGTCTGTGGCCACCAGGATGTCTTTGGCTCCAGCCTTGAGATTGGAGAGGGCAAACTCTCTCTGCTCCTGGCCTTTGCCACCGTGCAGCGTGCACGCATTGTACTGTTGAGAGCAAGAGATGAGCCGTCATGTGTTGTATTACACTGCCTATATTTTCTAGTCAGGGTTCCGACATTTTATTGTTCACATTAAGCCGGGCATACACTACGATTTTTTTTGACTTTTTTGGGCCGATTCTTCAGTCGTACGAGGATCGGGCCGAGTTCCAGCGACATTGTGCGTCCTGCGTCGTATACAGGGGGTAACGAGGGACGACTCGCCTCTCACGACCACCTCCCGATCAGGAATCGGACGGTCGGATGAAAATCAAACATGTCTGAAATTCAGCCGGCCCTCGTGAGCGATCGCGTCCTGCTTTTGAAGCGGAGCTATGAGCCGATTTCCCCCAACCTCGCGCGCTGCACTTGTGCAAACAAGAGAATTCTTCTTCTTCTTCTTTTCAGACAAAAACATAGGAGTGGAGAGCAGCATGGTGCCAGTAAGTGTAACGTGGAGTCAAACTCTGGAGGAGAAACTCGTAGAATTTCCAAAGCAGCGCGTTTTGTTCTGGTGAGCCTCATATTTAACAGTGAGCATCGACACTTCCACCTTTTTCTTCTTCTACTGTTGACATTTGGCTTCCGGGTAGACGAGTCCGAGTAGCGCCATCTCTCTACGGGGCTGAGTCCGACGTGTGGTTTTTGAACGCACAGTGTGAGCATACGAGTACCACGATTGAAAATATCGTACAGTGTATGCCCGGCATTACAGACTCTGATTTCTAGTCCTTTCTTCCCATTTTTAAATGTCCTACAGATCTTTCTACATCTGGTCAGACTTTATGTTAGGAATCGGCAAAAACCACCGTCTGTCAGGAGATGGTCGGAAAATTGGGCAGAATTAGAAGAAAAGATGGTGGTCAGGGATGAACGGATGGATAAACGGAGGAAGGAGTTATGAATGAAAACAGACGGATGTGCAGATGCATAAATGGACGTATGGATGAACGCGGGTGGATATATAAACGAATACAGTGACAGGATGATAAGCGTGAAAATAGATTTAATTCCCGGTTCTCTGTGTTTTTATCCATACTTTGGGTATCCGTAGGAACCTTGACTGTTTTACAGTAACTCACCCCCATCTTCTCCAGGGACTTCGCCAGAACATCGCAACCCTTCTTCTGGTTGACGAAGATGATGATGGGAGGCTCGAAGCCGTGCGACAAGACCTCCAACAGCTTTTTCCTGCACAGCACATGGCATTAAAAAGGGAACGTCAGCATAATGAGGTGACCGGGACCTCCGGTGGGGCTTCTTTCACTCTCACCTCTTCTCTCCCTCTGACATGAGCATGACTTTCTGCTCCACTCTCTCGTGGGGTTTCCCTGCAGAGCCGATGTACACCACAGCGGGACGCCTCAGGTAGCTCCTTGCCAGCCTCTCCACAGCCGCGGGCATGGTGGCGGTGAACATGACTGTCTGCGAGAGTCAACGAGGGAGTTCAGGAACACACCCACAGAGAACGGCCCGGTCCCACAGAGGTGTGGATCAGAAAGATTCACGTACTTGTCTGTATTTATGTTTCCCCGACTCAAAGTTCATCAGCATTTTCTCCGGGTCCTCGGCCTCCTCTGTGTCTGGTTTCTGATTGGTCACCGGGATGTACTCCAGGATCTTTTGGACGTCGGGCTCGAAGCCCATGTCGATCATGCGATCGGCCTCGTCCAGGACCACGTAGGTGCAGCGGCCGAGGACCAGGTAGCGGTTCTCCAGCACGTCTATCAGACGGCCGGGCGTGGCGATGACAATCTGTTGGAAGAGGAGAGAGAACGGAGGAAAGAAAAGTACATGAAGCTGACGGTACAATAAGCAGCTTTCACCAAACGTTGTTTAGTACAAGGCAGGAAAACTGATTTGTTACTGGAAGACATTTTAATTGGATATCAACATAGAATATCACCACTTTCGATTATTTAAGTTTTCCATTTTCTCAATGGTTTACAACAAACGATAAAGAAAACTATTTCATCTTTCTTTTGAGCTTGAACTTTTCAGTGAAAGAAAAAGATCCAACACGCCTGTCCTCCTGAGTCCACTCTAAAAAAAATAAATAAATAAATAAAAATGCTTCTCTTCAGCTCAACCCACAGTTGTTCTACATTAATTAGCTCTGAGAAATGAACCGACAATGAAAGAACGGTTGATTTTGTCTGTCGCATAGAGCTGGGCAATATATTGAGATTTTAAAAACGTTGCGATTTTTTTAAATATTTATACTGAGATGGTTTATGTTGCATTAGAATTATACTTTTATGTATTCCAGCAGGTTATTTTTCAGCTCTCTCTCATATTTATCTACAGCTGTTTCTTAAAAAAGAAAATGTGCCTGTGAGACATTTGGGATAAAGCTTAAATGACGTTTGCCTGTCTTTCCCACTGGTAAAGAGAATTTGCAGTTTATTGTATCGGAGTTGTTCGAGGTGCCAATGATTGCTATGCCGCTGGTTATTTTCTGCTCCACTGGATAAATGTATTTAAAGTTATATTTTTGAGTTTCCAGAGTGAGAACATGTTACTGCTATAAAAAAAAATAATCTTTTTTTTCCAAACATCTTTATCAGGAGTACGCATAAATGTGACTCACGCTGACTTCTGGTCTAAACTCATTTTATTTCACTCAGGCCTGACTTTAATCATAGATGTTGTTTTAATGTTTTGGTGCTTTTGTTCAGGCCAGATTAGTATTAAGCCTGAATGTTTCACCTCACAGCCCATCCTGAGTTTGAAGCCTTGGTCCTCCCTGGAGATACCTCCGATCACCGCCACTGTTCGGATGCCGAGGGGTTTGCCAAACTTGATGGTTTCTTCCTCGATCTGCTGAGCCAACTCACGAGTCGGTGCCAGAATCACCGCATAAGGACCCTGGTCGGAGTCTTCGATCCTGCAACGCAGAGCAGACGGCTGAAACGGGCGGCAATGACTCAACGCCATGAGAGACAGATTACAGGGTTTACTGAAGACTGGGGAAGGTTTATCAGCCCTACCTTTCGATTTTCGGCAGAGTGGTAATCCAGACCAGCAGTGGAATGAGGAAAGCCGCCGTTTTACCGCTACCCGTCTCAGCCACGCCGATGATGTCACGGTTCTGTAGGCCAATGGGAATGGCTTGCCTCTGAATGGGTGTTGGGTCCTTAAGGTTGAATCAGAAAAGCAAAAAAAGACAACATCAGGCAGGGTTCTACAAATTAATTGTATATCTCCAAGCAGGCTTAGGAAGGGCACTTGAGCAAACCTTATAGCCACACTTGTCGATGACTTCCAGGATGTGTGCAGGCAGAGAGTACTCCTTCCAGTTCCTGATGGGGTTGGGGATCTTTCCTCCCTTGGTGGTGATGCTGTAGTCTTCCCTGAAGATTCGCCAGTCTCTGTCCGTCATCTCATCCAGCTTCTTCTGAGACCAGTGCCTGTCGTCCCAGCGCTGCTTAGCTTCCTTCTTACGCACCTTCTTCAACCTTGTCCTGTGGGGAAAAACGAGGTCAGATTCCCTTAACAAAAGCTCTTCCGTTGACTCCAGAGAGCTTCTATCATTTCACATCTTTATCCTCACTCTTCCTGCTCCTTCTCTTCCAGCGTACGTCTCTTCTCCATCAGATCGCCATAGAAGCGGGACTGCTCCCTTTTCTGCTGCTTCAAATCGATACCGGCGATGAAGCCTCGTCCGTAAAGCTGCACCTGATGCTTCTCCTTGTAGCTGCAGGGAGACGTTTAAATCTAATAGTTAAACTTCGGGGCGGAGTCAAAGACCCGTTCGAAATAACTTCATAATCCACTCACATCGGGTTGTAGTCGACTGAGGTGTCTTCAGACGCATCCCACTCGAATACAAACTTCCTGTCGTTCAGGTGACGAGTTCTCCGCCGTTTTTTGACTCCACCCAGATATCGTTCCTGTAATTAAGTCAATTTAGTTGTGTAAAAACACCGTCTATCATGCTTTTGCTGTCAAACTGACTTGATAGTTGAGTGAAAGATGGCTGGAAATATAATCCATGTTTAGTTGAAAATGTGAGAGCTTAACGAGTAAATAAACATGTTTTAGACCCAGAAATCCTTAAAATCTTTAAAGTGGGAAACATAACTAAAATCACAAAGCTCTCTCCGACTTCCAAAGCAGAAATTCTAAAAATTCTATTTTCTGACAGAAAACCTCTTTGGTGCTACATCGTCTCACTAAACAGGAAAGGCTTAAAAAGTCTTATTGAACCAGTGAGAATAACTCTGTGGGAAACATGTTGCTCCAGGATTATTAAACAATCAGAAACTTGGCTTCAAGGAGAAGCAATTGATACTAATAAAAAAAGGATTATTCACAGATACTCATTAGCATCAAAACTGATATAAACTGGCTCGTTCACAATTGTTGCACTTCAGCCACAGCGCTGCAGTAACAGGGACTCTTTGCCTCCCTGCAGCCGCTTATCCACAATAATTTGCTGCTGAGGGAAATTTTTAACTATTTCAAACTGTAATTATTCAGACTTTTGCTTTTAACTCAAAATAACCCTATTCTAGGGTTGTTCGGTATACCGGTACTGATTTGATACCGGGTCACTGTGGCATTTACAACGGTACTATACTACATTTGGATGGGACCGGTAATTACAGCGCAGGCAACAGCATCGTTGATTTAACGAGTTTTCAGACCCCTCTAGTGACTTTTTCCAGAAAAGCGACTAGCGACAAATCAGGCGACTTTTCTCTGTGTTGTTGGAGACTTCGGCGTCAACGCGTAAAAGCTTCAGTCTGTCTACAGTTTACTGTTTTTAGCGAGCAGTAAGGGCTGCTGCGTGCGCTTCCCCTCCCACCTTCCAAGCTCTGAAGTCAGCGCTTTGTTCTGCTGCCTGCAGCCCGCCTGCCGAAGGAGCAAGGAGGAGACCCGTTACCCGTCTACAAAGTGGGATGCTAATATTAGTTTTTCACTGCGTTAAAATGCTCAGCTCAGGCTGTGTCTGCAGTTTGTTTGAGCTGATCACGTCAGATCTTGATAACTATCGACGTTTTCTTCTCATTAAAGACGCTCTTGTTCTGGTAATATCACAACTTTACTCTCATATCATCACCGCTTTATTCTGGCAATATTATGACTTTGATCTCCTAATTACAAATTGTCCAACTGGCCCAATCCATGCACTTTTGACTCAGTAATGATATTTGTGTTCTCTTTTTATTTGGAAAAATATAAAAATATACCGAAATACATGTTGGTACCAGATAAATGAGGGAAAAAAGTTTTGTCAGTATTGTACATTATGACGTCAGTAGCCTACATGGTCGTGAGGTTTGCAGGTCTGAGACCATCTCCTCCCTGGTTTGATTGCAGCACAGAGGGCTTCTCAATTTCCAGGCTGGTGCGTAAAAGCATCAAAACGCGCAGAGAAAAAGGCGCATTGATATGTACTTTAAAGTCCGCCTGTTTGCGCCGTGATCCAGGGACAGATTTACCTTTCAACACTCCTTCATTCTCCTCCTGCTGTGCGGACAGATGCGCCGCTCCTCTCGGTTTTCTCTACCTTTTTTTCTCCATTTTATGTCAGTGGTTTTGCCAAACAAGACTGATTTATACAAGCAGGAAATAACAGTAAAACGCTGACAGTTGAGTCCATATCAACATCAAATAGATGAAGTAGTAAAATTTCCAGTATGGCGAGTAAACATAAGCAAATCAAAATAAAGACAAGGATGCAAATACGGTGCATTCAAACGTTTTGATGCCGTCTGGCAATTACTTCATTTTGCCAAGTATCATCATCATGACGCATTTCTGAATCCAGTCTAATCGGTTAGTTTCTTGCCTTTGATCGCTAGGAGCGCATTTGGGTGGTTTTCTTCTTGTACCATCAACCAATCACAGCTCTTAAAAGACAGCGTCACACCTAGCAACGGGTCACCTCCTCACGAAGATAAACATTTCTGTCATTTCATTAGTCAGAGTCGCTCTCAGCAGCGATCTGAATCATTCTTTAGCTAAGACTCAGAGGCAGGACTTTTTAGGCTGATATAGGATCTCTGTTATCTTTAGGTCTCCTGAAACTAACCTTGATGGCATGGAGCTCTTTGCTTTTGTCTTTCTCCTCCCGGAGCTTTTGCCGCCCATCATCTTCGTCATTCCCGTTATTCTCACGGTCCATTCGCTCTCTGCGCTCCCGTCTCTCCCTTTCTTGGGGGTCCTCTGCAGGAAACAAATCACAAGCGTCACATACGCGTCTGTACATTTCAGCACAGGACCATAATACGTTCAAGCTAATGCATGAAACACACCCATCATTTTCCTGCCAAGGTCCTGAAACATTCTCCTCTTCTTTCTTTCCTCTTCCATCAGCTTCTTCCTTCCCTCCACCTGCTGCTCTCGGCGCTTTATAGCCTCAGCCTCCCGCTCTGCTCGGGACAGAAACTTTGGCTAAAAACAAAAAAAGGTACAATAAAAACGATTAAAAACTCAGTCTTTCAAAAGAAAGTAAATATGTAAGATAACTGCTCACTTTTGCCTCTGCTTCCTCCTCTGCCTTTTTCTTGGCCAGAAGCTCCTCCAAAGAGAGTGGCTGGGCCTGAAACACACAACGCCATGCAGATCATGCAACTTAAAAAAAAAAAAAAAAAGAGCACTAAGGGACTATATGATCAGTTGGGAACAATGTTCCTACATCAAAATCTTATGAAAATGTTTTTTAAAAATATTTTTCCATTGTTTTGCAAACACAGAGATATGATTTGTGATCCATTACAATGATAAAAGATTAGAAGAAGGTGAGATCTACAGGACAAATAAATTAAATGAAAACATGAGCCCAAATCGTACCTTCTCTTTCTTCTTTTTGTCATCTTCTTCTTCCTCTGTTTTTATGTCCTTTTCCCTCTTTAGCTTGTTATCCCTAGACTTTGGTGATAGGCTTCTAAAAAGACAAGGAGATCAAATAAAGTTCAACATATTGTAAATGGGCTACAGAAAACTTGCTTTGATCATATCTTCATCATATTCTATACATCTGGGGAGTCGATTTTTGTTTTTAATCGAGTGATGCACCAGTTAATAGGCTAGTGTTCAAAATTGGCCAAATTTCACTTGGTAAGGACTGACCAGAAATCAGCAGGTCTAACAATGAAACATTTCACTTGTTTTCTTGTTCACTCAGTGCGTACAAACTAAAGACTCCCATTTTATGGTCCGTAAACACCTCAGCTACACAACATATACTCTGATGCAGTTAGTTTCTAATTTATTATAAGTAAAATAATGATGTAGCACATATGTATGGAATCTGATGAATCGTCACTTGCTGTCTAAGCTGTTCCACATGCTGAGCCAACATTCTGGCATCCTTACCGTTTAGTGGTCAGATTCTTAAGGCTGAGTAGCATCGTGATGTCTCACATTAGTGTTTGGAGTTTTTAGTACCTTGATCTCTTGCTGCGATCTTTGTCACGCCGATGGCTGTCTCTTTCCTTACGGCTCCTCTCTCTGTCTTTGTCTCTGTCCTTATCTTTCATGCGGCGATCCCTTTTTGCAGTTACATAAATTAGATGGAAACACAAATTTAAAAGTTTGGACAGACAGAAACCATGGCACAGAGAAGTTTTACTCGATAATCCCACAGAGTTGAGTTTGTGTGCTTTCACTTTAAGCCACCTTTCTGGAGATTTGGAGCGGTTCCGTTCGCGGGAACGATGCCGTTTCCGTGAAGGTGATGCTCTGCGTTCCCGTGAACGGCTGCGCTTCCTCTCCCGGTCTTTGTTCCCTGATGAGTCGGCATCCTTCTTGTCTGTGTCAGCTGCCATCTGCTAATTTAAAAATGTACAAGTATGACCAAAGCTTTTTTTTTTTTTAGCCAAGACGACTTTATTCATAAACACTTTAAAAACAGCACAGGTAACCAAAGTGCCGAACAGATATCTATAGCATACATAAAAACACATTAAAGATGCTATAACTCACTAGAGTAAAACACAAAATAAAATGAGATGTTATAAGTAACTTGAATAAAATGGATAAAGTGAGCCCTGTCATGCTGCGTCAAAAGCTAATGAGAAAAGGTCTGATGTGTAATAGCAGCAAGTTCCAAAGCCTTGGAGCAAACACAGAAAAAACTCTGTCTCCTCTCTCTGAGCTTCCCCCAAGTCCTCAGCATGTCCAGAAGAATCTGGTCCGCTAACCTGACGGAGCGGGAAGGGCAATGCACTTGCAAAAGCTCAGAGACGTGGGGCAGGGCCAGACCATATAAGCATTTAAAAACAGATTAAAGAATCTTAAAATGAACCCTAAATTGAACAGGCAACCAGTGCAATGAGGCTAAAAACGGAGTTATGTGCTCTCTCTCTCTCTCTCCTGTACCAGGGAAGCAGACCTGTAAACATTCAATATGCAGTAGGGCTCTGAAATCATCAAAGGGTCTCAGGGTTCCTTCTTGTTTTTTTTTTTTCATTTCAGAAATCCGAACATTTCAAGTTTTACATTTCAGGATTTCTCTGTCAATTCTTGACCACTATTTAAATTGTTCATACTAAAGTAATCTCCAAAGATTAAAAAAAAAAATTCTGCAACCCTTTTAGCAACTGACCGTGTAACAATTTAAAACAAAATCCTTACTTAAACATGTAAAGAGTAAATTACATAAAGACATTTATAAAATACATCCAGTACAGCATACCAGGAAATAAAAATGACCACAAAAAATATATTTCCTAGCATTACGTCTCCTGTATGTTACAGGCAGTAAATATTTTTAAACCTCGTTTTGTATTTAGACATCTTTTCTGCAAAAAGTAAAATAAATGGATAACGAGTTAGCTGCATTATGAAATAATTTTCTAAATCTAAACAAAGGAGAATCGTCATGGGAAGAATTTGGTAGTTTTGCTTCTGCAGAAAGAAAGCTAACCATCAGAGGTTAGCTAGCTAATGGCTAAACGAAAATCTCGTTTATTCTTCGTCACTGAACAAAACTGAGAATGCGCTACCCCTACCTGTGAGCAGAGAGCTAAAACCAACCGGAAATGTTTTTTCTTGCTATCTTCAGACTGTCGTTTTTTAGCTTGTCAACAAAACTGTAGCGACTTGTGAACGATTCAGGCAGACGCCATAATGCTCAACACGAGCATAACGAGCAAAGGTTTGTGGGATGTGAAGTCCCAAATGTTGTGTTACGAATCGAAAAATACCTTGTGAAAACTACATAGCCCGTCATGAAGCAAAAGCTCTGCAAGGACCCCAGTTGTTTAAGCACAGGACGCCTAAATGCCTTCTTAAAAAAACCTGTGGCGCGTTAAGATCACTGAGCTATATAATACACTGGAGTGCTAATAGCCCGCTGTTAGAACGAGTCGCTTTGAAGCCACCAGCCGCCATATTGGTACTCCCTATTTTCCCCCAGTAACTAGGGAATATGTGCGCTACAGCATCGAATAACGAGGATTTTCCCATATTCAGGGGGGGCTTAAAACTTTTAAAATGTCAAATGCCATATACTTTTATGTTATGTTCTAAAACTATCAAGTACTGAGAAAGTCATGTGCTGAAATATTTTGCATTTTATTGATTTAAATATATATATATATATATATATATATATATATATATATATATATATATATATATATATATATATATAACATTTATAAATATATAAATAACAATATACAAAAACATATATTTACATATATGTATACATATATATACATATATACATTTACACATACTTATATATACATACATATATATATTTAATATGAATAACATGTAAAATATTTCAGCACCTAATTTCCTAGTAGTTGATAGTGTTAGTACATCCACTGACTGTAGAATTACCTATGAAACGTTTTCAGACAGCCAGAAAACTGCTTATTGTTGCAACCAAATCCTATGGGATTTTGTGAGAGTAGGGAGTAGCAAGATGGCGGCCAGTGACTTCAGTTTTTCGGCTAAATCAGCACGCCAGTGTATAATATATCTCAGTGGTTAAGATGCGCTTGAAAGTCGAATTTTGCAGCTTCGAGAGAAAAACTGAACTATATCTTCAAATCTACATGAAAAAGTACAACTACTACGATGCGCTGGTGTTTTGTTATTTCAAGTAAGAAGTGACACAAAATAATATTTAAAGGTTGATGTGAAACTCTTTAACAATCTGTTCTTTATCATCATAATAATAACGCTTTTTTGATGGGGCGCTCCTGGGACAACCATGTGTACGTCATTTGCTAAATTCCGAGGTTACATTTACCCGAACACACAGTTTGGGTAAATGTAAATCTGAGTCTCCTTCTTTATTATTGTTATTATTGAATTAATGTTCTGCTTATTCGTGGTAATGTAAAACTGAGTTTATGTTATAAAGCTTCAATAATAATAAATAAATAAACACACAATTCGTTAAACGGGGTGCGCCAGTTTAAGCGCCAGATGGCGACAATAGGTTGAAATTGGCACATCAGAAATGTCAGGTTGATCTACGGCGTAGATCCATATACGTAGATTCTACGTATATGGATTTATTACTTCAGAATCATCTTTATTTGCTGAGATCGACATTAGTTTCCTACATTCACAGCATTTAGAGTTTAAATATAACCCGGTGTATATATAGTTGAAACCAGACGTTTACATACACTATATAAAAAAAGACACATAAGCTTTTTTTTACTCGCTGTCAGACATGAAATCTGAATAATCTTTTCCGATTGTAGGTCTGTTAAAAATGCCAAAATTATTTCTATTTCCCAAATGCCAGAATGATCAGAAAAGGATTGTTTTTGACAATAATTTATCACTTTCTTCATATTCAGAAGTTTACATACACTAAGATCTGTGATCACTATGCCTTTAAACAATTTGGGAGCACCGAAACGATGATGTCATGTTGTTGGAAGCTTCTGATAGGTTTATTGACAATTTTTGCGTTGATGTGAGACACACCTGTGGATGTTTTAAAGGCACACCTAAAACACTTTGCATCTTTTATGTAACAAAATGGGAAAGTCAAAAGAAATGAGCCAAGACATCAGGAAGAGAATTGTGGACTTGCACAAGTCTGGTACATCCTTCGGTACCATTTCTAAATCCCTGAAGGTGCTAAGTTCATCTGTTCAAAGAATTTTCTGCAAGTATAAACACCATGGGGCTGTCAGGTCATCATACCGCTCAGGAAGGAGGACATGACCCGTTCGTGTGTCCCAGAGATGTACGTGCTTTGGTCCAAAAATGTGCATACCAACCCAAAATCAAAAAACATGCCTGTGCAAATTCTCAGTTATCCGGGTCATCGCAACAGCAAACAGGCTTAAATCGGAAGCAACTGGACTTTCGCTCAGTTCTTTCTGAAAACGTTTCGACACCTATCCAGGAGTCTTTGTCAAAATTGACAAAGACTCCTGGATGCATACATACATACATACATACATACATACATACATACATACATACATACATACATACATACATACATGTAGTAAGGTGTTCATCAGAGGAAGAAACCGTCTCTGTGGTGGCTGGTTTTTGCACATAGCGTTCTGTTGCCCTGACCTGTAAAAGACCTGTAAAAGTCTAAACTGTTTGCTTCCAGGGTGCATCTGCAGAGATTTTAACTCCTCCTTTCCTGATCCTAGACCTGCATAAACCCTGGATGGAAGGAAGGTCAGCCTTGGTGATGCTCTCTGAAGAACTAATTGTTCGTTACAGTTTGGACATGTCCTACTTTATGCCTGAGCCAAACCACGCAGCGATGGATGAACACAGGAAAGATTGAACAAAAGCCGTGTAGAAGATGACCAACAGCTGCTGTGTACGATTGAACTCCTTAAGGTGCCGCAGGAAGTACAGTCCCGGTTGTGCCTTCCTCCAAACAGTATCTATGTTGGAGTACCATCTCAGGTAACGTCCAGAGAAGGGGTGGTTCCCAGGAACCAGAAGTGGTCCACAGTAGACAGTGTTGTTGAGGATGGTGAGGAGAGACAGTATCTGAATTCAGGGGCTACATGTATTGATGGTAAATCGAAGGTAAATGGAATGCAGCAAAAGCTCCAGGTGGTTCTGAACACAACAGTGGACCAGCCGATCCGCCACCTGTCTGCATGCAGACTCATTACTATCCAGGATCAGATCAATGACAGTGGTGCCATCTATAAACTTCTGGAATTTCCCAGGTGGGGCCACTGAGGTGAAGTTATTTGCATACAGAAAGAAGTGGATTGGAGAGAGATACTACTTTCCATTTATTTTGGTCGGAACTAGGAGCTGGGAATGCGTAACACCCATTCCCATTCCAACGGTGTTAACAGCTTTCCAGTTAACACAGTGGGACAAATCTGGATTACAAGCTAAATACAAAAAGGCAAAATGGGACTGCCAGGAAAGCTGTTGTTTTGTTCATAGTACGTCTTTTGAGTGCCATTTAAAGCCGTACTTTCCACATAAAAACACCACTTTTAATTTGTTTGGTTCGGAGTTGCAGCCGCTACATGTAACACTGATGCACTCTTACAACTGTGTCTTATAAAATAAACATGTTTTTATCCCAGTTTACTGTTGATGCAAGGAGCTGCCATGTTGGATCAGACAATCGGCCTTAAGCAATTTCTCCGACTTTTCCAAGTGGAAGTCCGACTTTAGTGAAAATCAGAATATCTCAGTTCTGACTGCAACTGGAACACACCTCTGGTGTGGTAGTGCCGGTGGTTTTCATGTGTGGGAAGACGCTCCCCAGTCTCAGCTGTTGTTCCTGCCCAGTCAGAAAGCTGGTGATCCACCGACCGATGGAGGCTGACCCAGTGAACTGAGTCAGCTTCTGGTGGAGGATGTCTGGGTTGGTGGTGTTTGAGGCAGCGCTAAAGTCCACAAATAGGATCTTTATGTATATCCTTGAGGTGGTGCAGGATGAAGTGTAGTCCCAGTTTGACCGCATCCTCTGGCAACCTGTTTGCCAAGTAAGCTAACTGCAGGGCAGAGGGGCCTGTGATGTTGTTGAGATGCTTCAACACCGGTTTCTCAAAGGATTTCATGACCGCTGGTGTCAGGGGGCTACAGCCCTGTAGTCATTTAACCCTGTGATGGTGCATTTTTTTGGAGACTAGGATGAGACTAGGAACACTTGAAGAGGGGAGGGAACCTCTTGCAGCTCCAGAGACTTGTCCTCTCATGGAGATTTCCTGGTCTTATGACACCAAAAGAGCCTGTTCACATTATCTTTAGTGCAGGCAGAGGGGAAAGGTGACAGGGATGTAGAGTTGTTGTTGTTTGGTAGGGGGAGGGGGGGGATAGCCTCAATTCCTCTTGACAAGATAACTAAGTTGTGACATTTAATAAGCATAATAAAATGGGAAATAAAAAAAAAAAACGATTTCTGCCAACACTGCCTGGCTTCTGTGTTTGACAGAAAAAGCCAACTACGATATATTGTAATGCAGACCAGCAGCCATGATGATGAAATATCCCCGTCTGCTCAGTAGTACATTCAAACACCATCCGAGCAACATATTAAAATTCAAGAGCGCCTGTCTTCACAGGAATGTGGTTTTTTTTTCTCTTGTAATATAAAGCAGCGTCTTCTCGGTGTGTCTATGTGCGCGAGTTACTGCTTGTAGATAAAAGACATGTTAGATGGTGCTGTGCATGAGTCGGGACTGGCTCGATTACTGATTCATATTCTGGACCTTCCTTTCCTTCCACCCTCAGATCAAAGGAGATTTATGGAGCCCTTCTGAAAGTGAACTGTTTCAGTGGAGAAAGATCAAACCTAATTGTAAGAAGAAGGAAAAACTAGCGTTAAAAGCGCATAAAAAATGGAAAGATCCTTTGACTTTGTTTGCTAAATGTTCCAAAAGCAACGGAGTTTAATCAGAAAGAGCCTAGCCATGCTTTGTGTTTATATACATCTATCTATCTAGTGTCACTAGCTCATTGTGGTGTGTATTGAAGTTATGTGTAATACAAGTTTTGGGTTTGCCCTGGGGTCCCCTCTCAGTGGGATTGGCAGTAGAAACTAATTTCTCTGACGGTTCTTGTCCAGGAGAAGAAGCGCTACAGTCTTTTTTGTTAAAATTATCACTGGCCTTAAATTATCTTTTCATCTGCTGTAAGTGGAAAATCATCATAGGTAACAAAAATAAAGGCTGGAAAGCACTGATCTGTGTTTAATTAATCTATATAATGTGTTAGTGAATCGAGTCTTTGAAATAAATGAATTATTCAGTAATATTCTAATGTGTTAAATGGGTCTTTATGCCACAAAAGTCTTGTTTGCTGAACAGATCATCTGCCCAACAAGTCTCTTCCCATGTTGTTGTTTTTTTTGGGTTGGGAAGCTAAAAACATTTTGGGTTTAAACCTTTGCATTATCCTACACTGAGAAACGTAATTTTAAAATAAAGCAACAACAAAAATCAGCCTGATTCCTTTTCCCAGTGTCACAGTCTGTATGTGATTCCTCTTGGCCGGAGGTTGAAATGTTTTATCTAGCGTTGCTTTGTATTGACTGTTACATCACTCCGATCACTAACAGCTGACCATTGATTAAAGACGGGCTTGTGTAAGCAAGGAACCAATATCCAAGGGATATATACAGTAATTCCGCTCTTTCAGGGTCAACCGCTGTGGCTGTAACCTTTTTTGAATAACATAGAATAGTGAAAGTTCAAGCCCCAAAACATGCTTCAGCTGGATTCAGACCACTGGCTAACATAGATATGATTGGGCTTAACTGTTCCCCAGCTGTACGCACTTTATCTCCAGCATATCCCTTAGATCCTAACTAAAGTCGACCCCTAATACCGAAGTACCTCAGCTGCCCCCAGGATTGGAACCCCCCCTTCCTCCATACTGCTGGATGCCAGACATGGTTGCCTAATTAAACTGCTGGAAGAGCGCTCTCTCCTGACATGCCCTCAGGGTGTGCCAAGCAGGGCCCATGTGCAAGATGAGGGAAGGGGCGGAGGTTAGCTCTGTAGAAGGTGAGCAGAGCCATAAAATAGGGATTTCTGGCAGAGAGGTTGAAGGGGGGGGGGGGGGAGAGAAGAACCCTACCAGGGGAATGTGCTTAACTCTGGCAAGGACATGGGGCACACGTGAAGGGGGTCTATCATATGATCCCAGTAGACGTCTTCTTAGCATGTAAGAACTGGGCTCACCTTGCTGCGCTTAAAACTAAGACAACCTGCAGAGCATATGAAACAAGCTGCTTAGTATGCACGGGGCGTGCTATACTGAAAAAAAAAAAATCATACACCGAATCACTTGTACATATTCACGCATGGGTGCCTCTAGCTGCAAACAGTCTTCACACATGCACACATGAAGTGATAATTAGATCGCGTCAGCAAGCTGACCCAGTGACACATATTACTCACACACTCATTGACTTCTGGCACATTTTTTCACTGCAGGCTGATGCTAATAAAGCATAATTTAGTTAGTATTACCATGAGTTAGTCCTCAGGCTGCAGGACTGTAGAAGGGCTATCAACAGTCTGCCAGCTGTCTGATGCTCTCACATCGAAGCAACTTTGAAATAAAAAAAAAAAACATTCTGTAAGAGGCGAATGGACTTTATGAAACAAAACTTCAGCTTCAATAAGTCATGTAAAATTGCAGAGGGTCAGCTCTGATTTTCCTCATTTTTCTGGCAGTTGTGGGGCAGCCAGTCTGCCCTTGTTTTTCCTTTTTCAGTCCAGCCCTTTTTGACGAAAGAAGCGAGAGATAAACTGTGGCATGACTTGACTTTGACAGGTTGCATTTTGAAAAGATACCCTCGCTGACCTTTTTTGAACAACATTTGCTTTTTGGTTTCTTATTCTGGAGCTGGAAGATTAATCACGCTCTCATATCCTTCACTGAAAACATAAAATGCCTTGTAAATGTATTCATACCCATTAAACTTTCTCACATTGTATCATGTTACAACTACAATTATTCTATTGGGATTTTATCAGACCAACACAAAGTAGTTCAGAATTCTGAATCTGAAGGGAAATGAAAAGGTTTAGATATTGTGTTTTTTGCCAAAGAAATTCATAAATTTTGGTGGGGATTTATTTGCCTTTCTGACTCAATAGTTTACAGCACAATGTTTTGTTGCGATTTTCTTGCTGCAAACCTTTTTGGGGCATGTCTCTGCCAGCTTTGAACATTTAAAATAACTGACACTGAATATAAATCCCCACCACAATTTTGATCAACATCAGAATCACCTTTATTTTGAAAAGTTTGTTAGTACAAAGAAAGATTTTGACTTTGGATTCCAGTCCTTGCATTTTTTACATAAAAAAAAAATTGAAAACGTTGAATTGTTTGTTTCAACTTCAATATTATATAAAATGTGTATGTTGGTTTATCACATAAAGCCAAACCCTAACACACTGGAGTTTATGGATGTTGTATGACAGAATAGGAAAAATGTAAAGAACACTTTTGCAGAACAGAGAGTGAGCTAGAGTCCTTTAAAGTACATCCAAGGAAAACAATTAAAGACATGCCATCATCGTTTTAACAAAAATAACTTTTTATCTTTTGCAAATAATACCTGGAATTCCCAGCAATACAACGAGCTGAATAATCTGAATAAAAAACATGGAAAGACACGGTAGAGTCGATTTCTTCTTGACTGAGCCCCAGAGAGAATTAGATACCCAAAGAGGACGCTCATTTTCTCTTCTCCCCGCCTGAGCTGAGACTTTGACATGCAGTCCTGTTTCCCACCCAGAGACAGGAGTTACAACACTGTCTGAGCAGCTGTGACAGAGCTCGCTGTATGAAGGAATGTTACCCATATGTCAGTCTGCAGATTGCTCATCAGCAGCAGCCAGGCGGCAAAGCTTTTTCAAGCCCTCCACCCCCTCATCATCTTCCATTTTGCTCCTTCTGCTGCTGCTGCTGCAGTGCTTGGCAGGTCTAAGGAGCTGGATTGTGGGAAAGTGTGAGCCTGCTTCTTATGTGTGTGTGTGTGTGTGTGTGTTTCTGGTGTCTGTACCTGTCTGATAGATTAGGGGCTTATGTGGCAATGGGGAGCGCCAAAAAAAGCAACCATTTCTCTAAGTTTCACGGTGGGGTTTCAGACGGCATAAGTCTTTTCTCAGTCGTGTCTGTCATCATAAGCCTCAGCAGTACCAGCGTCTCTGTTGTGGGTTACCTGAGAGGGGGGGGGCATACGTCAGGTCAACGCAGATCAATCCTGAACAATATTCGTTAGTTCACATCAAACATGTCCGTGTCGCTCAAGTTTCCGCGTTTCAAGCTTCAACTGATTGTCAAGCCCTATTGTAAATGTCAAATTTGACTTTTTGTCAACAACAACAAAAAATGCTACTGCAACTTTTATGGGATACGAATTACTTCATATTGTCTTAAGCAAAGAAGTTGGTGTCCCTCTCCTCAAATAACAGACTGACCTGTTCTGTTTGCATAATGTTTAGTTAATTCATTATCTGTACCAGGCGTTGTCCGACACGCTTTGCTGTCCAAAACTAACCTTTGTGGGGTTTCTCATCCAAACACAGAAGAAGCCTGTCTGCGGGTTAACAAAACAAACCTTTGTCTCCACAGTTTGAGATTGAGGTCTAATCTATTGAAGGCTTGTAATAAATTCTCATTCTGATGATTAGTTTTAAAATCACAATTCTCAGGTTTCTATTTATTATTTTGCATTACTTTAAACTATTTTGAGGACTTTGTCCTGTCAGTTTCTACTTTCTTTCTCAGTCATCTTTTCTCTATCATGCTGTAATCATCACCACCATACACAAAGGTCAATCTAGATGTTTGCATAGACTGAAGAAAAGGGACAAAGCATTTTTTGTTCATCGCTGTCTCACATCAGATCAGACTGAACTTTTCCTGTTTTAGGCCAGTTAGTATTACCAATTGTTTCTATTTCCTTAATGACAGAATAATGATCAGTACAATTTATAGGCCTTTTTTTGTATTGATAAGGAGACTTGGTGGTGGAATGAGGAAATGTAGGAGTACGTTCAGAGGGAGAGATCAGCTAAGAAGAGGTGGGACGCTTAGGAGTACCAGGAGTCCAGAGAGATGCAGCGCAAAGTGAAGCAGGGATAGCTAAGGCCAAACAAAGGGTGCACGCCAACTTGTATGATAGAAAGATAGGAACAAGGGAGATGTGCAGAGTTGTGACAACTACAGAGGAATAAAGTTGACCAGCCTCCTTCCTAGTGGAAGCTGGTCAGAAGGTCAGAAGTGAGCATCTGTAATCAGCAGTATAGTTTCATGCTAAAAAATCTTTTACTAAAGATCCAGTATGAATAACCAATCTGTTGCCCGATCAGAGCAACAGTGCTTTACTGGGCAATAAACAGACTCTTGGTGTTCTCAGAGTTCAGTTGAGCATTTTAACCACTTTGTAATTTCTTTTAGGCACTCAAATTACTCAGACTGTTTAAAGATCTATCGATGTTTGAAGGAGCAATACATTTGAATGTCATCTGCATAAAACTAATAGGAGACACTATTGGATGTATTATGAAGCTCTCCAAGCTTGTGTTTATAGTTAAAAAGGCAATCATAAAAAAGTCTGGGTTTATCCCACATATTAGATCAACAGAATCTAACATGATGTGGTTTTTACGACACTGAAGCTTCTGTTTGAACTGCTGTAAAAGAGATCCAGAGATCCCCATCACACTTAGAAATCTGTGCATTAAGATATACAGAGCAACACTATTAATTTCAAATGGTTTTTACAATGACCCTGAGAACAACAAGGCATTTTTTACAATTCTGTAAAAGTGTCTTAGACTGGCCATAGTATTCCTGGCATGCAGAAGACATCTACATATTTAGATTTATGATTTTTTTTTCATAAAGTTACATATAAAAACTCTTTAAACCCATTTATTTAACATAAGCAAACCAGATAGTTATTCATTTATATTGTACGTGCTGTGACATTTTTTCCTATAATAGCTCAGCACTGACATACTGAGAAAAAAATACATCAAGCAAATCTTAAGAAAGTAGCTTTTGTAAAAGGACCATGGCAGCACTTGAGCCACGTCCAACTGTATAATCATGCCTTGGAGCGTCCTGCCAGAAACGACAGGCTCAGCACGCTTTTTGTCAGGGGAAATCTGATCTGATGAGACATGTAATGTGCATGAGACAATGTTTTGGGAAATGTTGTTAAGAGAAATAGGGAAACCTAAACGGCAGAGAGATAGGAGAGAGGGGTGCATGTCAAAGAGAGAAAACCCCCAGCTCATCCAAATGATGATCAAACTGCTATTCAGCCCCAGCTTTACAAAATCAGCATTGCAGCAGTAAGATGAAATTTATCAGCGGTTGCAGGTAAAGAGCAGATTTCCTCCATTGGCCCGTCTGTTGTTGTGTAAAGGTAGCAGATAAGCCTTATCCGGTGTGATAGCTCAGGAATGGCAAACATTCAGGGCACTTCATTTATATGGTTTCATCAGGGAGCCAGCAGAGACAAGCTGATAACAGCAAAGATCAGGCCAGTCAAGTGAAAGACTGAGCAAACATTGTGATGGAGGCCATGGGGGATGGCTGTTAAAGGAAAAGGAAAGAGAAAAGAGGCAACGGAAATACATTACTAAAACAATTTATTGCCGAAAGAAAAAGTAACGTTCTTGATTAAATAGTTAAGCTTTTACTGTAACACCCAAAGCAGGCAGCTATTGTGTTGTTACTCAGGTATATAATTGGATAAAACAGCTAATGATTTTCTATTCTTTTAGTGGTAGATGAAGGTTTTATTTCAAAACTCCCCACATCTCGAACTAAAGCTGTGACGTTGGGCTTTTCTTTCTTCTTCTTTTTTATTATTTGTGAAAATCTGTGGGTTCTCTTCATGTTTTCATGATTTTTGATATAGCCTTTTCTGCCTCATCTCCAACTCAGTAATCAAAGGCTTAATTATTCATGTCTTATCCCAGAAAGATACATACATTGCATGGGAATAAATTCACATAATAAGATTTTTGCAAAACAAAACAACTCGCACTCAACTGTAAAGGGTCTTGCAAAAGTGGTCACACCCTCTTCCAGATTTTGTCGTTTCAATACAACAAGCATCAAAATGCTTTTTCCCCTGATTTTATGTAATAGACAAATGCAAAGTAGATCACATTTGGCAAAGTGGAAGGAAATGGATGCAGGGATAATAAAATAATAGAGTAAACATTTGTATTTTTCATGTGAATAATTTTCAAGTCTTCTGAGGTAGGTCTCCACCACCTTTGCACATCTAAGGACTGAAACTTGTGCCCATTCTTATTTCTAAAAAAGCTCAAACTTAGTAATATTGAATGGAGAATATCTGTGAACATCAATTTTCAAGCCTTTCCACAGATTTTTAGTCGGATTAAAGTGACTTGACTTTGACTAGGCTATTCTCACACATGAACATGTAACCATACCGTTGTGTCTCTGGATGCAAATTCAGTGTAGTTTCCCTCCTGATAGGTGAACCTTCACCCCAGTGTAAAGCTTCTGGCAGCTTCCAATAACTTTTATTTCAGGATTCCTCTACATTTAGCTCCATCCATCTTAACAATAACTCTGACCAGCCTCCCTGTCCCTACTGAGGAAGCGTGATCCTGCCGCCGCCACCAAGTTTCACTGTGGGTTAGGTGTTCCCCACTTAGCATTTAGAATGGAGGATTCTACTCGCATCTCATCAGAGCACCATCTTCCATGTGTTTGCTCTGTCCCCAACATGGCTTGTGGCTAACTTCAAACAGGACTTTTTATGACTTTCTTTCGACAACAGCTTTCTTCCCGCCTCTGTTCAAAAAGACCCAATTTGTGGAGTTCTGCCCTGTCAATAGATTCTCCCACCTGAGCTCCAGATCTCTGTAGCTTCCCCAAAGTTACCATAGTCTTCTTTTGTGATTCACAATGTGTCATAATGTTGCAGTTGTTATATATTCTTTTCATTCTCTGATGATAGACTGAACACTGCTCCCTGAGATGTTTGAACTCTGGTGTTTTCACCTATCTCTGCTTTAAACTTCATCCCTGACCTGTCTGCTGTGTCCTTTAGTCTTCATGATGCTGTTTGTTTACTAATGTGTTCTAACAAACTTCTTTGGCCTTCACATAACATCTTTATTTACACGAAGATTCCATTCTTAGCTCTGTTAACTCATTGGGTGATCTCTGAAGGTGGTTCATCACACTCGTCATTTGGGTGCATTAGGGTTGAGCTGAATAACGATCCAGACACAAATGTTGAGATTTTTATATTTAAAATCTTTTGAAAAGCATGCTTCATTTACTTTCGCCTTTACAGATATTCACTAATTTGTGTTGATCCCATAAAATGCAGCAAAATACATTTAAGAATAATGTGAAAAAATATGAAAAGGTTCAAGGAATATGACCTTGTTTACAGTGCACTGTATTATCAGTATCTTGCTATTTCCTAAAGAGGTGGACTACTTTGCCCTTGACCGGAACACCAAAGATACATTATCAGTCATCCTGAAGACAACACAGACGACGTGCCGCCAAGCTATCAGTCCTACTCTCTCTATAAGAGCCTTGAATTCAATTAAATCTCCAAAATACCCCTTTGTTCCACTTCGATATGGTTTTTGCAAAGTTTCTAATCTAGTTTGAACTTACAGAAGAATTTCTCGATCGGAGATACCCTTTAATGTCTTACCCGCCATACATGAAGTGTTGAATTGGGCAAGAATTTCAAAACATGTTGGTCTTTTTGAGCTCATCCTTCCTCTCTTTAAAAAAAAAATTCAGGACATCGGCTAAATAAAAAAACAACTTCACTTCACGGTATGTTCGTCAAAGATTTATGTTTAATTGATTTGTCACAGACGTAAACACTTGTAAATGAAATTCAGGCATATTTACTTAAATAAAACTTTTTAAAGACAATAACAAATACAGAAAACTTGTCAATAATTTAAGCCACGAGAGGCAACGTCGCACAAGCATGTTGCTTCGCTTCCGTTAATTTCCTCCGTGGGCGTGAACAGCTTCATGAAGAAGAAATATGTACAAAACAAATCTGAAAAAACAAGCGAGCGGAATTATATTTAACAAACTGCAACTAGTTTGGGATGTTAGGACGCGGCAGACAGCACAGATATATTAAATAAGCACAGCAGCAGATCTGAAATTTCACATTTAAAAACTTGATGTTGCTTCCAGTGCAAAGCAGAGGACTGCTACCAGTTTGGGAGGCCTTTCAACCCAGAAAAGCACGTGTTGAGCAGTCTGCTGCTCCCTGATAAGTCCAGCCGTCACCTTGAGGCTTCAGCCTAATGCTACAAAAGAAAAGGTGAGGCACGCTCTATGGGAGTCATCACCCCTCCCCGCCTCCCCGTCAGAGATACAGGCAAGGCCCTGGCTCGCACTGTTCCTAGGCAACGCGCTAAATTCCACCGTCGTGCACATTGCCGCGCTTCCCGGTGCGGACCTACAAATCATCAAGTCCTCCATTAGCCGAGCTGTCAACAGCTGAACGCCGGGAGACTCCAGTGAGCACGACACCAGAGAAAACAACAACAATGAGCAAAACATCCAGCAGATTTTCTGCTTTTTAGAATGATTGGAAACAAAAAATAACAAACTGACAGGACCAGCCTGTTTGTGGGATTCAATTCATATTTTGTTTCCAGGGGATTTAGCCGGATTGCACATATAGATTAGTCCTGTTAACAAAGAATTTTAGCTTGAATATAGAGTTTGTATAAATTTGTGTTCTAAAAAGCATTTATTAGGCGCTTGGGGTGACAAAAGTTGTAGTTGTCAACTCCGGTGGATAACAGAGCTTAATATGGTGCTGGTAAATGTTCCCCAGAGTTCATAAAATCTAAAGAAAATATGCATATCTAAGAAAGTTATTTTTTAAAAAGGTCTGTAAAATGCTAAATGGAAGCCTCCGTTATTTCATTTTAATCTGTTGAGATTTAATCTTATTTGCATCCAGAAAGGTGCTTTTTTTTCATGAATTGAAAATAAATGTCAGAAAGAGGGACCAGGCAAGATTTCCCTCTTCTCAGAAACATGCAGCACATTTGAGGAAATTCAAAACCTCTAAAACAAAAAAAATACAATGGAAAAATAAAAGTCTGGATTGTTGAAGTGGGGTTCTGTAGAAGGATATAAATAATTTATATTTCTCCTGCAGTATATGAATCTCTTACCATACAACAATGGCCACTATTGAGACTACAGCAAACAGTTAATCAGAGTAGGGCCCATTCTAAAGCCTTCTACTATCTTAAAAACCTCACAATCTCAAAAAATTAATTGTTGTTTATTTAACACTAGGTTATGAATCTTTGAACTCTTGTCCTATATTTTGCTTTAAAGTTGAGAAGATTATTTACGGAACAACCTATGATTATATCAATTGAATGTTGACGGAGGAAGCAGTGCGGCACTAATAATCTTCCTCAGAGTAATTGTTCTATAGAAAATCAGTTTGGACAAAAAATGCACTGCATTACTTTTTATAAGTTACTCTGACTGGAAACATGTTCTCAGTATCTGTTTCATTAGGAAGTTCAATGATAGCACACCAGATTTCCTCTGTAAATAACAATAAGCTCATCTGTGCATGACCACCCAATCCAAACTTGGCTACAGGTTACAAAAATGGTCCGGTAAAAAACAGTATAACACTGTTCTGAGGAGAGGTTTTAGGACAGCAGAAGTCCGCTTTGGTAATGGCCCAGGTTATGCTAGTTAGCTTCAGCATCTTGGACCAACCAGGGAAAGAAGACTGAACATTTTCAGTGTCACTGAGGTGTTTCAAATGATGTTGGAGCATAAAAGCACAGGGATGAAAGAAGCTAACAGAAACCCACAGTTTCTGAAATAAATAGGGACACGTCTGCAATTCATTAAAGCCATGAGTGAGAGCAAGACTCTGAGCGGATAATAGAAAGGCCAAACAAAGGGGCTCAGTTTTGTCTTTTAGAGATTTTGACCTCTGTTATCGCTCAACGTGTATTTTCAAATGTCAAAAGGGTTTTGGGAGGATTTATTTTTCACACAATCCCACTTCAGAAATTTCAATCCTGAATTTTGGATTCAGGATTGTGTTTACTGTTGTACTGGCTACAGAACTCTACATTCTGGGGAACATGAAAGGTAAAAAGCATATAGAAAATGGTACATCAGGTTTTGTTTTATTTTGGGGGAATTAACTAATTATTCACTAGTGTAAATTCATCCTTTGGCCAAGCTTTGGTAGACTGTACTGTAAGCAACAATGAGCAACTTTTTGCAGAACCAAGCGGATAAATTGTCCATGAGGAAGGGTGTTTCCAAAATGGTTAGTTCAGACTTTTCTTTCCTTTCTTGGTCTCATCTATAAAAAAAGACTAATAAAGAAACAAAATTAAGTTGTTGTTTCAAAATTAAACTGTCCAGAAATATCCATCCTCAATATAACGCCACTAAAATCAAGGCCTATGGTTACTGAACACATTAGGCTGCTGGGGTGATGGGACGATGGAGGGAACCTCCTAAAGACATGTTGTAAGTATTTAAGACAAAGCAGCCACCTGCTCATGGTAGTGCTGAGTCACATTTCACTCCTTCAGACGGACTCACGCTTTGTCCTCCCACTGCCTTATGCAGATGAGCGCACCACTTGCCGAATTCTTCTTTTTTTGCCATCTCCTTTTGTTCTGCTGTCAGTTTTAACATCAAAATATATTACAGTCAGGGCTCAGGTAGGGGGATCATTTCTTCAAGAGCCAGTTTTTTTTAAAGATTTCTTCAGCTAGGTTTCTGCAGATACAGCGTCATGCTCAGATTTTACGCTCTCATTGCGCAGCCCATGCTTTGACCTTTAACGGACATCCAGACAGAGAGATGGATGGGATACGGCACCGCTGTCAGAGATTTAAATGGATTTCATCACTTTAATGGAGAGGATACAACTACTTCCCTCATGGACAAGCTAAGGTACAGACCGTCGTAAAGCTGATTCTCAAAACCTTTATGTGGAGCTGCGACATAAAGTGCATGTTATTCTCTCCGTTTGTACAGGATTATTATACGCCACTTCAAATAGCTTCTCTCTGACGAAACTGTGGTACACAGGAGTTAGAGGAGGATGATGCAAAAGATTAAAAAGGTATGTGAAAATCCAGACGATTGCTCCGTTTCCCCCGCACCCCCTGAACCCCGGCTGAACCAGCTACAATACTGTTCTCCTGTCCTCTCTTTCCATAAGCCGAGCACGCTCCTCGCTGTTTTCACATGATGGAACAGCTTTTGGACTTGTCTTTGCTGAAAGTGGAGGAGAGGAGATCCGTCTTGTTGGGAAGGTGTAGCAGTCTTTTGGAGAGGCGGCGGACCGGGCTGGGTTTGTTGGCAGGCTGCAGTTTATTCATGCAGGCCAGCGCTGCCGTACGGAAAACACTGTGGATGCTCTTTTCCGAAGTGAAGGCCGAGCACTCCAGATACGCTTCGGCTCCAAGCTGCTTAGCCATAGATGAACCCTACAAAAAAGAATATTTTTAAAAAGACATTAAAGTTTCTTTAAAAAAAATCCTTTAAAAGCTGTAGAGTAGCATAAAACAGACAGAAAAGAGGAAAGGGAACCAAAAGGCACACCTGTTCCTGGGAGACTGGAGCCTGTTTCTGATTGGACAGCTCCATGCGCGTGCACACATCCGTTCTCAGGTCTGTCTTGCAACCTATGAGCAGGATTCGAGTGTTGGGACAGAAGTCTTGAATCTCTGCTTTCCACTGCAAATAAAACAAACAGGGTTAATACAACAGAGAGGCATCAGCTTGATAGGAAAGCAAGGATGCCACCTCACTGGACTTTTAGCCGCTCATACCTTCTTCAGAGCACCGTCTACTGTGTCTGGTCTGCTAATGTCAAAGCATAACAACACTGCGTCGGAGTCGCTGTAGCAGAGAGGCCTGACGTTGTCGTAATATGGAGAGCCTGAAAAGACAGGAAGGAGTCATTTTAAAGCTTTATTTAATTGAATAGGAGGTTTTACATGTAGGCTTGCAATTCTTTTCTCCCTTAATAATAAAAACCTTCATTGAAAAACTGCATTTTGCGTTTGCTTGCATTGTCTTTGGCTAATATTTACATTTATTTGATGTTCCGAAACGCTTAAATGTGACAAACATGCAAGAAAAGAAAAAAAAAAGAAATCAGGAAGGTGTTTCCTGTGTTCGCTGTCAAGGACAAACTACGTAATATTCCACAGGATTTAATGGAATGACCTTGGGATACCAACTCAGGTATTGTGAAGTGAAATATGAAGGAAACAGATTCGGCTTGCATTTCTATAAACAGAATACGTTCCAGGGCTAAAAACAGATTGGCAGGATGTCCGCACTCTATTGTCTTCCCTCTGCCACCTAATCACTAGCTACACGACCACAGTAAGCTTCAATTTCCTCGTCCTGTCCTAGGGGGGCCAAATGTGCATAAGAAGCAAGTGTAAGAAGATGTAATTAGGACAAGAATAGATGCTGCCATTAGCAAGACCAACCAACTATCAGGACGTCTTGATGAAATTTGCAGTCTGCTAAATGTTTTATACCCAAGGTTTTATTTAGCCAGTCTTTCTTAACTTAACTTTGCAAAGTAAGATGCGTTACACAAGTTGTATCCATCGATATATATATATATATATATATATACATATTTTTATGTGTTCTGTTTATGGAAATCAAAGTCCATATCCCATATAACCATCCGAGGTGATGTAAGACTTGAGGAAGAGGCAGACAGATTTAAAGAGGACACAACTTCTAGCTCCTACCGCCTCCCACACATTAGCACCTCCACCTCGCCTGAACACACAGATACGCTCAGTCACACAAAGATGCGCAGTGCTTTCAGCTGAACAAACAGAAGCCGATCTGTTGAAACTGTGTGGTTTACAGTGAAAGAGAAAAGGAAAGTGAATGGAGCAACTCATCAGCGTGTCTTGGCAAGAGAGCAAAATTCGGAACAAGACCAGCTGGGCTAGAAGTTTGGTGTTCACATAGAAAAATGTCCCATTCTTGCCTCTTTCTGTGTGAGAATCGTTATTTAATATTGTCAATGGCAAACAGCTTTTTGAGGATGCCGAGTAGCGGTGTTTGGGAACCGTCTCCCTCGCTATGGAAAACGGGTCATCATTGTAGGCAATCTCAATGCAAACAGATATGAAGATGACATCATGGAACCAGTGACAATGGCATTTCTCCACTTTTATGGATCGAACTCTATCATCCAAGATGGCTATCCTCGCCCCTCAGAGACTACCTCCAAGCATTTGGGAGTGGACAAGAGTGGGATAGCCTGCCAGCAGTCCCAACCTCAACCTCTTGAAACCCTTGTGGACTCTGCTTGGGCGTGCTGTTCTTACCAGAGTGACCAACACAAGCACACTGGTTTACTTGCCCCAACCCCCGGTTGAGGAATGCAATGTCATTCCCCAGCAGTATGTGACTGAGCTGGTGCCCAGCATCAGGAGCAGGTGCAGGGGTCTCAAAATTGTATTCTCCCATGTACTAATACTGTCCCTTTTAATTACATAAATAAAATTTAAAATTCTCAGAATGTCTTGTTTCATCAAACAAGTGAATCCAATAAATGACACCAAGTAAGAGTGAATATCAGAATAAGTGGCTTAGCTTTTTAAGGGAGGATTTTTTTTGTTTAGGCTTTAGATGGGCACACCCTGCATATTCAACTCTGCAGCTCAACCCCCACCAATGCACTTCCTTAAATATTTGAAACCATTTAGGAAAATAAAAACAATTACCAACATTATCTGATTTGTTTGTTAGAAAAAAGGAAAAAAATTGAGTGACAAGTTTCCTTAATTTTTATTTTTAATAATCAGCCTTTCTATGATCGATCAAGAGGAGCAGACGCAACATCACACGTATGACAGAGCTGTGGGTGTTACACAGCTCTGCAGTAAAACAGGGTTTCACAATCCTTTCAAACGAAAATCAGAATTATTAAAAAGTTAAAACTGTTTTAGCATCTTAACATTAGGATCTAGCATGATTAGTGTGGTTAGCATTAGAGGCCATCTTCGGTCCTTGTGTGTATTCCTCAAACATTCAGAGGACCCTTACCTCAACAGTAAGACTTCCAGAATAGCGCTAACATTTTCTATCTCCAGGGTGTCCTTTAATATATCAGGAGAACTGGAATGTTAAAACGGATTTTAGAAAAATAGCAACATTGCGGCAATAGGTACGTTTAACGCTTCGTTTTAAAGTAGCAGCCTGAATGAACAGCCGGAACGCACTTGTAGAAAATATGGGTTCCTTTTTGGAAGCTTCTTCCTGCTTTAATGCTTCTTCTTACTTCACTGTTATGTTGATACTCGGTGATGTTGAAAATAGCTAACCTTTAGTCCTCTTCCCACAGAAACTACTTCCACACTAAAGGGTGTTGCAGTCAGTGCGACCTGTAAACGTTTAAGTATGTTGCATTTGCTGATCTGAAAAACATCTATTTTTTGTTTCCAACCGGTCGTTACTGATTAGGGTCCATTACAAAGTCTCTCTGTAATCAGCTGGTTTTTTGTTGTATCTCTATAGTTTACAACACATAGACCACCGGAAGTTTTCTTGCAGAACTATGAGTTGATTACTCAGGTTTCTGATAACAAGAAGCTGACAGCAGCTTACCTGCAGACTCTTGGTTCGGCCAAAAGAAACGTGTAGCTTGAGCATTATCCGTTATATTAATTATTAATTTATGAAAGTAAAAAAATGCTGTGTTCGTTAAATATTTAAAGTGGTATTTAGTTAAAACAATAAAACATACACACAAAGAGAATAAACCACGATGGGACAAAGTGGATATCAATG
Source organism: Fundulus diaphanus (assembly GCA_037039145.1). Lineage (NCBI taxonomy): Eukaryota > Metazoa > Chordata > Actinopteri > Cyprinodontiformes > Fundulidae > Fundulus > Fundulus diaphanus. The sequence goes on along the minus strand of CM073129.1, from coordinate 41,004,904 downwards.
CACAGCGCAGTGAAGGTATGTTTAGATTTATCTCTACAAATGGAAATCAGGCTTATGCAACATTTCCTCCAGAAGGGGTGACTGTCAAGAAAGTTTTTCCTTCGTGGGAGACAAATGTACAAACCTAAATTATCTCAGTGCTGCCTTTGTCTTACATAAGCATGGAGGTCAAGCACATATTTTCTCTCAGTATCCCTCGCCTGTGCCTTCTGTTCACAGCAACACACACACACAAACACACATACACACACGCACGCACACACACAAGAACCATGGTTGGCTTCACTCTTGCAGACTTCCACCCCCTGCATGGACGAGGCATCCCCCCCTCTCCCCTGTGAAACAACCACTCAACAAGGCCAACTGGCACCACTCGACTTCCTCTGAACACCAAACAAGCCTCAGCCTCCAACGTCGGCCAGCGATGTTACAAAAGAGGCCCGCTGCTGCACTTAGTGGCTTTTCTTATTGATTTCATTTACATAATGTCTTCAGCCTGTTTAGGTCACTGGGCGGCTGCATGCAGTTTATCTGGTCTCACACTGAACCAGAAACCTGGAAGCCTTTCTGACTGACTGCTTATTATCAGTTAATCTGCAGGTTGCATGATTAATCTTTTCTCCTGATTTTTACTATCCAAGAGCACATGTAGTCATATGAGGGAATTGTTTCACCAACAACCTGCGTTCTTTTTTAGTTTAACCCCAGATAAACTGGATGTTTTGCACATCATTTAGGACCGCAGAGGATAGTCTTTGTGTAAACTGAACAGAAGGAAAAACTTATTTTTTTTTGACAAGGATAACAGGTTGGGATCAGAAACAAATTGGTACATATGAAAGTTTTGACCAATTCATAAGGCTGAGCGATGAATCTGGTATTGATCAATGAATATAAAATAGCAACAGAGTCAGGGTTCAAGTGCTCCACTCACAACGGGACAAAACATAAATAACTCTGTTGTAGAAATTCTCCACTCCAGGCCAATAAATATTCATTTTTTTTTTTTCCCCAGTAAGGACTATAATACATGAGAGGGAAAAAAAACATAGTTGGGTTCTCAGATAGAGGTAGAACTTTTTACAAGATTATACTGATTAGTTCCTAATCTTTATGTGTATGCTTTTTGATGATGCATTTATAGACAGAAAACAGTAAAAGGTCTTTTGTTTTGATGAATGAACAAACAGGAAACAAGTAAGAAAGTAAATCGGATTCTTCCACACGTGACCTACAGATCTGAGCCGTTAAAGAAAAAAAAATGGCGGCTATTTTATTAATTGCTTGTTTTTTTTGGTTCTGTTTTTTTTTTACATAATAACAACATGTGGGGACTAAAAGTCAACACTGTAAAGAACAGCATAAATGTAATGTCTGGAAAATAAAACAAAGACAAAGAAGAACTGACCTATTCTTATTTCTGGTACACTGGTTATTGACACCTATACTCTAAATTTAAAAGATATGCTTTAGATAGTTCATTTATCATATGAAGTATAATTGTACATTATATTATTATTTCTTTTGAGATTTTATTAAATGATGAAAGAAATGGAAGTTTTGTGTAATTTATTACACAATTATGTTTTTGTTTGTTTGTGTAACCAGGGATTTACCCACAAATTGACATCGTAGTGCTCTGTGAAATTTTTAAGCGAGCAGTAAGACATTTCGGTCATTAAGAGCATAAAAGAGTGCCTTCAGCAATCACGCAGGTAAGATTCCTCAGCATATGTCCCACTGAGAAAAGGCTGCTGCATCCAATCAGGACAAACAAACAGGCAGATAGTGAAGTCTGGGCAAACAGCACACATAACACTGCAAGCTAAACAAAAGAATGAGACCTCGCTTTATTTACGCTTGTAATCGTTACCCGGCTCCTGGCCGGCTGATCTTACTGGAAGGGCAAACATGCTGCCGACATCAACCAATCACGAGTCACCACTTCAAGTTATTGCTCAACCTGGGCACAGACAAAACTGGGGAGAATCTCAAACAAACAGTGACTCAAACATGGAGAAGAGATCCCAGCCTTGCACAACATCCAGTTTCAGAAAATTTGGCACAAAAAAAAGAAAAACAGCAGAGGTTGTAATTCTCACCTGATGTGTCCCAAAGACTGAGCTCAACACGCTGGTCTTCAAGCTCCAGACAAGCCGTATAGTTCTCAAACACAGTGGGGACGTAAGTCTGGATGTGGAGGATGGGAGAACGGGATTAGGGAAAATTCTCCTCATACTACCCAGTGTCGAAGGTTTCCATCATACATGAACTCTAATGCAATGTATGGATTATGCGCTAAACTGATCATCACTGTGATATTGTTACCATTATCATTTGCAATATTATCATATGCAATTATACACTGATGTATCTATACACTATAAACTCATACTTACACAACTGCACGTGTACTGTATGCACATTACAAAAAATATTGTTTAATACTGTTTTTTCAAGGATTTGTCTCTGTTTTTTCATTCATTACTTTTCTTTTTTCTTCTTTTTATTCATTTCAGTGCAATAAGGGAGCCGCCTATGATTTCGTTGTATGTGACACACTGAAAATAAAAAGCTATTAGTATTTCTTTCATTTTTGTTTATTGTACGAAGACATCTTTATTCCCATTGCGAAAAGGAATTTGTGCTTAACAGCCTGCCTTCTATAAGCTTCACATCATACTTAAGTGGTCTTCACCACACTCTCAAATCCAACAATTTTATTGGTTAGAAGGAAATTAATAAAAAAATGTTGCGATATTCAACTTGAAACTAAAAGCGCATAATGACTTACGGGCAGTATATTCTACCGTAAAATCACAAACAAGCTTTTTTTTCCCCTATATCACAACGATTCAGGTATGAGCAGCAGCGTCTTACCTCTGGATAGCAATCCTTCACCAAGACTTGCAGCATCGCTGTTTTACCGCATTGAACGTCTCCAACCAGCACCAGTTTACACCTCGCCACAAAAGGCTGCGGGAGTCTTCTCTCCTTCATTATGACTGTAGGAAATAAATAAAATCAAACTCGTTCTTATGGAGAAGAAACGGTCGGAGATAACCGGGTAAAGTGCGTGAAATGCTGTCGTTAACCTGTTAGGTTTTGCTGACTCTGCGGCGGGTGATGCTGAGCAGCTGCAGTTAGTGAAGTCAGTGAAGGAGCCTCGGACGCAGCAGGACTTTATGTCGTCGCGCCAGCCAATCAGAGCGGCGCAGTGCGTGCACGAGACCCGCGCACGAGAAGGAGTCCGCCACAGCCTCAGTTACTTTTTCCATCTCGCCCACCGCGTGCCTCCCGTAGCCTAGCTGTCTTGTGAGTAAATTTCATATTACAAAAAAATATATATTAAAAATTATTTCTGAAGCAAAATTAGTAAATAATTCCATAAAGTTGATTTGTAGTACCAAACGTTTTAATCACTTTTTGTCCTGCCAACATTGATATTCCTTCTCTTTCCCACAGTCTGGATCACAAGTACATGACCAAATATGTAAATTAGCTGATTATGTCATCTAGCGACTTCTAGCGCAACACAGTCTCACTGAAAAACGCGTAACGTCTCCCTCTGTTGACCAACGTGGATGTTACACGTTTTTCAGTGAGACTGGATTGTTTTTTTTTTTTGCGGGAGAAAAAAACCAGCTGGTGCATAGTGCCCCAAATGATATGCTGTGGTGGGAAATTAAGAGAGCTCTTTGCAAAAGCCTAAAGAATGAAAGCCATGTTGTAAAGAATGGGCCTCTTCCACAATGACTCTAAAACAGAAAATTTAAATGAATTGCTTCAACTGGTAACAAGTAATTGAATTAAGGTTATCCAACTTGTTTTATTTAATTTATAAGTTGTAAGTTTAAACCATCGTAAATAAAATAGGTAATTCCATTAGTTGCTACCGACTGAAGCGATACTCTTTTTTAACATTGTCTTTTAGAGTGTATGGCAAAAAGTAAAACAACATTTTGCCGACAATTTTCCAAATGTAAAAACTAACAAAAAGTGTACACAGACTGACGCAAAACGACAAATTTCGGGGGATTTACTGCTGGAACCTTCCTTTAAATGTGTATTTTATTGTGAAGTTGACACAGAAAATGAGCCATGCTCCTTTTGTCTCAGTCGTTGTGTCCTTGGGCAAGACACTTCACCGTCTTTGGCTGCTGGGGGTGGTCTGAGGTGGTGGCTCCTGTCAATCTGCCACAGGCCAGCTGTAGCTACCATGTAGCTCACCACCATCAGCGTGTGAATATGAGAAAGAATGGGTGAATGACTGAATGTATTGTGAAGTGCTATAATAGTGCAGGCCAGGTACAATTTTTAGCACTTAATAAAATCCAAAAATCAGTGGCTCAGGAAATTAGAATATTACATACAACTTAGTCATCACATGATGATTGGAAGGAAAGGTGCACCAGCAACAGGGATGACCGAAACCATAAAGAATTTGGGGAAACTTGACAATGAGTTGATTGAGACTGGAATCAGTGCATAAAGAACCATTACGCACAGAGAAATCCTACTGCAAAAAAATGCAGCGTATCAGGAAATGAGAATATTTCATAAAATCAATTAAAAATCAGAAATGTCCGGCTTCTGAGAAATCTGGGGTGCGTATGAGGGGTAATTGAAGCCCCGGTTGCCTTGACAGCGGTTCAGATCATCTGCCTTGTTGGGTCTGGTGTCTCATTATCCTCCTGAAAATAACTTGTAGAGTTTCTGTGAGATTCAGACCAGGCCAGTTTGCTGGTCAATCAAGTGCAGCAACTCCATGGTCATTGAACCAGCTTTTGGTACCTTTGGGAGTGTGTGCAGGTGCAAAGTCTTGCTGCTAAAAGAAATAAGCAACTCCACAATTGTCAATAGAAGGAAGCATGAAGTGCTCTAAAACTTCCTGGTAGATGTTTGCGTCGATTGTAGATTTCATTGGACTCAGTGGACCAACACCAGCAGATGACGTGGCATCCCAAACCATCACTAACGGTGGAAACTTCACACTGACCCCATAGCAACATGGATTCTGTACAACTCCACTCTTCCTCCAGACTCTGGGACCTTGATTTGCAAATGAAAGACAAACTTTAATTCCATTTGAAAAGAGGACTTTGGACTCGTGAGCAAAGCAATGGCCCAGTTCTTTTTCTCCTAAACTCAGCTAAGAAGCTTCAGTCTCCGGTTCAGGAGTGGCTTGACATTTGTAGCCCAAGTGTAGGATTCATCTGTCATATTGGCACTTGATGTGCTGACTCCAGCCTCAATCCTCTCCTTGTGAAGCTTCTCCAAATTGTTGAATAGCTTTTAGTTGACAATCCTCTAAAGGCTGCAGTTATCCCTGTTGCTGGTGCACCATTTCCTTCCTTTTAACATATTATGGCCAAGTTCTATGTAATTTTCAAATTCAAGTTTTCTCATTACAGCCATAATAATAAAAAAAGGAAATGAAGGCTTTACATATTTCACTCTGTGTGTGTTAAATTTATATAATACATGAATTTCACTTTCTGAAATGAGAAACAAAAGATATCTGAAACATTTTAGCCGTACTTTACTGAAGTTGTTAATTGCAAATCACCTGAAATAATAAGGAAACATTGGACTAGTGGGAGAAAGAGAAAAACAGGTTGTGTTATTTAAGCATTTTGCATTCATCCACCCACGTTGTGCTGAGTCGACAGTTCTGCCTCAAATCCCAAACGTTAGAAATCCGAAGACAGAAAAAAGACAGACCGTCTTTCACATCCTTTTGAGTCTCAGAGTTTATTGATTTACATGTTTGAAGTTAGACCAAGCTACATGACCTGGCGTCATGTAAATCTGGAAATTATGAAAGAGAATACACTGGTGCAAGTGGAAATATGCTGCAAATAGGTCTGGTTTTAATCCGCTTGAATGTGGATGTGAACCACTGATCCATAAAAGAAACACTTATAACAATACAGTACTTCTCTCCAACAGAGTTCTTTTGTTTTTCCTTTTTTGTCATAATTAAGTATTTCAGACAATCAAACTAATTTTAATATCACACAAAGATAACTTGAGCAAATGCAGAATTCTGTTTTAAAATTAGGATTTTATAGTAAAACATTGCTATACTATAGTAATGATGTTCTTTATCTGAAATGCTGTATTATTTTGCATCTTCCAAAAAGTTCTACTTTTTTCTCGTCAGTCAACAGAATATTGTTGGGTGTATCGTCAAGGTGTTGTTGGTAAATATGAAATGGACCTTTATTCTTTTTTTTTGTCAGCAGTGGTTTTGGGCTTGAAACTCAGTGGTGATGAAACAGATGCTGTTCTGGATTCTTGTCGTCGCTGGGTTCTCTGAGCAAGTTTGGTAGGTTGGCCACTCCTGGGAAGGTTCACCACTGTTCCATGGTGTCTGAAAAAGAGATTTTATTATCAAAAACCTTTCAAAACAGCCAGGCTGGTTTGGATTCCCCCCCCCCCTTTTCCTTTAATCAATAAAATCATCATTTAGAAACAGATTTTTATTTTTAATTTGGATGTGTCTTAATGATAAACATTGAAATTTTCCCCAAGGTCTTCCTTAAAGAGGAACATAGCTTAAAATTTACATTACCCAATAATAAAACGGTAGTACTGTGGATAAAAAGTGAGCATATGTTTGTGTTTCATTTTTCTTTCCAATGTCAAAGGCAAAAATACAGATAAATATGCATGCCATGGGATAAAACGGAATGAATAAAATCCCAGGGCTTCATCTACAGTGTGCAACGGCACAAAGAAAAGGTGGAGCTGTTTAATATTACAGCTACAATAACCAACAAGTTCTCGCCGCTGCGCAGCTCTCAATCTTCACAGCGAGCAGTGTCACTTCATTAAAAAAATAAAAACAGTGGACAAGACATAATAATGTGAAGCTATTGGCTATCACGGCAGAAAAAGGGGTTAGGGTGGGGGCTTATTTGGTCTAGATGCAGAAACCTGGATTTCTCTAGTTCTCTTACATCAAGTAGTGTGTTGCTGCATTTGTTCAGTGTCCCACAACTTTAAACTGGAGAAGAAAAACACATATATACAGCAGATTGGGGGATTAGATCTACATTTGATCTACCAGGACAAAAACATGTTAACATGTGGTTCAGTGTAGCAACAGCTAAAATATTGTTGTAAAGCTTCTCTGACATCTGAAGGTGAGGAGCACAAAGTGCAGCATTAAAAGAAAGAGCAAAGGGCACCATCTGATCTGATGTCCCCAGCCAACAAGCAACAACCTTCAAATGTGGCACCATTTCATGAATATAAGCATGCTTTACAACGCTATGCGGTTTATTGCCAAGAAGCCTCGTTGCAAAGAAATAATCAACAGAACACAGGTTTCCTTACTTGTTGTGCCAACTTTTTTTTAAACTTTAGTTATTCTTATTCCATCAAGAGTCAGAAATGGCTGTTTTACTGGATTAACATGGATGACGTTTTATAAGATGAATAAGTTTCTCAAGAATTGCTTCTGCAAATATGCAAGAAGTTCATTTTGATTGAGAATATGTCTTCTTAGCCAGGCTGAAGAAGTTAACTGTCTATGAAATTCAAGTCTTCAAGAACATGTTGAACTTCGAACAGAGTTTGACCTCTGATGGAGTGTAGTTATTTACATCTAAAGATAATGATTGATAAACTGTAATAGACCCTCGGCTTTTGAGCGCAGATGAAAAATGACAGATCTCTCTGAGGGTTATCGCCCTATCTCCCCTGTTGAGAAATTTTCAATCATACTACTGGTAGTTGATTGAGGTATTGGCACACTCTAAAGCAGGGGTCACCAACCTTTTTAAAACTAAGAGCTACTTCATTGGTGTTGTGTTATATGAAGGGCTACCAGTGCTGACCTTTGAACTAAAAGAGTCAGAGTTCATCTTAACTTTATGTAAAATAAACATATTTTGTTATAGATATTGTCTTGTCATTTTTAAATCTATATAAATGGAAGTGTGAATAAACAGGAAAAGTAACGGAATAACATAAAGTTTTAGAGACAACAGCCTGATCCTGAACGTGGAGAAGACGAAGGAGATCATCGTCGACTTCAGGAAAAACCGGCCTCACCATGCTCCACTGCTCATCAACAACTCAGCGGTGGAGGTGGTCAGCAGCACCAAGTTCCTGGGGGTGCACATCACGGACAACCTCACCTGGACTGTGAACACCATGTCACTGGTGAAGAGGGCACAGAAGCGACTGTACTTTCTGCGGAGGATGAGGAGAGCCCGCCTGCCCCCGCCCATCCTCACGACCTTCTACAGAAGCACCATAGAGAGTATTCTGACCAGCTGTCTCTCTGTGTGGTGTGGAGGCTGCAGTGCCTCCGACTGGAAGAACGTGAGGAGATTGGTGAGGACAGCAGAAGGGATCATCGGGGCTCCTCTTCCCTCCATAAAAGACATTTCATCGCAGCGCTGTGTGTCTCGAGCCCGTAACATCATCAGGGACCCCTCACACCCCCACCATAGACTATTCTCCCTGCTGCCCTCTGGAAAGAGGTTCCGCAGCATTCGCTGCAGGTCCACTAGGTTCTGCAAAAGCTTTTTCCCTGCTGCCATCAGACTGCTGAACTGCTGAAGTATAAAAACGGACTGTGTACCACACTCGACTAGCTGATTTGTACATTTGCACATTTGTATCGTATCCTGCAAAATCGCTGCTGCACCTTACCCGGAAACGTACTGCAAAACTGTTTACAATGCAACTGCCTACTTTTAAATCACTGCTGCACCTCGCTGCACAACTGTCTACTGGTAAATCACTGATGCACCTTACTGCATATTGTTTATATTTGTTTTACATTGGTTATATTTCAACTGCCTACTGTTCACTGCTGCACTTTATCCGGAAATCTATTGAAACTTATCCTGTAAGTGACTGCGATTTATCACTGCACTTTTTATCCTGTACTGTAATTCACTGCAAGGTATCCTGTAGAGTTACTGCAATCTTTCTGAGCTGTGTGAAAAACGAAATTTCGTTCTGTGTGCACTCTGTGTATACAAAATGACAATAAAGAAAGTCTAAGTCTAAGTCTAAGTCTAAAGTTTTAGTTGCAGCTCACTGGAGGGTTGTGCTGTTTTTAGAACAGGCTCGTGGGCACCACATGTGGTCCTTGGGGGCTAATTGGTGCCAGTGGGCACCGTGTTGGTGACCCCTGCTCTAAAGTGATTACAACAATACTTAAGTTCACCTTTATTTTCAAAAGTAAAATTTTGTCACTGACCAGCTGAGATTTATTTAAATTTATTTTTAAATTATACTCTTTTATTTAAAAATAATATATGTATTTACACAAAAATATCATATTTCTTCTCAGCTTCATCGGTCATATCTTATATCTCAGATTCAGTGCATAATTTTTTTTTTCAAAATCAAAAGAAAATAAATAATTGCTGGGGCGTGGAGGGTTAGAGGTTCTAATAATAAATTCAGTTCTGCACGCATAAATTGCGTGCAGAAGTTTCAAGTGCCGTTTTAATAGCCTGAATGTATCGTTTGACCTAATTTTGAAAAGCATGGTTTATTTACGTCACCTCCGTCTTTTATTTAGGTCTGCACCATTTAAACACTGCTGCTACGAAGCGTAAACCCAATAGACCGTCTATGATGGAACCCTTCGAGAAGAGAGCGGGTTGGTGGGCCGGCAAGCGGCCAGCGGGCTGCGCCGAGACCACAAAACGAGCGCATCAGGCAGTGTCGGCCGAGTAAAAAAAAAAAATCTTCATCATCGCCTTTAATCGGTGACGTCACTGCCTATGGTTTGGGATTAAGATTTTAACTTAATCGCACTTTTGATTTTTTCTGTTCAGTTTAACATCAATTAAGATAATATGAACATAGATGTCATATCTTTGGAGTAAGAGATGTCAGAAAAGACATAGACATCATATACGTAGACGCCCCATTGTATGCTGCCGGCCGCTAGACTGACGTGCCTACAGGGCGGCCATCTTGGGTCAGACCACAGATCAGACATCTGCTGTCAAAATGAATAGGAGGCAGCTCAGATTTAATTTAAATCATATGTTCACAATGCTGGTGACCTTTCAGACAGATTACACATATTTATTCAGAACAAAAACAATTTAAACTGAAGTCTAACGGGATGATATATATACTCACAGTTATATATTTTCAGTTACATATTAATATAATAAACAGAAATTATACACACATCTCTCTCTATCTATACATATATATATATATATACATACATATATATATATATATATATATATATATATATATATATATATATATATATATATATATATATATATATATATATATGTATACATATATATACATATACATATATATATATATATATAATGTGTGTGTGTGTGTGTGTGTGTGTGTGTGTGTGTGTGTGTGTGTGTGTGTGTGTGTGTGTGTGTGTGTGTGCATATAACCGGGAACTACACATGACATCATCTATTTTTTTATATTCTTATGTTTTTCTCATTTTCTTTTTGATCCACTGTATATAATTGATGCACCCTTTCCTACTCCTGACTATTGACTGACTATTGAGCCGATGTGACAAGTGAATTTCTCCAATGTGAGATCAATAAAGACTATCTTATCTTATCTTAACAGCAATTATCTACATAGGAGCAAAACTATATACAGACAAGTGAGAGCAGAGGTGCTCATAACAGCATTTAAATATTATATAATACAAACCGCGATCTGGGGAAAAAATCAACAAAAAAACTAATAACGCATCTTAGAATCAAATACATTACAAAATCATAGCAAAACCAACCCCCCAACCCCCCCACACACCTCCATAAATCATGTCTGTCCAGTAATTTAGGACCAATTTGTTTGTTTTTGGTGTTTAATGTACTTCTCTCTGCTTCCATCCCTGCTACCCATTAGCACATATTGTGTTTATGCCGGAAAAACTGTAACAGTAAAGCATGAGGATTATCATAAAATCTTACTTATGGAAGGTAATTCCCCAGGATCTGGTTCCTAGTGTCCTTTTATTTGCGCACCCATAAGCGGAGTAAAAGTCGGGCTTCCTGGGACGTAGCTCTGGAAGTTTGCTTACTTTCAATACAAAATCGAAATTATTTATTAAGTTAGACAATAATTTTATTCAATCAATTGGTCCCATGTAGCCCCTAAAGGGGTGACGTTTTCAGTCAGTTGATTTATCTGGAAATCGGGTGAGAATTCCCCGGATTCAGAGTGTCTGAAAACATAAAGTACATTTTCCTGAATTGACGTGTATTCTGTCTGACTGCAGCTTGGTCTGACCTAAGATGGCCGCTCTGTTGGCACGCCTCTCAGCCGAGGACGCGGCGTCTACGTATTCATGTCTGTGAGAAAAGAGCTGTCATATCAACACATTTCCTCCTTCCGGTGACGTCATTGTCCGGACCACGCGTGATTGGTCCACTCTGTTGTTTCGTAGTTTTCCCGCGCTGTTCTCGACAAACTGCACTGTTGCCACTCGACGTTAAGAAGTGGAACCCTGGGCTCATTTTTGACACAACCGACTGCAGACTGGTTTCAGGTCTTAGAATGTCGTCCTCAGACTATGATCCGGCGTGTTTGCCGGATTTACTGCCGCTCTACTATCGCCGCCTCTTCCCCTTCTCGCAGTATTACCGCTGGCTGAGCTACGGGGGTGGTAAGTGTCCTCGAACAGGCCGGGAACGGGTGCAGAAATCCGGCGTGGGGAGCTGGGGGGTCTCCGTGGACGTGTGAATGAAGTCGCTGTTTGTGTTTTCTGCAGGGAACGGGTTCCTCTGCTCAGTTTCTTCGGTGCTGCAGATCTGTGCTCAGAACGATCACCAGTATACATAAAACTTTAACCAGACAGTCTGAGATGTAACAATGTACTTGATGTTAGTTGACATTAACATAAAGCAATATTTTACTTATAAGTTATTACTGCCAACTTAATAAAACTGTAAACTATTAATATATGCATATTTTTGTAGAATATATTTCTATATATACCATTTGGTTTATTTCGTTATCAGACACAGTGCGTATATTTAAAACATAGACACTATGAACCTTGTTGGAAAGTATATTGCTATTGTTTAACATTAGGCCTATTTGGCTGATTTTAGTTTTAAGTCACATCTGGCTTCTAAAGGATTCTTTCAAGTTTGTTTTTGACATACTCACAGAAGGAGATTCCTTCACTTTCAACATCTTTAGTGCCGATAATTTGGACTCACATTTTTAATCCATCGTTCCTCCTCCACTCATCCAAGATTGGGCTGTGGAGGTAACAGATCTGAGGGAAGGTCAGGTATCCCTCTCCCCAGGGACAGACTCCAGTTTATTCTGGGGAGTCCCAAGGCAGTCCCACACCAGAATGGATATATGGTGGCTCCAGTGAATTCTGGCTTTCTGGACAGGGTCTCCCCCAAGAAGGATAAACAGTGGAAGATGTCCAAAGGGTTGCAGGCCAGGAGGAACCATGATCAGATGCCCAAGTAACCTCACCTGACTTCTTTAGATGCCAGGAGAAGAGACTCTCCATCTCCTCCTATCTCCCCTGGTCTTCAGCCACGGATAGTTTCATCCGAGTCGTCGCTGCGTTTCAATAGAACAGGATTGCTGGAGGTCACACCTGGGCGTGTCAGCCGCCAACCAGATGATGCTGCTGTGGGTTGTGTGATGAAAAATAGTAGCGGTATATTTCTGTGGAGGTGAGTCTCATTCCTGACTAGACTTTTTCTTCACCACGACAAACCAAGGCAGTGCCCACATTACTACAGACGAGGAATCAATCCGTCTGTTCGTCTCCTGTTGCATCGTCACTCGTTGACAACTTGGTCGCCGGGAAACTTGAGGTCCTCCTCTCAAGGCAGGCTGAGCCTCGAGCTTTTTCAGAAGCAGTGACATGGGGAAGGTCCACTGTTTGTATTCAGCGACATAAATACCCACAGATTTACTTTTACAAACCTTATGGTGACGCCGGCTCCTCCTAATGGTGGCATCCATTACTATTTGATGGACACTTGAGGAGATCCAAAGAGATTTTTTATAGCAATCAACAATTTTTTCCCTCTTTTCTGACACAAAGAGCTGTTGGTATTAATAAAAGCTGCCGCTTTGTTAACCATAGTTTATTTTTTTCCCCCCATCCTCAGTGCAGAAGAGCTACTTTCAGAACCGGGAGTTCTCCTTCACGCTCAAAGACGACATCTACGTGCGCTACCAGTCGTTCAGCACGCAGAGCGAGCTGGAGAAGGAGATGCAGAAGATGAACCCGTACAAGATCGACGTCGGAGCGGTGTACAGCCACAGGGTAACGCTTTTGAAGTCTGACGCGGGCGCCGCCTGGCTGGTGACTTGTTGCACGCGTGTAAAAGACGGTTTGTGTCGCTGTTTGTCGTCGGCAGCCTAATCAACACAACACGGTGAAGTCCGGCAGCTTCCAGGCTCTGGAGAAGGAGCTGGTGTTTGACATCGATATGACGGATTACGATGATGTTCGGAGCTGCTGCAGGTAAAACAAATCATCTATGTTGGTTTACCTCCTTATGGTTGTCGGCTCTTGTTCACAATATGCTGTCAGTCAAATGAATGATGGATTATTATTTAAACTTTTTTAAGTGCTGCGGATATTTGCTCCAAGTGCTGGACTCTGATGACCATCGCGATCCGTATATTGGACAGAGCTCTTCGAGGTGCGCAAGTGAAATCATTTCAGGCCTTTTTCTTTTATTGATTTTCATCCCAATCGGCTGTAGGCGCATGTTTTTTGTTCTGCCTTCTCTGCAGCTGACTTTGGTTTCCAGCACTTGCTGTGGGTGTATTCTGGCAGAAGAGGGGTGCATTGCTGGGTGTGTGACGAAGCCGCCCGGAAGCTCTCTGCAGCGGCGCGATCTGCTGTGGCCGAATACCTCAGCCTGGTCAAGGTAACGCGCTTTCATCTTTCTTTCAACGTAAAAACGCATAAGGAACCCGCTAAAACGACTGAAACCCAATACAGATAAGAAATAAATCGTGATCATTTTGGTAATGTAAATAAAACAAGTAAGGCTGCACGGTGTCAACACTGCAGGAGTTTCAATGTCACAGGGCTCCTAGGCAATCTAGAAAAGAGGAACATCTGATTCAAAGTTATTTCTGGGTCTGGTTAAGGACGGACAAATCGATTTTGGAAGAATATTTGCATTTTTAAAGGTTATGCCCTGTCTAAATGACTCAGTTGTCTAAACCAGTGGTCCCCAACACGGACCGGTTTAATATTTTTGTGGATAAATCCTTCAAAATAATAAAATGATATGACCGTCATAAAAACTGTAGTATTTTCTAAATAGAATAATAATAATAATAATAATAATAATATACATTTAAGTACAACTCACTATAACGCCAAATCAGTGGGAGCCCTGATCTTGTTTCTGCAGCAGGACGGTCTCATCTAGAGATTAATGGGAGACACTAACAGCCGAAGTGCGTTGCTCGTGTCCAGTCTAGTCCGTCATCTAGCCTTTTCTTGCAGGGTTTTAAATTGGCCTTTAAAAATGTCTTTTGAGTGGCGGGCTGGAGCAGTTCTTTATTGTTGGGTGCATTGGTTGATGTGACCGAGACATGCATCAAGAGTGGGTGGATGTGACGAAGAGAATCCGTCCATTTTTCAACATAAAATGTCGTTCAGGCTCGGATAATAAATAAAACGGAAGTAATGTAAGCTATTCTTTCTGTGCTGCCCGGTCCCAAATGGCCCCGGGTTGGAGACCACTGGTCTAAATGTTGTCCCTTTGTGTCGTCAGTCTGTCCATTTATGCATGAATTCATCTATCAATCTATTGGTCGATCCATACGTCTATCTGTGTTTTGAGTCTTTTTTTTCTTTCCATCATTTTCTTTTCATCTATTTTCATCCATTATCCATAATTCTGTATATCCATCTGTCCATCGGTTCTCCCCTTCTGTGGTTTCTCCCATTTAAAGGCTGAGCCCAGTAGAAATGTGTCATACATCCACAGTGAAGTTTTCCATTCATACGTTAAAAAAATGCCTTTAAAAAGGACTAAGAATTTGGAAGAGTTTTGACTAAAGAATGAATTGAACTGGACATGAAAACTATGTAGGAGCCAAGGATGGGTATTATAACTCAAAATACTGATCACCAGTTATTTCTGAGTTTGAACTTAAAAACTTTAAAAAGATGTCCTGGATGACTATTTGAAACTTGGCCTGTAACCCAGTTAGGATGCCAGTGATTCGCTTGTATATCGCCCACTTGCGGAGACGTTATAAGCAAAGCAGTGTGCAGAAACTTAAAGTGGCATATAATCACGCATCAAGGAGGCTGCTTAGGATGCTGATGGACTATTAAGTCAGTTATTTGCTGGTGTTTCCACTTTTTATGCTGTATTAAGTAACCTTTATGTACAGCTGCATGTGTAGATTAGCTGACTCTACAAATAACATCATCCTAGCGCTGACGAACCCTCTTAGCCTTTTTGTAAATTTGTGACTATTTTAATTTATTCTATTTGTATTTTTTACTTATTGTTTTTCTCATTGGTTTTGTTTTTTTAACATGGACCCATTTGTGTCTTTAAGAAAGGATTGAGGACGATGATGATGATGATGATGATCACTGTTTTTTTTTAGGGCGGGGAAGAGAATGTGAAGAAAATCGTGCTGACGGACCCAATTCACCCCTTCATCGGGTAAATGTTTTTGATGGTTATTTTTTTTATTTGACTGTTTTCTTATTGTTTGGTCCTGTTTCTTCGTCTGTTTAAAAGTCCGCCATTATCATCTTAACAGAGAGTCCTTGTCAGTGGTGGAGCACTACTTTCCACGATATGCTCTACAGGAACAAGACATACTGGGACGCAGGGAGTCTGTAGACAAAGTCCTGGCTCTCGTACCAGAAGATATCCTTTTTTTATTCTTTTTTTTATTTTCTGGTGGGACTGTTTCAATTGTATGATAAATAATTCAAAATTAAGACTGCTTTTATGTGGTGATTATCTTTGGTTTAAAATCAGAACGTGAGAATGAGCTGACCTTAATTTAAATGGTTACATGTGAGAAGAGAATTACAGCAGTTCTTTCAGAATGAGAGGAACCCAGAGAAACGCTGGAAACTGATCAAAGACCAGGCCGCAGTGAAACAGGTTGGTTGATATGCTTGTCTTATATGAAGCCCGCTTCCAGAAAAGTCTGGAAACGGATCCATCCAGCAAGTAAACTTGTTTCGTTTCAGTTTAAAGGAATCTGTCTCCAAGGAAACAATAAAAAAAATAGCCTTACTGCTCACCTTACTGAAGTGTCCGTTATGAATGCAAAGGCTGGAAGTCCTTTAATAGTCCTACTTGAGAAACCACCACACCACCATGAGCAGTGTAGCGGCTGGTGTTGCACCGAGCAACAAAAAACAAGGCGGTGGCAGCATCATGCTGTGAGGATGCCACACACCCTATCTATCCATCCAATGTCTATACCTGCTTATCTGCATGGGTGGTGCCTGTGCCTGTCTCCAGCAGTCATTGGGCAAGAGGCAAGAAGGGTCATGTTTACGGACAGTGGGAGGAAGCTGGAGTACCTGGAGAGAACCCACGCATGCACAGGGAGAACATGCAAACAATTTGAACCCAGGACATTCCAGCTGTGCAGCCACCATACATCCCTATTACTAATTTAGCCCGGATTTAAAATTACACCTGGGAAGCTCTGAGCTGCACTTGTGTTATCTTTTTTTTTTTCCTCTAAAAAGTAGATCAGGGGGTCTCCAACCTTTTTCAGTTCAGGGCTGAAAATGTTGTTATGCTGCTTTATGGCAGCATAACGTTCACCGCAGCTTCTCCGGGCCCTTTCAGGTCTGTCACATGAGCCCAGATGGAACCTGCTCTCGTCTGTGTCCTGCAACTTTTAGATGTGTCCCTGGTCCAACAATGAAATAGCTGAATTAGCTCCTCAGCATGCAGTCAAGTTCCCCAGAGTCCTGCTAATGACCTGATTATTTGATTCAGGACCAGGGACGCATATAAAAGTTGCAGGACACCGGATCTCGAGGCCTGGAATTGAAGACCCTCGGGAAGTCTGGTTTAGTCAGGGACATTCATGCCGGTGGCCCATTGGAGGTCACTTTGTAGAGCTGTGGCAGCCCTCATCCAGTTCCCGCTTGGAAAAAGGCACAGATACTGGTCTTGCTGATGGGTTAAGGAGCTTTGACGGCCCCGTCCAGCTTTCCCAGAGTAACTTCCTGTCTCCTAGAATCTCCTCCGTGCTCTTGAGACTGTTCTGGGAGACACAGCCAACCTGGTAACGGCATGTATTGATGAGCCATCCCGGTGGAGTTGGGCCGCCTTTGGAGCCTCTCTATAGGGTCCAGGTATCACCTCATGGCACCAGTAGTGACACTGACCCTGGACAAATGCAAAACCACTGAGAAGCAGTCAAAAAAAAAAAAAGCACAAGGAGGGGAAACCGTTTGTGATCTCCACCTGCAGAACCCTTCCTGTCTTTGTGGTTGCCTCATTGTTGATCCCTTAGTGCACCTGCTGATAATTTCATTTACGCCAAAAACGACTGACACTGATTAACAACCCCCCCCCCACACACACACACACACAGACACACTCACATACACACTGAACTGATCAGATCTACCATCCACACGTTGAACTGATTTGATATTAAAACTGATTAAATAGCGTTCCCTTTTCTTGAGCAGTGTATTTTGTTTTGTACCCAAGTACAAAACTTCCCAACTTTTCTGTAATTAGACTCTCTTCGTCTTAAGTTTCTTTCTCTCTTCCTCCAGTCCACTACCAAAAAGGGGCACTTTGAAAAGGAGATCATGCTGCAGTACTGCTACCCTCGACTCGACATCAACGTCAGTAAAGGCGTGAACCACTTGCTGAAGAGCCCGTTCAGCGTTCATCCCAAAACAGGTGAGCAGGCCTCACAAATTCTCACTCAGGTCCTTTGTTCTCACATGGAAATGTTTTCCGTAACGCCGCCTCTCCGCTTGGCCAGGGCGCATCTCGGTTCCGATAGACCTCAAAGATCTGGACAAGTTTGATCCTTTTGCTGTGCCCACAATTAGGTGAGTGTTACAATGAGGCGATGCACTGCTTTATGTGCTGTTGGTGTCACTTTTATTCTTCTTCGTTTTTAAGCCTGATCTGTGAGGAGTTGGACCGACTGAAGCCAGAAGAAGAACAGACAAAGTCAGAGGACTCAAAGGAGAAGGAAAATGAAAAAGACACAGCCGAGAAGAGGAAGAACAGAGGTGAGGGGAATTAATCTGATATAGATTTTACATGAAATGTGTAGGGAAATGGGCCATATCTGCTGTATTAAATAGGCCTGGCAGTTTTGTTTTACCTAAAATGCAAATATGGCCCTTAAGCTGCTGAAATCACAAACTGTTGAAGGGGTAATTCAAGTCTACTCAGTGATCATCAACCTTTTAAAACACTCAACTAAATGCATCCTATTGTAGTGCTTACAGCACTTAGAAGTGCTCTGAGCCAAACATCTGTGATTACTGCCTCACCTTTATTGGGAAAACAAGTTTGTGGACCACAGTGAGTAGCCCTATGTTTTACACGTTACTTCTTTAGGAGAAATGTGTCTTGATGTTAAAGCACAGGTTAATCTATAGCCTGCACATGAAGTACATTCTGTCTATTTTCTCCTTACAGATTACAAGCGAACCAGTTTGGCAAAGTATGTGAAGCACTTTGATCAGTTTCTGGATGGGCTGGCTCGCTCGTGGAAAGGAGAACTTCTCAGAAAGAGCGGTGAGTTCAACAAGGACGAAGCACATTTTAAGACGTTTTTTTTTTACTTGATTTGTATTTATGTTTATTAATTTTTCTTCCTTTAGATCTTCAGAAAGAATTCTGAACAGTATCGCTGATCAGAAAACGACAGCTGAAATCACAGCTTCTGGATTGTTGCTTAGTGTTACTGGTGATCCATCCTTACGGTGCAGTGTGTGGAGATAATGCATTTTTGACAACAGATCACACCAGTTTTGATATGTTTTGCGTCATATTACATTTGTGTATTAAACAGCCCAATAAAGTAGAGTTCTTCACTGAAAATGCTTGTCAAATGACAGCAAGTTTCAGCTGTGCAGGGAAAATAAACATATCTTGTTGTAACCCTTGTATGTGATTTTTCTTTTCTTCATGTTTAATTATAATTAAATATATTTCATTTAACTATCAGCAGTTGTTCAATTGGGTCCAATTTACATCTTCTACACATCATCTGATGCATGTGATCATATTTACAATTGTGTTCAAAATAATAGCAGTCCGCCACTTAGCAGTTATTGTTCGAAACTATTTAGTATAATTGCAAGTAATTAATAAGAAGTGCAGCATGGTAATAGAAAACGTCACAATGTGAATGCTCTAGAATACAGCAAGGGTCTGCAACCTGCAGCTCTGGGGCCACACATGAAAATACATTTTTTAAAGGCTAGTTCTGGAAAATGTACAGTGCTTTTAAACTATATTTGCATAAAACTTCCAGTACATAACATTATTAATACAGGATTTTTATTTTGTCATTAGCTGCAAACTACGTGTTCTTTCTTAAGTGTTCAGTATCGAATGATTCATTAAGGGGAAAAAAATGTCTTAGTATCTGAAAACATTTGGTATTTTTCTTTATCTAATTTTAGTTTTAGAATGAAGTTTTACTTCTTGGATTTAACTATAACAAATTATACGGTAACCCCATGAGGTATAAGCGAGTCAGAAAACGGATGGATGGAAATTATATGGTAGAATTTCAGAAAGACTGCAAAAGGGGGTCACGTAGGTTTTATAGCTCTGGACAACTTCTAATAAGAATAAGGGCAATAAAGGCCTTTTTGGATTGTAAATGTTGCGGACCCCTGCTCTAGATTCTGTGTAATTGACTCATAAAATCAAAATAAGTGCAGTGTTGGGTTCCATCAGTGAGTCTGTTCATTTTGTGAATGAACAAGATGGCCCATTTTTGAGAATTTAGTCATCATCAGAGGTTTCTGGTGTGTATTACCAAAAGATTTGTAAGATGGTTTGTTCACAACAACATCGTACTTTGGAGAGATAAATATTACAAAGAGCAAACCAAAAAAATAATAATAATACAGGCTTTTCATGGAAAAAGATCTGAAATGGCAACAAAACCAGGAGTAATTAATCAATAGCTGCTCTAAAGCTTGGAAGTGATTGTTGTAAATCTCGTTTCACAACAATATATATTTGTGAATTGCAATAATTAGTTTATTGTTCAATAATTAAAAAAATAGAAATGAATGGTAGGTGTAAATCCCTTTAAAACTCGGTTTTATTTTATTATTATTATTAGGCGACTTGCTTTAGCTGACCCGGATGCAGAAGCCGTTTCTTCACCGGATATTACCGTGAATCTGAGGTCAGGAGTTCTCTCTCACAGCCATCTTGGAAATAGCGTCCTGAGTCGGTGAGTGTCTCCGCTGACAATCCGTCAACATCTGACCCTTTCTCACACATTTCGGTCTTTGTGGTACATTTTATCCGCACAGTAACAGTCTGCCCGTCAGACCTTTACAAGAATTACTCTCCAAGAGCTCCCGGTTGGACGGAAATCTGCCTCTGTTAGCGCCGATTACCGGCGCAAAATGGGGGAGCATGATGTAAAACACATTGCTAGCAGTCTGCCACGGCCGCAGAATAATATTAATTCCAGGGTACTAGTTTAATATCAATGACAACCGCCTGGTTAGCTATAAACTCGCCTAACCAGAGAGAAGATGTAAATAAACTGCTGTTAGCCGCTAGCATCTTTAGCTTCAGGCTAGCTGGAGCTAATGCTAGCTTGATGTTGCTTCACGCTTTACAAACAGCTCACAGGGGGAAGCATGCCGCCCCGTCCCGCAGATCCCGACAGTTATGAGTCTGTGTTTAGGCTTTGTTGGTTTCAGAAAGCTGGAAGTGAATGTATGTCCTTTTTGTTTTTATTTTTATTTTTATTTTATTTTTTCTCCCTACCAGCGACCATGCCCGGCGAAGCAACAGAAACGGTCCCAGTCACCGAGCAGGAGATGCAGCAGCCTCAAGCAGAGACTGGTTCGTATAGTCGTGGCTTCTCCGTGTGGTTTGCACGCTGCTGCTCTGCATTTAGTGAAGCGGGGTGTTGGATGTTAAAAGGGTCTGCATCGGTCAGCGAGTGGCTGCTGCTTGGATGTGAAATGTCTGTTTGCTGGATAAGGTGTGGATGCAACAGCTGACAGTTTTCTTTTGTCACCATGTAAAAAGTTGGTGACCTTGTAAAGGATTTGGAGTGGTGGTTGTTTTTTAAATTTTCAAAGCGTAATCCAGGACCCCTCTTTCATTCACACCAACTCACAATAGTGTGTGGCGGCTGACCGGATTTGGCACACAATGCATGTTGTGTTTGTGTGTGTGCACAGTATGTCTAACATCGAGGTGTTTCGTTGGAAGCCTCTCTGGTCTGATGTGTGGGTGTTTTTTGGCTAATTATGTTGCCTGGATTTAGGTTTGTATTAGGTGTAGCTGGATCTGTTCTAATGTCTTGTGCACTAGAGTTTTCTAACAAGTAAGCAGGAACTTGAATGTGGTATTACATATGCAGCACTTTAATTTAGAACATGGTGGTTTAAAAAAAAAAAGACAGTTGTAGCAAATGTAAACAACCCCACTACTGGTACTTGGTTACACCTTAACCGCAATGCATAGCAACTCTAATGATCTTGGTACATAATACAACTCCTCTTGAAAGTAAGCTTTGAAAGTAAACTAACAAGACTCGAAAAAAAGTAGATCTATAGTAAAATGGTTCAAATACGAGCACAAATCACAACAAATTTCCTCGGTAATAAACCAATAGTCTGGCAATTCAGGAAAAACATTACGCTGTTAATGCCTGTGCTTGCATCTGCAACACAATGGCATGGGCCTGTTGTACGGTGACTCCTCAGTTGAGATCATTGTTTCAGTAACAGTGGCACAGAAAGTGTATCTGCCGCAATGCCGTTTGCTGTGAATTTGACCCTGAAACAAGCTCTTAATAAAGTTACTGTTTCATAAATCTGTCAATATAACTTAATCAAAGTTATAACCTGTGAATAAAATTAGTTTGTGTTTTTGATATAAGAATCATTACAAATAAAATAAGCTCGTTACTGAGCTTAGTCATTTGAGGCTAAATCAACTCTTAACATCAGGACAGCGTCGTCTAGGGCTGGGCCTTTATCGCATCGTTTTATCGTTAACGTGAAATATTTCTTATGT
Source organism: Fundulus diaphanus (assembly GCA_037039145.1). Lineage (NCBI taxonomy): Eukaryota > Metazoa > Chordata > Actinopteri > Cyprinodontiformes > Fundulidae > Fundulus > Fundulus diaphanus. The sequence goes on along the minus strand of CM073129.1, from coordinate 40,982,657 downwards.
TAAGAATTTGTATTTATCTTGATGATAAATTCCAACTAGTGCTGTCTAAAAAAAACCTCAAAACTGCCAGTATTGTTAGGATTGTGATTTTTGCTACTTTCTCCGCTGTTGGTTTATTGAGAGCTCAATAAATAGAATTAAATGCCCGAGACACCGATACGATACCCGGATCGGATATGGGCTCTGATATTGACTATTTAGCTGGATCGGATATCGGGTGATTGCTGCCGATCCAGCATTTGGATCCAGTCATTTTTTTTATTATAATACAAAACAATACAGTTACGGCGATCTAGTCACTTCTATGTTTGCGACGCCGGTTACACAGAACAACATGGGGCAAGTGCCGGAGCACGCCAAGTCTGCCATTTGGAAACATTTCAAACTTGATAAGTCAAAGAGTCTGACTGCAACATGCAGTGTCAGCAATGCGCAGGTTTGGCCGATCCGCTTAGCACAGTATCGTTATCTGATTGGATCGGTGCATCTCTATTGAATACAGCTTGGTATTAAAAATCACACTTCTCTATGTAACTCGAGTCCAGATGAAACTTATTTAGAATTTTGTTATTTTGCGTATTTAAATGTATTTCTTTTTAAGGACAATATTTGTGCTTATCGGGCAATGACTGATATGCATTCACAGCCACACGGTTTCCTGAAAAAGACTGCAATAATCAATATATTGTGCTAAAAGCCCTGGCGTCGTCTCGGTGACTTTATTTGTTTGACCGTTAAAATAATTTTCTTTAATCATGAATCAAGGTTGTAAAGCTCCTCTTTTGTTTGGTTATGTTTCCAGACATTTTTAGCAAAGAATTAAGATTTGGAGTGTTGTCAGGGAAGAGAAAGTGTTGAGAAATAAAGCGCCCTTACCTTTTTTTATTTTTCCTCATGTTTAATAACATAAACTATATATAATAGTGACTGCTACAGTGATCAGCCTTTGTATTTCCTACTCATCAAAACAACAGTTGTTGTTTTTTATCTTCACTGCTGTCAAATCTGATCACTGCATGGCATTTGGGACACCATCACTGTTTGATCACCATCATTATCCACCCTCTAGTTTTTCCAACCACTTCATGTATTTTCTCACATCTGCTCACTTGTGAAGCACATTTTCCCTCTGTGCTTTTTGTGAGGTCTGAAGGCTTACTTCTCGTACCTCCTGTCACTTGTGTCGCTCTTTCTCGTCAGCTGCTGGCGTTTTGAGCGCTCCTCTTCCTTCCACACTGACTAAAAGTCCTCCAGAAACCTCTGTACCCGCTCAGGAGAAAGGGTTGGCAGAAGAAACGCCGACTAAGGCTTTCTGTGATCAAGCGCAGTGTGTAGCTGCAGATCAAGACGTGAGTGGCTCTCAGGCAGCAGCTGTCCCCGAGCAAGCGCTGGCTGCTCTCTCAGCAGAAGCTTCAGCTGCTCCGGCAGCTCATGAAGAATGTGGCCCTCCTGTTAAGGCCCCTGTGGCTTTCCCGGGGCCGCACACGGTTACTGCCAACGGCCAACAGGGTGCTTCCTTTGCTGCGGTTGAAGAGTTATCTACACAAGAGCTCGGCCCAGTTTCTGTTGACGCCGAGGCGTTTGGAGAAGCTTCAGCTGTTGGTGCAGGACATGAAGATGGGATGAGTGCTTCACCCGAGATCTCGCTTGATGGGTTAATGACTCCAAGGAGGGAAGAAGAGGAGAATGAAATGTATCCTGATGTGGCCTTTGAGGATAATACTTGTGAGAAGAACGCGCCTGCTATCCATCTTTCAAAGACCTTTGAGTCAAAGGGGACTGACAAATATGAAACCACAGCGCTTCCCACCTGTCACCCCTCAGGTTGGTTTATCCTCCACCAGAACCAGGCCCCTTTCCCCTTTGTCCGTCTGTTTTCTTAGTTTGAAATTGTTTTCTTACATGATGGGGGAAGTGTTTCAGACGACTTTCATCAGATATTGTTCAGGTAGACGTATTACAATACCAATTTTCTTTTTGACTTAGCTGTAGTTGCATTAATTTCTTTGTGATGAATCATTAACTTTATTTCCCATTGAAACATGATTTTTTTTTTATTATTATTATAAGATGCTGATTTAATCAGGGATTAGTTTCTCAAATTTGGTATATTATGGTTCTCATTATTATTCATTGAGTTTGAAAACACATCACCTTTACTGTACTTAAACAATAGTTTTATACTTAAAAGTGTATATTTGTTTCTATTAATTCAAATGCCATGTAAGGAAAACACATGTTTTCCACCTAAACGCATGTTATCATAGTTAAGCTTTCATCAACTCGGTCGTGGAATATACCATGTCTTATAAACCGTGTATTTCAATGAAAACCAGGGTTTTGGGTCAATTAAATAAGTAAAAACATGTAATATTTAATACATTGTTTAAAAAGTTGTTGTCAGATATTGAAACATGTTTTTTGTAAAAGTAGCTCAGATGCTTATCTGGAGCCAGCAGGTGCAGCTAAAATTAAAAGGCTTTAATAGTGGGGGATTTGCATTGGAATGACTTGAAAGGCCATAATCTAAAACTAGATATCGTCCTCCATGGATAATTCAGCTCATAACATTTTCATGGAGCTAAATCGACTGACTGTGCCCTAACTTTCAAAAAGGTGTTTCTCCCGCTTTAGAAATGTAGTGCTTTGTTTTATCTTTGTTTGAAATTAGGGGAATGTTAGTGCGAGTTAGGATATGTGTTGTTGGTGCAGTTTTACTTTCCCAAACTCAATCCTAATAGCATAGGTTTTCTGTGTGGTAACGTGTGGTTAGTGTTTTGTGCGCACGTTTGCGTCTAAAATTAAAGGAAGCGTGTTCCTTTGTTTTCTAACCTAAGCACGACGAGTGCTTTTTGGTTTGAGAATGTTCAACCCGCATGTCAAAGCTTTAAGCCATTGGGATACAATTTTAAAAGAATTTTTTTCCCGTTCAGCTCCACCTCCTGCCCCAGCTTCCGCCCAGCACCCTAAGGTAGCCTCTAGCTCCGCCAAAGGCAAAGGTGCCAAGAGTGGGCAGGGTTCTTCTGCCCCAAAGGCTGTTCCTGGTAGAAGAAAGCGTTCTTCTATGTCTGCCTCTTCCGCTTCACCCACTTCACCTAAATCTACTCCCTCCTCTACTCCCCGGTCACCTGTGGTGTCGCCTCTGGCTTCCTCGGCCGGTAGCTCTGCCCCAAAAGTAGTTAAGGCTGGCAAACAAGGAAAGGCCAAGAAAGGAGAGGCGTTTGAGCCTGCTCCTGTGCAGGTTGACCAGAAGGTCACTGAGGTAAAGGAGAAGCCAAAGGAGCCTAGCCTGAAGAAATCTGTAACTACTGAAGCCAAGACTGTCCCAGATGAGTCTAAATCTCAGCCACCGCCTGCTTTTAAAGTCACTCCAAAGCCTGCTGCTGCAGCACCAATTTCCTTTGCTGACACTATTGCCACCAGCCCCCCAAAATCAGGTGATGGGGTTGTATCCTCAAAACCAGCTCCCCTTATGCTCGATGATGAGCTCCCTCCACTTATCCCACCTCAGAAGCTTGTTAAAGTGTTAGTCTCTACTCCTCCTGTTGCCAAAGAGAGTCCCAGACCTCAAGGTGATACGTCCGCCCCTGCAGACGTCACTATAGCCAAGACAGGTACTGTGCCCAAACCTTTGCCTGTTGAAGCTCCTAAGTCACCAATCCCAGTGAAAGCTGTAGCTGAGGAGGCCATTAAGCCAGCTCCTAAGGCTGCGGCCGGGAAGACTGGCCAGGACAAACCTGCTGCTGGGCCTGGAAAACCATCTGATGAGACTAAATTGATCTCTTACGTGGCCCCTAAACAGGTCGAGGACAATAAATCTTCAACCCCTAAAATTACACAGCCAAATGCTGGTGTAAAATCAGCCCCCGCTGAGGCTGACCAGCCAGCTGCAGTGCACAAGAAAGCAGAGGTTAACAAACAAGCCCCTGAAAAGGGTGCCGTGGTAGTTCATGAGGCTAAACTGGTTGACTCAAAGGCAACAGCTGCTGAGGCACCCAAACAAGCCAAACCGGTGGCAGCCGAGGCTCCTAAGGCAGCTTCTAAGACTCCAAACCAGGCCAAACCGACTGATACACCCAAGCAGGCCAAGCCGGTGGCCACGGAGGCCCCCAAGCAGGCCAAGCCGGTGGCCACGGAGGCCCCCAAGCAGGCCAAGCCGGTGGCCACGGAGGCCCCCAAGCAGGCCAAGCCGGTGGCCACGGAGGCCCCCAAGCAGGCCAAGCCGGTGGCCACGGAGGCCCCCAAGCAGGCCAAGCCGGTGGCCACGGAGGCCCCCAAGCAGGCCAAGCCGGTGGCAACGGAGGCCCCCAAGCAGGCCAAGCCGGTGGCCACGGAGGCCCCCAAGCAGGCCAAGCCGGTGGCCACGGAGGCCCCCAAGCAGGCCAAGCCGGTGGCAACGGAGGCCCCCAAGCAGGCCAAGCCGGTGGCCACGGAGGCCCCCAAGCAGGCCAAGCCGGTGGCCACGGAGGCCCCCAAGCAGGCCAAGCCGGTGGCCACGGAGGCCCCCAAGCAGGCCAAGCCGGTGGCCACGGAGGCCCCCAAGCAGGCCAAGCCGGTGGCCACGGAGGCCCCCAAGCAGGCCAAGCCGGTGGCCACGGAGGCCCCCAAGCAGGTGGCCACGGAGGCCCCCAAGCAGGTGGCCACGGAGGCCCCCAAGCAGGTGGCCACGGAGGCCCCCAAGCAGGTGGCCACGGAGGCCCCCAAGCAGGCGGCCACGGAGGCCCCCAAGCAAGCGGCCACGGAGGCCCCCAAGCAGGCCAAACCGGTGGCCACGGAGGCCCCCAAGCAGGCCAAACCGGTGGCCACGGAGGCCCCCAAGCAGGCCAAACCGGTGGCCACGGAGGCCCCCAAGCAGGCCAAGCCGGAGGCCCCCAAGCAGGCCAAGCCGGAGGCCCCCAAGCAGGCCAAGCCGGCGGCCACGGAGGCGCCTAAACCAGCTTCTGGGACTCCTAAACAGCCCAAACCCGCGACTGTCGAGGCCCCCAAGCAGGCTAAACCAACGGCTTCTGAGGCCCCTAAAGCAACTGAGACTCCTCAACAGTCCAAAGCAACAGCCATTGAAGCGCCCAAACAGGCCAAACCTTCTGGTGCTGAGACTCCTAAAATGGAAAACCACACTGATGAGGCACCTAAACCAGTCAAAAAACCCACTGAAGCTCCCTCAAAACCGGCTCCAGTTGAGCCCATTGTTCCACCTCCAGCTCCCCGTAAACTCACTTTTGCCGAGGCGGTTGCAAAACCTGCACCCGTCAAGCCAGAGGCTGAGAAAATCAGCGCGGCTCCCTCTAATCAGGTGCTGTCGTCTAACGCTGCACAAACCCCAGCCAAGGCGGAGCCCGTGATCAAGATCGACAACGGTATTCTGTTCTTTCTCTCACTGTTGTGCCGTCTGTCTCTCCAGCCCCAGGTTCTGGAAATGTCTTGAGTTTACATTGACTTGGGATGAAACGGTCAGAAATGTATTTGTGGCAGTTTTGTTCCTAGTTTAGCGGAGTTGTTCTGTAGCGTCGTTATGTTTTGGCCTATTGGTAGTGGAGGTGCATGGTGACAGCGTTTATGAACAGAGAAAATACCTGTTGGCATGTTACACTTGGTTTAGGAAGGGGATTTATTTCCTAACAGAAGCGCTCAGATAGCTTGGTCTACAATCTGTTTATCTGTGGCAAAAATCAGACCCGCTGACATTGTTTTGCCTTATTTTTGCATCTTATTTCCAAAACCGCTTGTTGGGTTACCCTGTAATAATCTCTTTATCGTTGGCCTCTGTAGGGTCTGGCACAGAGTCGGACAGTGATGACTCAGTTCCTGAGCTGGAAGAACAGGACTCAGCGCAGACACAAACACAACAAGCTCAGGTGAGGATGCAGTCCATCATGCTTTTCTTTTTCTCCGTTGAAAACAACCTCGGTAGCATGTCTTAAACTCCTCAATGATGATCAACATAGTGACTTTCGTTCTTCTGAACTTACTGAAGCCACTTCTATGTCCTGAGAAGAGCTGTTTTTCATCTTTACACCTACTGTTCATTTCTTCTAAACTTTCCCGCTGCCCTCGTCCATAACATGCCTTTCTTACAGCTTGCAGCAGCTGCTGAAATAGACGAGGAGCCAGTAAGCAAAGCCAAACAGAGCCGCAGCGAAAAGAAGGCCCGAAAGGTGATGAGCGCGCTCCTGCTGTTTTTAGAGCTCCTGCTGGATTTCCGCCACGCTTGTAACACTTCTCCACACGTTTGCAGGCGATGTCAAAGCTTGGACTTAGGCAGGTAACAGGGGTCACTAGAGTCACCATTCGCAAGTCCAAGAACATCTTGTTCGTCATCACCAAACCAGACGTCTACAAGAGCCCTGCGTCAGATACATACATCGTCTTCGGCGAAGCTAAGGTAACCGGCCAGCAAGAGTGGCAAATGCGATTATAAGGGCTCTAAATAACTTTTATTTATCTACAGCTGAACTTCGTCTTTTTATTGCATACTTTACATGAAATGTAAACAAAGATTTATACAGTGTGAACTATATAGTAGGTAAAGTAAGCTTTATTTATATAGCACCTTTCACCGGATAAAACAAGACAATATAAACAGATAAAACGGCATAAATGCAACGTCATAGCATAAAACTAGTTAAAGACCAGTCGCAACAAGTGGGTCTTCAGCTGCTTCTTAAAGGAATGAACAGAGTCGAGACAGCGTAGAGATAAAGGCAACGCCTTCCACACGCTGGGGGCCACAGCTTTAAAAAGACCGGCCCCCTCTGGTCCTGAAATTAGTTACATACCATAAACAGAATAAAGTTGTAAAAGGTTGGTAATATAAGTTGGAGCTTGGCCACTCAGGGTTCTATAAGTAAAGGATAAAATTTTAACATGAACTCTAAAATGTACCAGTAGCAAATTAAAAGGGGGGGGGGAATGTGCTGTCCTTGTGTTGGTCAAGTCTTGCAGCAGCATTCAACACTAACTGTAGACGGCCAAGATCTTTCCTATTCAAACACATAAAATGGCTGTTACAGTAGTCAACACTATGATGATATAAAAGCATGAATAATCACCTCTAATTCAGTTTTTGACACCAAATTTCGAACCTTAGCTGAAGGAAGTAGTTTTTGATTAATCTGTGAGAATGACACTCCAATACACCCAGAAATTGCTCCGTTTCTGTTATTTTGTTCTCATGGCAATGATTGTTTCTGGCTTATCAGAGTTTACCTGCAAGTAGTTGTCACAAAGCCACCGTTTAATATAAGTGAGAACATGATCTATGTATATCATGTTCTCACTAGGGCATGACAAAGCTAAGTAGAAAGTAAACATAATTTACATAATTCCAAATAAAAAAAGCAGGTGTTCCAATAAGAGATTTTACTGGAAATGAACAAAACTAGACGACTTCAGTCATAAGTGCCTCTTAAAATGTAATAATGGAGACAGTTACTCACAGATGACTTGTGCTTATTAAAAATGTTTTGTTTTTTCCCCTCAAATTCAAAGTTGATTTATTTAGAGGTTATCAAATAGATGTTGAATACAGGACAAAGTAAAATGTATTTAGTCTGCTGTACAGTCTGCATGTTTAAAGAAATGTCTAAACGTTTCCAGAAACCTTTTCTGGAGAAAATAAAACGGACAGGCGTGTTTAGGTTCAGTCTGCATTCAGCAGCTTTACAACAAAACCCAACCAGTGCTCCTCACTGCCTAATTTTAGCTGCTTCTGTGACGTCTGAAGTTTTACTAATTTAGTCAGTAATCAGGCGTTTTATCTGCCATGTTTGTTCAGAAACATTAGTACAGCCAGATGCTGCTGAGTGCAGCGACAGGATTTGACACAAATACTGATGTTTGGAGAATAGGTATTTAAAAAAAAAAACTTGGATAAGAATGCTTTCAAAAAGGTTGAAGCTGACAAATCATTATAGACCATTGATTTTGTCGAGTGGCCGCTGCCCTGCTGTTTATAGATGCAGCTGATCGTACCATGTCGATGGTGAGTGCATTAAAGTCTACTGGCGTAACAGTTGTTCTCTCATTTTATATTTTCGTGCCACAGATTGAAGATCTTTCTCAGCAAGCCCAGTTGGCTGCTGCAGAAAAGTTCAAGGTCCAGGGAGAAGCTACAGCAAAGATCCAGGACAACACGCAGACGCCCACAGTACAGGAGGAAAGCGAAGAGGAAGAGGTAAGATGGTGATTTACTCGCGTGACAAATAAATGCAGGTTTATATAAGAAGAAAATGGAAAAAAACATAACTTTGCTGTAATTTTATATCCAGGTTGATGAGACCGGAGTTGAGGTGAAGGACATTGAACTCGTCATGTCACAAGCTAACGTCTCACGGGCAAAGGCCGTACGCGCCCTGAAAAACAACAACAACGACATTGTCAACGCTATTATGGTGAGCATTCAAAACTTTATTGCTTCAAATATCAGATCGGTTTGGTCAGCCATCAAAGGTGGCTCTTCGGTGATGATTTAACAGTGACTTTCGTTCTTCTGAGTCTACTGAAGCCAACATTTCTGTCCTGAGAAGAGAGAAACTCTGAAAAGCTGGTAAACAGGCTTTAAGCTTTTGCTGACCTGTTGTTTTTTTTTTTTTTTGCTCTGCAGGAGTTGACGATGTAACGGGATCCGGTCAACAAAACTTTGAAGAAAGGTTGCTGATTAAATCGAAGCTCGTTTATACAATTTATACCAAGATGGAAATAAAGTTGTGGCTTGATGAAATTAAAATCTGGCATTTATTGAGATTCTTGGGGCAACCAGGGGGATTTCATCTTGACTATATGTATGATTGGCCTGAGAAGATGGACATGGAGGTCTACATCTGTTGGCAGAGCATAGTAACTTATTTTAGAAACCAACAGGTTTTCAAAGGTCTGGCATCTCTGTTGTCGCTCATCTGTCCAAAAAAAGATTATGGCACTTTTGCTTTTTCCACTGGCGAAGTCTCTCACCGTACAATGATGAAGTCCAAATTGTTTTCATAAAGTCTTTAGAAGTCCTATTCAGTGATGGACAGAGTTGCAGCTGAGATCATTAATGTAGTCCCTCTGTAGCATTATCCGATCCGCCAGCTGAGAAATTATCGTGTCCTTTACTGTTCTAGTCACCTCTGTCTGTATTTGTCTGATTTTGTTAACGCTGTAAAGACCAAATGCCCCGACGTGTAAAACTCCGGTATTAAAAATTGCTGTACTTTAATTTTTGCCTCGTCTCTACGCTCATGCATGAGTTAAACATCACAAAATAAAGCCAGAATTGTGTTGTTTCCATCACAGTTTGGTACCACGCCTCAGAGCCTGCTCTTTCCCTCACGAGCTTTTAAAATGGCAGAATAAAAAGCAAAGGGGAGTTACTGGTGAAGTACTCAACTGGAACAACAAAAGAACTGCAGAGATGCTGACTCCTGGGTTCAAAGTGGATGATTATATGGGAAGCAGTCACTTATTGGATAATTGTACGGTATTAGTATTCACTCATTTCCAATGAATAATACAGAAATGTAACCACTTCAAAGAAAAATTCAAAGAAAACTTGGAATGAAAGTTCAGTCATAACAGGTTAAAGGTCTGAACTTGTCAAATGTTCACTTCTCTTACTCTGAAACCCAAAGCAAGGTTTTTCCACATAATGTGAGGTTCTGAATACCTATCAGTCATTTGAAGACGCATAAAATTAAGCTCTGGTCAGTCAGAACAGGACCAGAGTGACTGCCGTTGGGTCGGGCGGTTGTTTACCAAAAACCAACTTGGGTTTCTGCTCTGGGGTTTGTTCTCTGCCCACTCTTTGGTTTAAAGGGTAGCCGGCCTCGGCTCCAGCAGCTGTTGAGTAAAGCTGGTTCTGTGATACAGTCTGGATGTGTTGCTTTTCTGGATTTAGATTTGAATTGTAAACATTTTGCAGATGTGTTGCTGGAAACCTCCAGCAGAACCTGACTGAGCAGCTTCTGCCCTGATCAACAGGTTTCATAAGACAGCAAATGCACAAAATAATTTAAAGAAAAAGCACTGGTCCAGGAGTACTTTCTATAAAGGTATAGTTAAGGTGGTAGTGGCTTCACCAAGGAGGGAAACACACCTAAAAATGCTTTGAGCCATTAAAACTGTTCCACTTCAGGAAAAAAAAAAAACCTGCACAAGATGCTGCCATCGCCATACTTCACACAAGCGACGGTGTTGTCATGCTTGCAAGTTTCTCCACTTTACACACATTTCATCCCAAAACATTAGCGTTTTGTTTTTTATGTGGCCTGCAAATGTTACGCTAGGATTATTTTCCAGGAATCTTGCTTGATGTCCACATGTCACTTAAAAGGGGAATATCATGCTGTTAAGTTCTTTTTCACACTGTAAATTATTTAGTTGTCTATGTAAAGTGGAACTGCAATGCTTTGGTCTGAATTCCTTGTTAACTTGGCTCCACAGGCCCTCTTTTGCCCCTGTTCTTAGGTGTTCCTGACTGAGGGCAACTCGTTTTGGTGCTGTCCCTTTAAATGTAAATGAGGCACTTTACAGGACTCTTTAGCCAAAGCAAAAGTGCAGTCTGTAAAGAAGGAGGTAGGAAAAAGAGCCTGTATGCTTCCTTCTGCTGCTAATTTTGCATTGGAATCTTGTCCCTTACTGGTGCTAAGGAGCTATAAGGAATCCCACAATCCTTTGCATGACTGTGACATGACGCATAAGCACAGCCCACCTCATGAATATTAACAAAAATAGCCAGAGAGAAGAGAGTGTGCACATTGTAGTTCATTTTCGGAAGGCTGTAGGCCTGGATTTGACTCCCATCATCCATGTGCATTTCCGTCACGTAATGACGTCGGAGTTAAAGGTTGTTCGAAATCGGCACAGCGGTCCGAGGCTCCTTTCCTCCCCACGACAGTTCTTACTGTTGACCTGATTAAAGGTCAAGGAACAGGAGCTAGGAGCTATAATTAAGGGTATTCAGATGGAGCCTTTGACTTGTCCACTTGTAGCTTCTGCATTCTTTAGTCCACCAAATCACAGCGAAAATTAAAAATGGTAAATTCACGAAATTGGTAAGCTGGAAGTCCATGACCTTGTTTAGCAGTTCTGCAGCAAATACTGTAATATAATTAATAAAAAAACGTAATGGGGACGGAAGAAAACTGAACAGCTGACCCAAAAATACTATAAAAGATATCAACACAGCACCTTGAGAGGCTACATTTAGCTTTTTGGCACTTCCAGGAGACTCCAAGTAAACAGCAGAATGTATTTGGTTAAAAAAGAGGATTTTGCATGTTATGTTCCCTTTATGAGTGTAGAGTAGTCAGGGGTGCCTCCAATGTAATTAAATGTTGTGTATTAACTTTTTGGATGCTTACAAAGTCTTTTTTTTGGGGGGGGGGGGGGGGTATTGCTGAAAGGCCAATGTCAATGTATGTCAACCTTTGATTTTCAAGAATGTAACAAATCGAAAGAAAACCCTGGCATTTAGCAAACAAATGTGTTAACCTAATCGAACTAAAAGGGGGAAAATTAGTCTGTAAATATCTGGCTCTCAGATTTGTTTTTGTATCGAATATTTATAAAACCGTGTTTTCTTTTGACTAACAAGTGTGTGCAACTTCACTGCACTTCATATAAGATGCACCGAGTTCCTGGCTGTCATCGCGATACACTGAGGTAACTTAAAAACTCACATTTTTAAATTAGGTTTTTAAATATTTTTTTTAAAATATAAAATAAGTCAATTTAAATGTATATAACTGATAATAGATTTTGCACGCAGTGGGAGTATCTTATTAAGTTTCGTACGATGACTCGATCTTTGATCCTACATTATTTGATCAAACTGTGAAATGCTGCAGCTAAAAGCAAGGCAGCACTGTCTTTACTGGAGGCCGTGCCGTGCCGAGCCGAGCCGAGCCGAGCCGAGCCGAGCCGTGCCGTGCTCCGCCTCCCTCCCTCGCACGCGGCTGTGGCTGAAAGCTCTAGAAGCATCTAGTTCGCTTCCGACTGCGTCAGACTCGCTATTCTCATCCCTGGATACGAAAGAAAATCCGGAGTTTAGTCCACAAGCTAGCGGCGTTTGCCCGGGTCGTGTGCTAGCAGCAGTGTCCGTTTTTAAAACAAATCAAAAACAGAAAACGAGCATTATCCTTCTTCTCACGAGACTGGTTCCGCTGCTGTAGAAGAAGCCCACTTCACGCCGAGACATGTAAGTTGTGGAGCGGGAACGGGAGGAGGCAGCGGCTGGAAAAGTGCGGTAGCTCGGTGTCGCTGCCCTCAAAACATGCTTCTGTAAAGGCGGGAGGTCTGGCCTTGCTTCTGTAAACTGATAGCTTGTTAACATTGAACGAACTGTATTATGGACCCGTCAAAAGGCCGCAGTGTTCCGCGGCAGTAATATTTCGCCTTCCCGCCATCAGCGGAGAAGTTGGCTGGTTTTTCTTGCGTGGCTCTGCGGGGGCACCGCATGGTTTGCCCACGGTGGAGGCAGCAGCCTTGTTAGCATGGCTAGCTGAGCTCGTTGAGACTTCTGGAAAGGCTCAGTCGTTAGATTTGGCGTCGAGACTGAGGAAATGGGCAGGATATTTGCACTAAACTGAAAACCTGATGGGGTTTAGCCGCAAATCCGCGAACTGCCGCTCTAGTTGTTGGCATTTTATCAAGAGAGAAGAGGGAGAAACTTAACGCTACTAGCCAGACTTCTTTAGAAATAGTTGCTATGGTTCAGGTTTGCGTTTTGTGTCTTTATTTATTTCGTTTATTTATTTAGCTGTAAATATTTAATTAAGGTAATTTCCCTGTCCTCCAAAAAGACAAGCCCCCACGTGCTTCCGATGACGTCACAAAAGGCGTCTGCAATAACTAAGCTTATTGTTTGTTTTACTTTTTACTTGCACGTTTGTGTGTGTGTGTGTGTGTGTGTGTGTGTGCTAAATGTCTTCATATACTAGTGCTCAGTGTGGCTGTAGCCTAACAGGTGAGCCCCATGTGAAAGTAACCATGCTTTTTTTTTTTTTTTTTTTTTTTTTAGAAAATAAAGCACATGGAACTAGTTTGTGTAGAACAGTGGTTCTCAGTCCTGGTCCCCAGGAACCACTGCCCTGTGTGTTTTAGGTGTCTCCTTGCTGCCTGGCACCTGACTTATATGAATAAATGAATGATCAACAGGCTACTGCAGCGATGTCTGCCGATCGTTTGAATCAGGTGTGCCGCTGCAGAGAGGCATCTAAAAAGTGCAGGATCAGGATGGAGAACCGCTGGTGTGGAGCAACAGGACAGACTGGAACGGACCGCTTTCACCATCAAAGATCTGCGATCGTTTTGAGCCGAGTCGTTATAAAAAAAATCTTGTAGATTTGTTCCATTAGGATTATATTTAGAATCGGCTTTATTGGCCTGGATTGTGTGTCAAGCACTATTGACATGTTTAAATACTTTTTACGTTTTTTTTAATCGCAGTCTGAATAAGTCCCACAAAATATGTTGCCAACGTTTTAAGTCTGTCACCCATTCCTAGTCCTTAACAGCTATTTAAAAAAAAAAAAAAAAGTTACACAGAGTGGTTAATAACTTCCTAACACAGGAGAAGAAGCAGCAAAGATGTGACGATCTCCACTTTTCAATGTGCAGCCGCCGCTGCTGATGGAAAAGCATCTGCAGATAGGGCTGGACCGACCCATTCAGACCCATTAAAGCCAACAATAAAAAATGATCCTGTAGCAGACCGGAGATCAGTGGAGCTATGCCGGCTCCGACGTCCAAGGTTGCCTTGATTGTCGACGACTTAATGAATTGTGATTTTTTTTTAATAAGCAAACGTGTTTATGAATAAAACCACTAATTACATTTCGGATGACTGGATATAGACTGACCATAACTTGACGTGCTGGAGTCTGCGCAGACGTTTCACGTTTGATGCCGTTGTCAGTGAAACGACCGTTTGTAACTTCAGACCCTGTGGCAACCTGACACAAGTTCTAGTTGAAGGCCATCTGCTGCTCCGAGAGAAACCGATAGCAGAAAGACTGGGTTGATACGGGGAGGGTCTGTAATCCCCTCTGCTGTTCATCTGGTTCGACCCACCCCACCCCACACACGCATACACACACAATCCTTTGATACTCAACCAACTGCAGCTTAGTGAGCTTTTTTTTTTTTTTGTAGATAGATATGATTTGGATGCAAAATCCACCCAAAATGGCACTGCTGTGACAATCTGTTCATAACTTAGACTATGCTGATCCCAGAACCTTCAACAGAGTGAGATAGATAATTTTGTTATTAGATACTCCTATGTAGGGTCTCATCTAAAATGACCGATTCAGCTTCTCCTGGTTGCTGATTTCCAGTTTGTATTTCATGTCAGGCCTGCAGATTAGGACATCTTTATTTTAAATTTTTTTATCCTAAGGCCTATACCAGTTGAGTGAAACGTGCTGCAGCCTGGTTCTGTGGTACAGGTAGTGGGTTTTAACTCCAACGGAAAATTAACTGAGTCGCAAGAAAAGCCCCGTTTATGCGTCAAAGCAATACGATGTTGGTTGAAAGTGTTTCTTACATATCAGATTTTCCATTCAGTATTTTGCTTGTTCATTTAAATTTTGTTTATATAGCGCGGATTCACAACACACGTCATCTCCAGGCACTTTACAAAGTCAAATTCAGTCAGATCATACAGACAGACTGGTCAGAAAGTTTCCTATCTAAAGAAACCCAGCGGATTGCATCGAGTCATTGTTGATTAACAGTTTGCATTTAGGGCAAATTGTCTGATTCCTATAATAAATAACTGCTTCTCTGTCTTTGCTTCTCATTCAGTGGTTATAAGAAGTCCTAACCTTCTCCGTCTGTTTTTTTTTTTTTTTTTTCCTTTTCTTTCAGGCAACCAGCTACTGCTAAGTGGTACGACAGGAGGGACTCTGTCTTTATAGAGTTCTGTGTGGCTGACAGCAAAGATGTTAAAGTTAACTTTGATAAAACAAAGTGCGGATTCAGGTATGCGTCCGTGTTATTTGGTCTTAAAAGTATCATCGCCCGAATCGCTGTCCAAACCTGAGCTATACAAATGAAATCCTTTTTTGTTCCCGCAGCTGTACCGGAGGCACTGATAACGCCAAACACGAGAACCAAATAGATCTTTTTGAAGCTATCGATGAAAATGTGAGTTAAAGCGTGTTTTATTTTAACAAATAGACACGGCGCTGCAAAGTGTGTTTCATGGAAAGTTTTTATCCCGCCTGTTTCTCTTGCAGGAATGCAAACACAAGCGCACAGATCGTTCAGTCTTGTGCTATCTACGAAAAGCGCAGCCGGGGAAGGCGTGGCCGAGGCTAACGAAAGAGAAGGCTAAGGTCAGTCCTGCACGCAGAACGACGACTGAAGGATTTCCACCTTTATGCTGCAGCACTGGGAATAAAGCAGGTTCATTGTAACGGAATGAGCCTGAAATTGCTGTACGGTTATTTATCAAACTGCAGTTCATTCACAATACCATCATAGCGGTTATGAAATGATGTAACGGATTTTTTTCATTTTAATAAAAAATTAGATGTTTCATAAAAAAAGTTCATGTTGGTATGTAATATAAGAGAAATCGTGATTGTGTTTTTTAAATAATAGTATATTTTTAATTAACTTAATAATAGATTTCCTACTAATGCAGAGTAATTTTCAATCCAACCAGGAAATAAAGCAGTATTTTCTATTTTCTTAAATGGTTTTCTGAATCACCTGGTCAGAGATTTACAAAACAACTGGATCACCAAGGAAAAATGCTTATAATGTACATTTGAACGTCTTTGCCGTCATTGGCCCTTAAGAGTGAAAATAAAAGGCCTGTCCTAGAAAATAGGATAATTGGTTTAATGAAGGTATCTTCAGGTTCAGTTTGGGATTTTCAGCTGGTTATCATGTTAACTTATCCTGGAAAAGTAACCCAATCGGGTTACTTTTCCAGATCAACTGTATTATGAAAATTGTGCAATCCCTGTGCATTAAATCGAATGGACCCGAGCTTCTGCTTGGTGAGAACCTGTAGAGCAAGTCCACCTTGAACGGTTACAAGGGGGATTTCAGCAAAAACCATATCTTATATGGACTGTAGTCAAAGATAGGGTAGCTTTGATTTTACCAATTAAAAAACCCATAAACCTTCAATAGGGATGCATGATATATCGGCGGTAACATCGGTATAGGTGCTAATAGTAAAACCGGGACGATGTTTCTAAGTAATGTTTATTTGGTCTCTGTTTGCAGTTGAGTTGGCTCAGCGTCGACTTCAACAACTGGAAAGACTGGGAGGACGACTCTGACGAGGAGATGGGCAACTTTGATCAATTCTCAGACGTAAGAGCTTTGAATTTACTTGCAGAGGCACCCAAATGAAATGGAGTACTAGGGCTGCAGCCAACTTTTATTTTTTTAATAGTTGAGTATTATTTCGATTTGTTATGATTAGTTGAGTAATCTGTTAAAGACTGGTACATTCTGCAGATATTTCATTTAGCTTCTTCAGCTGGTTTTGAGTGGAAATGCATTAAAAATTTTTTTTAGAAGTAAACGAATGATTCAAGTCCTTTTATTTTAAAATAAAATCAACATTTTATTGCTTAAAGGAGCAACAAGTGATGTTTCACCACTCTGTGGCTGTTGAGCACTGTCTGTAGACCAAAACAAGATGAGTGGCAAGCCACAACTCTCTACCTCCAAAATCTAAGCACCAGACCAGTTCTCTGCTTCATGTTAACATTTTTTTTTTTTTGCAAAAAAATAAAGAAAAAAAGTCCTCGATGTATGTGAGATCACGGTGGGCAGCTCACAAGCCCGCCCGGCTGCATTAACATCTCCTCACATGACAGCAACGCCTGGCCCGTTGCTGGTCAATTAACCCACATTACAAAATTGCAGCATTGCATTGAATCGGATCAACAGAGCAACACAAGTCTAACAAGACTGTCACACCAACGAAAACAAACATTTGCCTTCATGCTGTCACTCATCTGTCCAGGAGGAGAAAAGCTGGAGCTGCTTCTGCTCTCCACATGCCAGGCCAATGTTTATCCTTGTTTGGCCTCTTTCCTTATCTGACAGCTTCTTTGCTAAAGACAGTTTTTTTTTTTTTTTTGTGTGTGATGATAATGGGTCTTGATCGTCCAGAGACATTGTGCGTGATGTCATCTAAAAAGAGACCTTTAGTTCTTCACAAAACTATTTTTTTTTTTTTTTAGCTCTTTCTATCTAAAATATTGAAATTCCGCTTATTGCTCCTTTTTTAAAAAACAATGACATAGCATGTTTTCAGTGTACACTCAAACATTTGTAGTAAAGGATGCATCTGAAAGTGGGAAAACAAAAAAATGTCCTTTACATATTGCATTCTGGATTTTTTTTAAATAGTTTTACCATAAATTTTCTTGTCTTTTATTGCACAAATTACCAATCTGCAAACATCTCCCAGAACAGAACCAGACCCAAACTCTCTTCTCCACTGTAGGATGGACAGTTCTTGTGTCTAGGTTTTGTGGGGAAACATGTGTAAAGTTATTTTCATTTTGCAGTGAAGTTGCTTTGCTTTCTTGTTCTCAAAATCTTCAAACCAGAATTTTAGAATTTAAGGCCCGCGACTCATTCGACTAATCCTTTTAGCCCCACAGGGAACAACTGAAAAGTTGATTTATTTCTCCAATGCAGTTCATTTGGGCTGGGCAATATGGCTTAAAAATAAAATCTCCTATTCTGTTAAACCAATACTGATTAATCTATTTTCTCCCTCTTTTCATTTCACAAAAGGAAATTATAAAAAAAAAAAAACTTGCTTTATGTCAAGCAATTTGTCTGAGAGTTGACCTGAATTCAAAGTACAACTAAAGACGAGCTGTAGAACATATGCTTGTGATTATAGTAACAAAGTTTCCTCTACAATATTTTGACAATATATTTTCCTTAACATATATTCAGCATTCCATGCTATTCTCTTCATGGAAGTCCAATAAGTGCACTGGAAGAATAAAATCCCGATATTTTTATTTCCCAAAAAAATTAATCTTTTATAAATTGTAAATCCGAATTAATCGATTTATCGCCCAGCCCTAGTTCAAATGTTGAAACCCATCAAAAGATGTATGAAAAATCCCAAATCTATGGCACACAGTGGTGTAGTTCAAGTGTTTTATTTCCCTTGTTTTATCTAATATATTTATGGCTTACAGTTGATGTGAACCCAGAAATCACTTTCTTGGAAAATTTGAATGATTAAGAGCGGCTTTCTTTAATGACGTCCGTCAGCATGTTTAGGTCTGGTGGGCTTTGGTTTATCGTGTTTAGATCAGGCCCAAACTTCTCATTTTAAAGTGATTCAATGCTCTGACCTGATCAGGGCGCATTAGTGTAGACCCAGTTGTTCCTTTTATGCTTTGTAGTTGCGAAGGCAACAAACGTTAAGCTGGGAAATTAGTTTTGTTGTTGAGCCTTACTGCTAGTATAGCTGTGTGTATATTTTCATCTTGTAGAGAAAAGAATTGATGCTGAAATACCGATCTTTACTCCTTAGCTTTGATATATGAAGGCGTGGGTTAATCAATGGTTTCTCCAGTAGCATTAGCTGGTTAATTTAAAGAATTAAAGTACTGAATGTAATATTGGCATTTGTTACAGATGATGAACAACATGGGAGGAGATGATGACCTGCCTGATCTAGATGGTGCAGATGAGGTAAGAATTTTTTATTTTATTTTACTTTGTGTGTTTGACCATCAGGTTTTCAATGTAGTAAAGATCTTCAGAAATCAAAATTTAGTTGGGATTGAACATGGGAAAATATTTTAATTTCCAGACTGTAATCCCTTTATCACATTTCCTAAAGGATCAGGAAAAATTCTAGATTTGTGAAAATTCAGGAGCCTAAAACATTTTACTTTCATAATCATATTGTAGACCTACCAAAGCACCAGTCCTAAAGCTTTAAAATTTGGGTCGGCATTCAAACCAAAGCTTTGCATGAAGGGAACAAAGAACTTTTTATTCAACAGGGATGGTGGCAAGTTTGAGGACGAAATATCCCAACTAGAGACAATAACCATACAAACGCTGAGCTTCACCACGAGTAAAGTTGTTTTTATGGACCTGTTTGAATTATGTTACTCAGTTGGTTAGTGAAGCTCACAGCGTTAAGAGACATTTTTGCCTAATCTACAGACATTAAGGCAAGGAGGACACCGGGGGGGGGAAAAGTAAAACAAGTTGTGAACAGTGTCAGTGAATTTATTTCAAGGTAACCACGGACAAATCGGCATTAATGCCTCAGTTTAAATCCCCAATTTATACCAAACATAAAATAGACATTAGTGGTCTGAAATAGTTACTGCGTAGTGCAGCAGATGTTTTCATGCTGCCGTTGAGCTATCATGGCAAGAATCTACAGTGGAAAACTGTATTAGGAGTGCAAGCCTTGCTTTAGACTACCCATTAAACGCTTTGTGCAAAATCGGAGTCCTGTTAACTAGGCCTGTACGATTTATTTAAAAAAAATTTTGTGCCAAAATTACGATTTATTTCCACCATAATTGCAATTTAATTTTGACTTTTCTCTGCATTAACCACAAGCAACAAAAATGGCATGTAGATAAAGGTGTTCATAAATGAGTACTATTCAAAACAAGAAATGTGACAGAATATTATTATTCAAGAGAAGGGCTTTGCGAGTTGGGCATTAAACAGTTTGACCGGTATTTAAAGCTATGGTGAGATCCCTGAAAGTTTCTTGTAAGAACGGTATGATTACATAAACTCTAAAACAAATATTAAAATTAGATTATCTCACTGCTGCAGCTCTCTTCCCTTCCATGTGGAGATAAACCCGCTTTAAATATATAACCGACACCTAAAGGACGTGTCTGATCCTTTAATTTGTTACATAGCCAAAAATTGCCGACCTCTGCGATTTGGAAATTGCGATTTAAAAAAATTGTGATTTATATTGCAAATATAATTAATTGTGCAGCCCTTGCTTAAGATGACCGTCAAGTAAAAAAAAAAAAATTTATTATTATTATTATTTCACAATGAGGCAAAAAATCCAGAAAATTAAAATTCTGGTAATAAACATGACGTAGGAACGCTGTATTAACTTTTTTTTCTTTTTTTTTTTCTCTGTAACCTGTAGGATGAATCCGCAGATAGCGACGATGAGAGTGAGTATTCATGTCTCTCTCTACTGAACCCAGTCATAGCGATAATTTGCAGTGCATGTATTTAATAATGTCCGCTTTTTTTTTTTTTTTTTTTTTTTTTTTTCACCTACAGAAATGCCCGACCTGGAGTAGACGGCATTAAAACGTTATTAAAGAAGATGGAAGATCGGGGGATGGGGGAAATCTTAACAAATGTATATCTTGAAAGAGAACGCAGTGACAACTGTACATATGAGTCAGTAGCCATATTTAAATCCATAGCCGCAGCTCCAAACTCTTTGACCAGTCAGTCCTCCTAAGGTTGATTTGCATGGTATTGTACAGAGCAGCTATCTCCACGTCCATTTGCTGTACTGCACCTTTTTTTGGGGTATCTCGTTTTAATGTTAAATATTACAACTAAGCACACAATTTATTTGTTAGGGGGGGGAGAAACGTGTAGTTGTACCTAAATGAGCAATACATGCTAAGAGAGTCGCAGTTTGCTTTCAAACGAATTGTTCGAAAATGATCGGACCCACATTCTGCCGATGTTGTGGTTTTTAAGGTAGTTGACCAGTGTAGTGTACCTCCATGATTTAAGAATCGGATGCGTTGACTGATTGGGTCCTCTAAAGCCTTCCATGTGCTGTAATTTAGATATCCAGGAAGCCAGTACCTGTATCTGTAGCCTAACCTTGCAGCTTACATGTTTGTTTTTTGTTTTTTTCCACTTCTTCTTATTAAATGTTTGTAAAACTGAATCGATCTGAACTCGTTGCAGGGTTACTTGCATTTCTCCAGCTCCCACCTACTGCATCAACAGGTTGAATAACATTAATTGGGCGAATTTCAAAGCTCCTCTCTATCGCCGAACACGCAGATATTTCTGAGCAGAGGCAAATGAAAGTGTTTTGCAGAGGGTTGGAGTTTGGTTACGCTTCAGAGTTGTGTGGTTCGTTGCTCTCCTACAGTTTGGTTTTTTTAACCCATACTCCCTCGTGGTTTTTGGAGATTGTTGGAACTAAAACAAACAAACAAAAAAAAAACATGTAATGACCAAATCATATTTGCACTGTTGAAAATGTTAGGGGAGGCAAGTACTATTCAATTACAGTGAAAATGTTTTTGTTTTTTACTGTCTACATCTTTCTAATAAACAGTTTAAGAATCAATGTTTTTTTTCTCATCTTTGGACAGTTTTGAATTATGACCTTTAAACAAAATATTTGATTAGAAAATGATTCAGGCAGTTGTAGGCCCAAAATGACCATTGGACAGATATGAAATATCTCAGTTTTGCTATGCAGGATTGTTCTAAATGAATCAAAGGTTACAGGTTTTAAGTGGGTGTGTGTGACAAACGGTGACTTGCAAAAACATTCACTGGTTGCATTATACAACCCCAAGTTTCAACGTATATCATTGGGATAATATGTGCAGACTAGGGGTCTGCAACCTGTGGTTCTTAGGGCCTCATAAAAAGACACACTTTGGTTCTTTTTCCTTTTTAGTCAAAATGTTTTTCAATATAGAAATAGTCAGTTTGAGTATTTTTTTTCCATGGATTAATTTTATTGATTTCCACAAGAGAATGACACCAGAAGAAACAATGTGTTTTAAATCCTTTTTTTGCCATTACATTGGAATCTTTTTTATTTTTTTTAAAGAAATAATTATCCCCAAACATCACATTAATACAGGTGCTGGTCATATCACTGTAACATCATGAAAAAGCAGATTCCCCCCCCCCCCCCCCCCAGTAATTCCATTCAAAAAGTGAAACTATTATATTCATTACCCACTGCTATATTTCAAGTGTTCGTTTAATTTTGATGCCAATAACTGACCACCAATGAAAACTCCAAATTCAGCATCTCAAAATATTTAAGACCCTGGATTACTGCAGCAATGCAGCGTGGCATGGAGTCGATCAGTCTGCAGCACTGCTCAGGTGTTATGAGAGCCCAGGTTCTCTGATAGTGGCCTTCAGCTCTTCTGCATTGTTAGGTCTGGCGTATCGCATCTTCCTGTCCACAATACCTCATAGATTTACTATGGGGTTAAGGTCAGGTGAGTTTGCTGGCCAATGAGGAACAGGGATACCATGGGCCGTAAACCAGGTACTGGTAGCTTTGGCACTGTGTGCAGGTGCCAAGTCCTGTTGGAAAATAAAATCTGCATTTCTATAAAGTTGGTCAGCAGCAGGGAGCATGAAGTGCACTAAAACTTCCTGGTAGACGGCTGCGTTGCCCCCTGGACCTCAGAAAACACAGTGGAGCAACACCAGCAGATGACACGGCACCTCAAACCATCACTGACTGTGGAAAGTTTACACTGGACCTCAGGAAACGTGGATTCTGTGCCTCTCCTCTCTTCCTCCAGACTCTGGGACCTTGATTTTCTGAGGAAACGGAAAATTTACTTTCATCAGAGAACATAACTTTGGACCACTCAGCAGCAGTCCAGTCCTTTTTGTCTTTTAGTCCAGATGAGACACTTCTGACACTTTCGCTTGTTCAAAAGTGGCTTGACACCAGGAATGCGACAGTTGAAACGATGTCTTTCATACGTCTGTGCGTGGTGGTTCTTGAAGCTCTGACTCCAGCTGCAGTCCACTCCCCACATTGTTTTTAATGGCTTTTGTTTCTCAATCCTCTCCAGAGTGCGGTCATCCCTAGTGCTTGTACACTTTTTTCTACCACATCTTTTGCTTCCCTTCTCCTCTCTGTTAATGTGCTTGGACACAGAGCTCTGTGAACAGCCAGCGATGACCTTTTGTGTCTTGCCCTCCTTGTGCAAGGTGTCAATGGTCGTCTTTTGGACAACTGTCAAGTCAGCAGTCTCCCCCATGATTGTGTCGCCTGCAGAACTTGACAGAGATCATTTAAAAGCCTTTGCAGGTGTTTTGAGTTAATTAGCTGATTAGAACATATGGCACCAGGTGTCTTCAATATTGGATCTTTTCACAATATTCAAATTTTCTGAGATACTGAATTTAGGGTTTAATTAGTTGTCAGTTATACTCATCAAAATTAAAAGAAATAAACACTTGAAATATATCAGTCTGTGTGTAATGAATGAATATAATATACAAGTTTTACTTTTTGAATGGAATTACTGAAAAAAATCTAATTTTTCATCATATTCTAATTACATGGCCTTTTAGATCCACACCCTCTTTCAGCAAGAGTTTTGTGTCTCCTTTATTTTTAAACATTCAAATAGAAATAAAATGGTAGTTATTAAAAGTGAACAGATTTTCTAATTATATTATCAAACATCATTTTCTGTTTATAAATGTTTTAACTGTTTAATTAAATGTATTTTCATGTTTACAGTTTTTATTTGGAATTGTCTGTGTGCTGATGCCATTCTTGGCCAGGTCTCTTAAAAAAAAAAAAAAAAAGAGATTTTAAATCTCAATGAGACCTACCTGGACAAATAAAGGTCACAGACATACATATTTCAGGAACTCAGTTTAACAAGTGAAACATCGATTACACGGAGACCGATGATTTCAAGCCTTTTTTTCTGTTTATTAGGGTTTTCCGGTTACAGGTAATGAAAGCCCATTTAAAATTAGAATATTGCATCAAATTTGGGCTTAACGTTTAAAACCTACTTAATGGTTACTTTCAAAATGTACTTTTAATGTGACAAATGAGTGTCACTGGAACTCGTATTTTAGTTTAATATGTATGTAGAAGATATTTATCAAAATAAAGGAGGAGAAGTGTCAGGTGTGTTGTGTAATAAAAGAGTAGCAGTGAGAATGAAAGGAAAGGTGTACAAGACAGACGTAAGACCAGCAGTGTCTGGTTTAGAGGCAGTGGCAGGAGGCAGAGATGTAAATCCGGTGGATTATTTTAGACTTCAAGACATTCTTGCGTTTTCATTATTTGTATTCTTTGTTTTATCTGTGCTTTTATTTAGAGTTTCTTTATATTTTCATTGTACCGTTTCTCAGAATAATGCCACACAGTAATGCTTAATATCAGCAGGGCACAAAACAGAAGGTGGGGCTTAAAAGCACCGCGTTACCGGGTCTGTTGAAAACCAAAAGCTGTACAGTAGAGCGGAGCTCGGGCGGGACGAGTAGAGTGGTGCGGGGTAGACAGGGCCGATAGTAAACTCCCATCTGAGAGTGATGAGGATGGAGAGGATCAGGAATGGGTACATAAGATGGACAGCTCATGTTAGATGTTTTAGAGATGAGGCCAGACTGGCGTGGTTTGGGCATGTACAGAGGACGGATAGTGAATGCTTTGGTAGAATGATGCCGAGGCTGGAACTGCCAGGCAGGAAGACCAAAGAGGAGATTTCTGGATGGCGTTAAAGAGGCATGAAGGTAGTTGGTGTCAGAGAAGAAGATGACTAGCTGTGGCGAGCCCTGAAAGGGGTCTTACTCTCAAGGTCATTTAACGTTTTAATAATACACTGCAAAAACAGAACTAAAAATAAGTAAAAATTTCTTGAAATCAGTGCGTTTGTCCTTGATTTGAGCAGGTAAATAAGATTATCTGCCAATAGAATGAGTATTTTGACCCCTAAAATAAGATAATTAGATATACTGCACTTGAAATAAGATGGAGATGAGTTGTTCCTATTTTAAGTGCATAAATCTTATTCCATTGGCAGATCATTTTACAAGGATAAATGCACTCATTTCAAGAAAGTTTTAGTTATTTTTAGTTCCGTTTTTGACTTAGACAACTTTATTTGTCATTTTGTATGCACAGGGTGCGTACAGAACGAAATTTCGTTGCATACAGCTTGTAGATTACAGTAAATTAGATTACAGTATGAGGTGTAGCAGTGATTTAAAAGTAAACAATTGAAATGTAAACAATGCAGGATTTTGCAGTGTAAACCTTTATTGCAATGGGGAAAAGATTAAGAACAACTTATTATTTACAATGTTAGTATGAAAGTGCTTCAACACTTGAAGGGGAACATGGGGAGAGGACAACAAACGTTAACAGACCTACAATAAGCAATGTGTTCGTTTATTTAGCTGGACTGAGGGTAAAATGATTGTGAAGTTAAATAAAAAAAAAAGCATACATGGCTTAACATTCTCAAATTTGAAAAATGTTGCATAAATATGTCTTCAGTCCCTCTGATATCTCATTCTGACGATGACACATTATGAACAGAAGTCCCCCTAATTAGTAAATGGAGTCCAGCCCACAGAAGTACAAGGTTAAGAATTCC
This sequence comes from Fundulus diaphanus, assembly GCA_037039145.1. Lineage (NCBI taxonomy): Eukaryota > Metazoa > Chordata > Actinopteri > Cyprinodontiformes > Fundulidae > Fundulus > Fundulus diaphanus. The sequence goes on along the minus strand of CM073129.1, from coordinate 40,957,308 downwards.
ATTTATGTATGCCAGGATAATAAAATTGTAAAAGTTAAACTCAAAATCAGACAAAATTTTCCGAAGGGTCTCAACAAACAAATGCGTTTCAACTGATTTAAGACATTAAATGGTTTGTGTAGCGCGCATGTGTAAAGGGAGTTTGCTCCACCGTTTAGGCCCAGTTATGGAAAACGTATAACCACCATTCCACCTGAAACAGCTGGTTTGAACATGGAAAAGGAGACATTTCTTCATCAAGAAGAAATGTACCAATGCAAAAAAAAAAAAAGAAAGTGCTCCTGAAAAGGAAATCTAATCACTGAAATGATCATCTGCACAGTAACATGTGTGAATGCCCACATTTGTTCTGTGAAGGTTCTTCAGGAGGGACAGGGAATCTGCTCAGAGCTGAGTGGAAGATGAATTAAAGCTTGAAAATAGGGCGGAGGTTCACCTCCCGAAACGACAAGGAAACTGAACATACAGCCAGGGATGTGACAAGATAGTCCAGACCTACATCCAGTCTGTTGCAAAACGGGAAAATTCCTGTTCACAGATGCTGTCCTTCCTGAGCTTGGGCTACTTTGCAGACAAAAGGCAAATATTTCAGTGTGTAGATGTGCAAAGCTGATAGAGACGAACCCCAAAAAGACTTGCGGCCAAAAGCGGTTTTGCACAGTATTGACTCAGAGGTAGAATGCCAGCGTACGCCACTCTTTTCAGGGTTTTCTTTGTAACTGAAAAGAAAAGGAAAACCACGGATTGTTTTGCTTCCATTCCCCTGTTTGTGCACCACTTTGTCTTGACCCATCACATGAATATCCAACAAAATCAGATGAGGTTTGTGGTTTTAATGTGACAAAATGTGAGGCAAGGCATTGTAGTTTTTCCAACACCCAGCATTTTTATTTGGACTTCCTTTGTGTTGCATACATGGCAGTATGTAACCTGCTGAGAAGTTTTGTACCCTTAAAGTAAGTTTTAAATCGTTTTACAACCTGTTAAAACTCCTACCATTTTTCAAAGGCGTACTTTGAGCCTACTACACAGTAAAATATTTTAGGATGCAAAACCCTTTTCTAATTATGTATTCTACTACTTATTGTTAACTAATAATTATTTTTTAGCACTTAAAACGTTGTTCAATTCGGCGCTAGGACCCAGAAATCGATAAGCTTTTAAGGCCTAGAAAAAAATATATATTAGCATACTTCCTCTTTAGGCCCGATTTCCTCACAGATTGCCACTTATGAAAAAAAATGCCCCAAGATGCAAAAATGTAGCTTCCTGTTTACACACCCGAGCGCATTAAAATAAAAGTGTAGATCTCGACTATGAAATTCTATGCGGAACAAAAAAACAACACTTCCCCCCCAAAGTGTAAATATATCTGAACGGAGATTATTCGATAATATCCGGAATAAAATAATTACTTATTAACAAATGTGTTAAGGTGTTAGAAATGATCATGTCAACTGTTAGTTTATACATTTAGATTTTATTATTTTACTCGCTAAAGCAAATATAATGGAGAGACAATATTTAGATTAAATAGTAGGCTAAAAGAGCTTGCTTATAATTTTAATATATTTTTAAATAAAAAATAAAAAATTAGTTTTTTTTTTTTTTTGCTTTAATCCCCCGTTTTAAACTTTGTTGAAGTACTTTTACCGGATGTGCGCGCGCCTCATTGCTGGGACGTTAACGTAGCTCCGGCTTCACTCAGCTCCGCGATCATGGCTGCACCGGACCTCAACAGCCATGTTTGCTAATTTAAAACCCAAAGGTTAGGGAATACTTGTTTCTAATTTATCGCTGTGTCATCTTCACCCACCGCATACACGTTAACACGGAGGGATCTTAAAACCGTCTGCGCCTCCGGAACCCCGAGGACTAAACGGGAGGAAAAAAAAGGTTGGCCTGTTTTGAGTGGAATATCGGGTGAAACTTTGGATGGTGGCGGTGTAGGAGGAGGATGATGCTCTGCAGAAATTGTCTGTGTGCGTAAACAATGTAACTTCATCTGGCTTGCTAGCTAACGCTAGCCCGTCATCAAAAGGGAGGACGCCTCTTCTTTATTAACCCCCGGGTCTGTTTTGTGAGTTGTTTTTTTTAATTCTCCAACGGACCGGCTTTGAATTTATTTGCATTCGCCACGGGATGAACCAGCGTGGTTACGGTACCTGCTAACGTCGCAGCTTTCTTACTCCGGATAAGGATGCTATTAGTTAGCTTTATCTGTTAGCTTTGTTCTTTTGTGATGATGTAGCTAAATAACCTTGGGGGGGCTGCTAGGTTGATATTCTTTAGCATATATTCCGGACCAAAAAAAAAAAAAAAAAGTTGAAAGGAACAGCTCGGACTTGCACTTTTTAATGCAACATTAACGGTATAAGCGGGCTAGCCCAGCCGTGTGGCAGAGCTTTAAAGTAGTGGCTGGTTCATTTGAGGGCGCTAAGCTAACGCGGCGCCCGCTGTTGCAACGGCCTCGTTGAATTAGGAAATCAAGATCCCGGTGGACCGTCGAAAGCTGCCAAACAGCCGCCGCTGTTGGGCACGGCTCTCCTCGGAAACGTCGGCGCGTTGCTGGTCCCGCTCGCCTCCCTCCTCCTCTCGACTTGGGGATGTTTCGTGCGTGTGTTTCCCCACGCAGTGGCCATTCTTTGGCGTGGACCCGTATTAGCGGCGCCTCATCAGCGGTAATGATGAGCACCTACCGTAATGTTCCGCCTGTCCATTACGCTCCGCTCGGGCCTGCCGTCTGCTGCCGCCGCCGCCGCTGGCTGCGACATTTTAAGGGCTGCTGCCGAATGCTGTCTCAAAACTGGATTATATGAAATAAAACAAACAAATTATTAGCGATAACACGCGTTTCGCCGGAGACCAGCGACAACAGCATGGTGTAGTGATTCTCTTTCTGCTCTTTTCTTCTTCTTTTCTTTTTCAGATGGACTCAAATAATCATTTCAACTATGGCACCTCAACAAACTCAGGACTAAAACTCTCCTCAGGGGATTCTCTTTATACTAACGGGTCCTCCATGAGTTTTCCTCAGCAGGGGAAGAGTGAGTATTTCCTCCCTTTTGACTCTACTCCAGGCACAAGCTCCATTTACGGATGGGTTTGTTGATTTAAAAAAAAAATTATTATGCTTACCACCATATGCACCGATCCTGCATAACATGATGGCTACCTGTATAATCTTGTGCTGGGCTCCAAAAACACCCCTAATCCGTGTAATTAGGGGCTCTACCACAACCATGAAGGTGTACTGTACTGTGATCGTCACCCCTAGGTTAGGAGCCGATCCTTTAAGGCCCCCTACATTGTGAGGATGAGGCCTCCGTGGAGCTGACGTTTTCTGTACAGCTCAACCCACAGTTGTTCTGCTCTAATGGGTCGAGGTCCGGGGCTTTGAGTTAACGCCTCAAACATGTTGCCGTGCACCTCGAACCGTTCCTGGAACGTTTTTGCTAAGCTGCAGGATGCATTATCCTGGGGGGGCAGACGCCACAAGTCGTGAGGGAATCCAGTTTCTGTAAACAGGTGTACATAATCTGCCTCTACAAGTAATATTTGTCAAAGTAAATAGCAGCACAATACCCAGTAGTCACCTTCTTCCATTGCTCTAAGGTTGGGTTCAGATGCTCACATGCCCACTGTCGGGGCTTTTGCCGGAGGAGACCTCGACTCTGCAAATACGCTGCCCTATACAGAGCAAACTGCGATGTGTTTCAGTAGCTTTGTCACAACCGGCATTAACTTCAGCAGTGGTTTGCCTGTTGGTTCAGACTACAAGGGCCGCCCTCCCTCCCCACAGTTGTGGAATCACTACTGCTTCTTCCTCAGACCATTTTTGATGGCAAGGTGCTCCGGTTCAGTTTTCTCGGCATTGCGATTGGCCAGATTCGCTGCGATCCTTAGCGCTTTCCCATGTTTTCTGCCTTTTAAAACATCAACTTAAACTTAAAGGGTCTGATAATCCTCTCCTCCTGCCTAATACATCCTAAGTGAGATGACGAAAAGAGAATGTGCGCTTCAGTCGTGAGTGGTCATAATGTTATGCCTGATTGGCGCATTATGTTGTGTTTGTATGCGAAATATCCTGTGGGAAACGGGATTTTACAGTTACTGCAACACCCGTTGACATGAGATACACTTTCTAGGAGTTGTAGTTTCAGATCTGTTTTTAATTAGGAGTGCAGCACAAAATCCTTAAATCATTGCATTTTTCATCACGTTTCTTTTCATGATTTAAAGAAACCAGAGGCAAAGACAATTTGTTCTATTATTAAAAATATCTCCACCACCAATGTGGTTGACAGTTTGTGATGTCCAGACAGGTTTACTTTGGTCTCATTTGCACAAGCATGTTGCTCCGGGGGGGGATCTTGTTGAATCAGATGGAGCTTTGCAAATCAAAGAGTAATTTATACTTTCATGCACTTCTATGGTTTAAAATATGGACTGAGGTTTGCGGGTTCTGGGATGGAGCTCCTGGGTTACGTGCAGTCAGTGGTGTGACTATGAAAAGTGCAGGAAAAAAGTGGCGGCCGTAACCATAAATTACAAAATAAAAAGTTAATATTGCATCTGTTCTCTCATAAAATGAGCGTTTCAAGGAATTCGGACCGAACCGACCAGACTTTAAAGTCCAGCAGCAGGGAAGTGACTGTGGACAGATTCATGTTTAAGTTGAGTTTATTGTTGTTTTAATCCTTTTAACCTCTAGTGTTTTTTTTATCAGCTGCTGCTGGTTATGTGGTCGGTTTCATTAGGCTGTTTTAGGTAGCTGCCTAAAAAATCTTCCACTGGTGAAAAACCTCTATTGGATAATAGCATCAGAGTATCGTGACCATTTAACGTCCCACAGAATGATAGGCAGACACGGGGGTCTTTAAAATTATTGCTTATGTCTTTCTGTCCTTGCATTATGTTAACTCACTCCCTTTTTCATCAGAACTGTTTAGAAAAAAGGCAAATTATACAACGTGTAACAAACGTGTTTTGCTGTTGGACCTGTTCTCAAAGCTCTGGTTCTGCTCTCCCACAGACCTGAATGGCGAAATGAATGTGAATGGCGTCACTACTGTACTCGGGTCGAGCGTGCCCGGTTCCAACCCCCCAGCCGCTCCTTACCCGCACATGAGCGGCCACCACCAGAGCGGCGGGAGCTACGACTACTTGTGGGGCGGACGGCCTCAGTACGGCCCAGGCATGGGCACGTCGTCGGGCCAGGGGGTGCACCAGAAGCAGCCGGCGCCCGGGATCGGACAGTCTCAGCCGCAGCACCACTTCCAGAGTCACGGACAGTACCAGCTGAACGGGGGTGCGGAGGCCTCCAGCCAGCCCCCCGTCGCAGGCCAAGCGAGCATTCCTCTAACGGGCAGCAGTCAGTATTGGAACAGGAGTAACCCCAGCCCGCAGCAGATGAGTTACAATTCCCCCAGCGTGTACGGGACCTTCCAGAGTCAGTCTCATCCTGGCCTTCCACCTTCCCCACATCACCAGCAGCAGACCTTACAGCAGCCTCTTCACCAACCGTCTCAGCAGGCCCTTCTCTCCCACCATCAGCCTCACCATCACCACCAGCAGCAGCAGCCGCCGCCACAGCAGCAGCAGCAGCAGCAGCATTATAGCATGATGACGAATGGGATGCCCTTCTACCAGCATCAGGCCCAGCCTCCCTCGCTGCTATCTCCCCAGCAGCCGCCGCAGCCACGCTCCCAGGCTCACGTCATGCCCCCAGCCGCCCAAAATTTCTCTCCTCCACGCGGCAGCCCGCAGCAGCAGCACAGCTTAGGCAGAGGGAGCAGCGGCAGTCCCCTGTCCGCAGGGATGTCCCAAACACCAGTTGTCTCGCCACCGATACAGGACAGCGGATCACCCAAAGGTCTCGGCAGAGATCGAAGCCCCCACACTACCAGCGCAGGGATGTCCTCTCCACTACAAGGTGACCTTTAGGATGCTTTCATATCTGTTCTTCTCGCCCTGTTTTCTCACTCAGCTTCTGATACGATTTTGCCTCGAAACAGGTCTTCGTTATGGGACGTTACACTTAGTCTTTTTAAGACGTTCGCTGTCCTTGATCTAGTGATAAGTCAAACTTTCCTTGTTTAAAATCCATTTCCTCCTTTTAAAGTTAAGTCATGAGTCATGCCAGTCATATGGTTTCATTTCTGCCTCGCCATTAATGACATGGTCACCTCTGCAGCTGAAAACTTGCACTGGCTTGTTGTGCCGCTGTGTTTTTAGCGTTCGCCTAAAACAGAAGTGATCACAGGAATGCAATTATTGTGAAGTTTCAAGAAGGGGGAAAAAAAACAATCTATTGGAGTTTTAGGTCACTTTCAACTTGTCTGGAATGGTGTAAACATCTGACCAGCAGGTGTCGCTGTTTTGCTTTAGGAAAAAAAAAAGAAGATCCAGATTAGTTTAAGCAGATGCCTTTTTATTCACAGCGTTATTTAGTGGTAAAGATGTGTAAAAGACCTTAAACTGCATGTTTTACAGTGGTTCTTCACACTTCTGCAGTGCAAAAAGGGAATTCAAAGTAAGTAAAATTTTCTTGAAATTAGTGTATTTTTCCTTTATTTTAGCAGGTTAATAAGACTATTTGCCAATGGAATTAGAGTTTTGCCCTTAAAATAAGAGCAATTCATCTCCATCGTCTTATTTCAAGTGCAGGATTTTTTAATTCTTTTTTAGGGGTCAAAATACTCATTCCATTGGCAAATGGTCTTATTTAGCTGTTCAAATCAAGGTAAAATATACTCATTTCAAGAAAATTGTACTTTTAGTTCCCTTTTTTTTCCTAAATGTCAGACATTTAGAAAAAAACAACACAATTTTAATGTGCTTTATGGGAGGTGGGCGCTCCTACTGCAAGGTAACAGTGTTTATCTTGCCACCATCCACAGGGAGAACTCTCCAAAGCTCACTGTTAGAAAGCCTGAGCAGAGAGTGGCACCTTGAGGGCCCCGTGTTTCCATCATAAACGTTAGGACCCCGTGTCCTCTCCTACCATTACAAATATAAACTTGAGGAATTTGCTTAACTTCACTAACAAAACTCCGCTATATTCAGTAAAATATTCAGCAACAAACACTCCGAGGGGGTTTAGTTTGAAACAAAGGATGTAAGGGACCTCATTCCCGCTGTTAAGTGTGGTAGAGGATATGGGATGCTTAAGGGGGTGGATAATCTTGCTAGACTTTGGGGTTTGAAATACAAGGTCATTTTGAATAAAAATCTGGTGGTCAAAAACTGAAATAGGGTAATTTTGAGCAAATCACCATAGAAATGGTTCGCCAGACTCTAAATCAACCTTTTTTCATGGCTGCCTCAGTCCCCAAAGCTAAAACCTGAGAAGAGAAGGGATGATAGGAGGCATCCATGTGATTGGATGATCGAGGGAGATTGTCTAAAGAGGAATGGTCAAACGCCCATTTATCTGCATTCTACAACTTTGTAAAACATTTTAGGAGGCTTAAGTGAGATCCTTTATGCACCAGTTGTTTTGCTAAAAACAATAATTTAACACAAGGTTTTATTCCCCATTGAATACAGGAAACCTAATGAAAGGTTGAATATTTATCTACATTTTCCAGTGTGAGATCATCCTACAAAAAGAAAGCGTGGATATTTCAAGTCGTTTTGCACGTCTTTATCTCAATATAAAAAAAAAAATCCTATTATGCAGACAAGCTTGTTAAAAACCCAAAGTACCAAATGCAACATTTATAACTGATACTTTCCAGTGAGTTAACTAATAGTTTTGACATTTTGATTCTTTCAGGACTTTCCCGGGAAGCTGTCAGTGAGGTCGACGCGAGCCTTCCTGGCCACGAAAGATCACCTGTAGTCCAGAGGTCACCAAAGACCGACGGTTACCAAATCAAACCTTCTGCGCCTCACGCGAGTCCTCAAGGCGATTATCGTCAATATCCAGATCACCCAGCAGCTCCGCATCCAGAAGTCAAAGCCCCGGTCAGAGACGCAGTCGTTTCCTCACATCTCCAACACGTGTCCTCTCCACTTTCCGCATCAAATGCAGGCGCCGCAACGTCTCTTATGAAGGCGTCTGCATCGCCAGGGGTCTCTCCAGCGTCCGCCTCTGCGCCTCCTGCAGTTTCATCCGGTGACGCGGAAGTGCCCTTTCCGACATCCCCCGCTGCTTCTTCCAGGATTTCCTCGCCTCCTCTTCTAGTTCAAGGCCTGAGGTCTCCTCCTTCTCGAGCATCTGAAACATCTGCTCTCGGATTCAAGCATCTGCCACAGGGGCACTCTTCCTCTCTGCCTCAGTCCCACTCAAAGCTGTCAAATGAGAGCGTGTCTAAACTAGGAGCCGTTCCTTCAGGCCACTCAGCCTCGTCATCATCTGAGTCTTTGGTCGATCAAACAAAGCCACTTCCACCTCCTGCTTGTATTTCCCCTGCTGCCGTAGCGTCCATCGCTTCTCACTCGGCATCTCCAGGGATTCAGATGGCTCATGGGTCCAAGCCTTCTGCCACCAGTGTATACGGAGGTCAGCATGAAATACCTGCTCCCCCGAGGTTGATATCTGCTCCTTTGTCCTCTCCCGGTGTGGGTTCAGCCTCTGCCCCTTCACCGTCAACGTTACTTGCCCCCGGTTTGTCGACATCTGCTGCAGGAACCTCTTCCGCCGGCAGTAAGCTCTCTGAACCAACTTCAGCCTCACAGTATCAGAAACGCTCCGCTCCATCCGTCGACAAAAGCCTTTCCACTGCTTTTTCAGCATCGACGCCGCCAAGACTGGTGAAGGCCCCCTCTCTCGCTGCCCAGACCGGCTCTCCAGTCCGACCTCCGTTCGCCCTACCTCTTGCAACCACTCAAGCCTCCAGGACCGCGCCTTTGTCCAGCCCCCCTGCCTTGGTGTCCAAGCCTCCAGCGACGGGTACGTCTTCTAGAGCTGTCGGAGGCGCTGACACCGAGCCGCGCCCCCCAAACCCCGCCGCTCTTTCCGCGTCAATGCAGTCGCCCCTTAAGTCAGAGCACCGCGTTCCCAGTGAGGACAAGAGGCCGGCGGAAAACAAAAGAAGTAGAGAACCAGAGGAATACCTGCCCCAGCTGGATCCAGACCTGATCAGGACATCTGATGTGGCTGTGGTTGAACCTAAGAAGCCAGGAATCTGCCCATATAAACCCTTTACTGATCCACCTGGCAAAGCGTCACAAACCACTGAACAAAACCTCAGAACGGCGTCAGCAGGTTTAGAGAAGGCCCACGCGAAGAGCGGCCTCCTCTTAGAGGACGCCGACTCTCCCGTGGCGTCGACTCCAGTCGGAAAGCCTCCGCATCTCAAAAGCACAAGGTTCCAACACAGAACCAGCGAGCAAAGCTTCGAAGACTCTTCCGATGCTGCCAGTTATTACGAAGACAAGTCGACCTACAACACTCCCTCCGGCCTCTGCCTCAGCTCCGTCTTAGAAACAAGCTCCCATATAGTCGGCGACGGCTCCTTTTTGGGCGATTCTACTTACTTCGACAGCTCTCAGTTTGACAACACGTCCTGCCCTGAGGAGGAACGGTCTGCCACGTTCGACAGCTCCGGAGACGGCAGCCTCTCAGCGGAGGACTCCAGAGACGACGCCATGGAGTCGACCAGGGAGGAGGACGCGACGAGGAACAGCAGCCAGATTACAGGAGGTTCCATGGTTGAGTCTTCCCTAAATACGACGGCTGAGACCGGAGAACCTCCCGTTGGATCATCTCAACCGGTTCTTCAGGGTACGTTTAACACTTTTTAAATGCCGTTTTTTTAAGTTGTTCGTCATTTAGGTTTTCACAGGGTTCCACAGCCAACTGGGAGAGTATTAAGTGTCACACGGTATGACACTCATACGGTATTTTCCAGGTCTGGATTGATTTGGATAAAAGAACTCTATATTTTAGGACTTTTCCGGCCGTTATCTGTTTGACATGAAAACATGTATTTGGGAGATACCCTGTATCTCCCAAATACTTTATGACGCTGTTTCCAATTGTGTTGTTAACGCAGTTTGACGTTGCTCTGTGTCAGATTCTGAAGGCGACTGGGAACCTCGTGGACACGATGCGCCGGACTCGTCTGGACACACCCACCGCATCAAGAACAACGCTAACGACCCCACAACCCCGGGTCTCTCAGCGAGAGAGGACGGCTTTTTCAGCTCTGATACACCGGTAGAAGGCGCCGCGCTACAGCCAATCCAACCAGAGAGCGAGCAGGCCGGGGCCGCCGCAGCAGATCCTGTCAGAACCACGGGGAAACCCCGCAGAGCTCGAGCTGCAAGGGCAACGTCGATTACCCCCGCAGGTATTAAACCCCCGGATTTGGATTGTCTGGGAAAACATGGGTTTGGTTTGATGAAGTCTGAGTAACAGAGCACTGGAGCGTAGGAACTAAATGCTGCTTCTCCGTGTTTGGTTCTAGTTCTAGGTATGTAGAGAAGGCTGGAGCCAGAAGACCTGAGTGCTCTGGAGGGTTGATACACTGATAATAAGTCTGTGATATATTTAGGTGCTAAGCCATTCAGGGATTTATAGACTAACAGAAGTATTTTAAAGTCTATTATCTGAGATACAGGGAGCCAGTGTAAGGACTTTAGAACTGGGGTGATGTTCTCTACTTTCTTAGTCTTAGTGAGGACGCGGGCAGCAGCGTTCTGGATCGACTGGATACCTGCCGAAACATTTTCAGAAAGAACTGAATGAAAGTCCGGCTTCCTCCAATTTAAGTTTGTTCGCTGTTGTGAAAAGCAACTCTGAAAATGTACTAAAACAACGAAAATATCAATTTCTTAAAGTATACATGTGTATTTTAAACAACGAAAATATCAATTTCTTAAAGTATACATGTGTATTTTAAATAATCAATATATAATTAACATTTTCTTAGTTTTGTCACCTCACTGCTTGAAGTTTTGTTCAATGTTTAGGTCTTTGCGTTACTGACCAGGAGCCCATAGGGTAAATACAAAGTGTTGAAACTCGTTTCTGCTTTAATTTTCCCAAACAGTAACAGTTGATCTAAGGTTATCCAGATGCTAAAGCAGTGGAGTCGCCCTTTTATAGCTCTGCTGAGTCAGAAGCCAACTGCAGCATCGTGTTTAATGATTTAAAGAACATCAAAAAAATCTTAAATGTTGGGCACGCTACAAAAAAGAAGCTAAAAACAAGTGGCAATCTGTAAAAATATGGAAATGGTAAAGCCCGTTTAAAAGAATACATAATTTTTTTTCCCCCTTTAAGCTCCCGAGGAGAACTATCGAAGGCCTCGGGTTCGAACGCCGAAAGCTGAGAAGGTGAAGGCCGACGAAGACGGAGGGAATAAAGGGGATGGAGCAGTGGGCAGAAAGAGGAAGAAATCTCTCAAGGTTGACGCTAAAGAAACGTGCGAGGCGTCAGGGGAGCCTGGCTCTCTGGCGCAGGAGGTCGATCCAATAATGGCTGCCATCGACGCCGTTCTGGCCAACGCGTCTGCCCTCAGCACAGCAGTGGAGAAACCCAAGAAAACGAAGCGGGTCAGAAAACAAGACCAAGACGCGGCAGGTGCTCAGAAGCGAGATGCGGGGGCCGCTGCCGATGACGCCGACGACCACGACGATGACAGCTCCACCGCAGGTGACGACGCACGTTCACATTTTGCTGTGCATGTTTTCTCCGCGGAGTCTTTATTCCTCGTCATCTGGGCGCGCCTCTGATTTGGTTTTCTGTTTTTTAAACAGGTGAATCGAACAGAAGGAGGGTCGCAACAGAAGAGCAGGTCCAGTTCCCGCTGCAGCACGGGTAGCGATCCGCTTTTACACACGTTTTAATCCTCGGACGCGTTCGGGAGTGTTGAGAGCCGCTTTGCAAAGTTCGAGGAAGCATGTTAACGTGTTGCTTTAACTGCAAAAGGGTTGGATTTGAATGTGGCACGCCATTTGTTGTTTCAAAATATCTTTGTTGCCTCGAAGTTGAAAATGAGTCCTTCTTCCTCTCAGTTGGAGAAGGGAGATTCGCGTGAAGAAGATAGACAACCGCATGAAGGGGGAGACTTGGTATTACACTCCATGTGGAAGGAGGATGAAGCAGTTTCCAGAAATTATCAAGGTGACTTTTGCCGTTCGTGTAACGTGTTTGAGCCCCGTTAAAACTACTGTATCCACTTCTTCCCGTAGCAGCCATGTTTATTTTTGCCCTTTTCTTATCCCAGTACCTGAAGAAACACTCGGACGGCGTGGTCTCCAGAGAACACTTCAGCTTCAGCCCACGCATGCCTGTTGGAGACTTTTACGAAGAGAGGGAAACTTCTGAGGTAGCAACATTTCTTTCCCGCACTTGCAAAAGTATTCAAACCCCTTGAAGGTTCTCCAAATTTCTCCTGTTTTTATTGGATTTTTATAGGCTAATACAAAGTGGAGCTTACCTTTTGAATTCAAATAAAAATGAAGCTTTGCTTGCATTTACATTTAGCCCCTTTTTACTCTGATACCCCCAAACGCCCAAAGCAGACGGTTACCTGCAGAAGGCACCTAATGAGTGGGTAAATTCAACATGTGTGTAGTTTAATCTCAATATAGACCCATAAGCTGTTCTGTGAAGGCCTCAGAGGTTCATTAGAGAACAAACGGCGTCTTGAAGATCCAAGAAACGCACCCGAAAGCTGCAGATGAAGTTGTGGAGAAGTTTAAAACGGGGTTAGGTTATAAAACAATATTCCGAGCTTTCAACGGCTCGTGTTGCGTTTTTCGATCAAAATGGAAGGTGGATGCCAAGATATGGCGGTGCATCTAAACTATCGAGGCTGGTCAAACGGAGTCAGAGAAGCAGGGAAGAAGCCAATGATAATTTTATAAGGAGCTGCAACCATCCTCAGCAAGCCACAGTTCCAGCTTTTATGGAAGCTGGCAAGAAGAAAACCAGAAGAGGTTTTGCTAACAGTTTTACGCAAACCATTTGCAGCTAATAAATTGGTCGCAAATGAGACAAAATCAAAACATTTTGGCCTAGATATCAACGCTGTGTGTGGAGGAAAACTAAGACTTAAACGTCTCCATAAACTCTTCATCCCTAAGCAATACTGGAGGAAACCCTGCCAGAGGATGCAAAAATAAAGCTTGGGGATCAGACATGCAACACACAGCCAGAGCTACTTCCAAATGGTTTTTGATCAAAGTCCAGACCTAAGTTTAAGTGAAAGTCTTTGGTAAGGCCAGAAAATTGCTGTCGTCAGGAGCTTTCCATCCAAACTCAATAAACTTGAACTGAGAAATGGTGCAAATGGATTTCTAGATGTGCAAAACCAGCAGAGACTCGCCCTAAAAGACCTGCAGCTTTAACCGCAGCAGAAGATGTTTCTACAGTGCATTACCTCAGGGGTGCCCAATATAAATATTTATAAAAATATCAAATCTCCCAATATTAAATTGAAGCTTGTGATTGTAGTGTGGAGAAAAAAAGATATCAATATTTTTGCAAAGCTTTAAACGCAAAGTGAAATGAACCGTAGGAATGACATCCTCGTGTAAATATGACAGGGCTCAAAGTGGATCCTACTAGCTAACGAGGAAATCCCGTCAATGATCATGGCCATCACCGGCCGGCGTGGTCGACCTCCAAACCCCGACAAAGAGAAACCTCGGCGGGTTACTGGCCTGAAGGGAGGACTAGCTCGCCGCCCGGGTAGACCTCCTAAATTCAACGCCGTCGACCTTCTCAGCAAAGTTGATGCCAAGCTGCTAAAGCGACTCGAGGCCAAGGGTGAGAGGACCTTTGTGTTGTTTTGGCCAATAAAAGCCGGTATACAAGTTGTTTTTTCGGAGAGCAAAGGTGACGTTCTGCTGCTTGTGTTCTGCATTTACAGAAGCTCTCACAGAGGAGGAAAAAGAGAAACTGGCAAAAATCAAAAAGAAAATGAAAAGAAAGGTACGTCATCCTGGCTGACTTCAGAGTCGGCTCATTAAGAGCGCTTCGATGTCGTCATTTTTGTTTCTGCTGCTCTTTCATAGGCCAGAATGAAGAGAAAGGAGGATTTAAAGATTAAGAAGATGAAAGAGGAGAAAAAGAAAGCCAAGGTACTTCAAAATAAGACTAAATGATGTTCAATCTGCCCGTCACAAGCGTTGACGCATCCTTACTTTCTGCTTTTCTGGCTTTTAGCTCGAGCAAGACAGCAAGCTCCTCGAAGGGATTGCTGAAGCGGCCGATCCGGCCGCACCACAGCTCGCGCGTTTGGAAACCGCCGTGGAGCCCAAAAAGCCCGGCCGCAGGAGAGCAGTCAAAGCTGAAGCCGCCACACCCCCCGTCCAGCAGCCGTCCGAGGAGAAGGTGGCCCAGGGTAACAGGGCGGGCAGCGCTCGGAGCAAAGCCAAGGCCTTGGCTAAAGCCCAGGCAGAGGCAGAGGCGGCGGCTCAGGCCGCCCTGGCAGCCAAGAGGGCAGCGGAGAGGAGAGCGCAGGCCCAGAGGCGTCTGGAGGAACGCAAGCGGCAGCAGCTGATCGCAGAAGAGCTGAAAAAGCCCACAGAAGACATGTGTCTCACTGATCACAAGGTGAGGCCTTAGCTGAGCCCTGTTTATTTTTGACTCTTGAAAATCTTTTATGATTTAAAAAAACGTACAAATTTAACATCCTCCAGCCTCTGCCAGAGCTGTCCCGCGTTCCCGGTTTGGTTCTTTCTGGAACGGCGTTCGCACACTGCCTGGCTGTGGTCGAGTTCCTGCACGGTTACGGAAAGATCATTGGCCTCAATGTGCCGAAGGACATTCCCAGCCTTTCTACGCTGCAGGAAGGGCTGCTGGGTCTGGGCGACAGCCAAGGGGAAGTCCAGGACCTCCTTATAAAGCTGGTGGAGGCGGCGCTTCACGACCCAGGCCTGCCCTCTTATTATCAGGTTGGTAAACTGCTACAAAACACACACAAAAATCGTAACAGAAAAAGCACCTAAATCTTGTTTTTATTTTCTGTTTTCGCCGCAATTTGCAGTCAGTGAAGATACTTGGGGAGAAGCTGGTGGATTTGGAGCTGACCCGCAGCACAGTCTCCGAAGTTCTCCGCATCTATTTGGAGTCCCACGGCTACGAGACCGAAGTCTGCAACACGCTGAGGACCAAAACGTTTCATGTCCTGCCTCCTGACACCAAGGCGGCCATCCTGAGTTTCATGGTGGAAGAGCTGAACGGCAGCAGCATTGTGACGAGGTCAGGCCGGCACACCTTCCTGCTCTGATGATGCCCAACGTTCATCCCTGGCACGCATGTGAAATCAGTTTTGGCCTGCGAACGATTCAGTTGATTTATTCTGTTGTTAGGGTTTTAAAAAGTAATTTGAATTTAATTTATGGGTCAAAACGATGCATAAATTCCCAAATATTTACAAACCACTCTTAAAATATTCGGTTAAATGTCCCTTAGCAAGTTGCCTAGAAACAACATATTCTATGGAAGCTAATTTAGCTACAGACTCAACCTTTAATTGATAGACTAAATTACCTTGAGACATGGGAATGATGTCGCCTACTCTATTATTCTGTTGTGGTTTTACTTAAATTTCATTATATTGACAATTTCTCTAACTGATTTCTATCTATCTATCTATCTATCTATCTATCTATCTATCTATCTATCTATCTATCTATCTATCTATCTATCTATCTATCTATCTATCTATCTATCTATCTATCTATCTATCTATCTATCTATCTATCTATCTATCTATCTATCTATCTATCTATCTATCTATCTATCTATCTATCTATCTATCTATCTATCTATCTATCTATCTATCTATCTATCTATCTATCTATCTATCTATCTATCTATCTATCTATCTATCTATCTATCTATCTATCTATCTATCTATCTATCTATCTATCTATCTATCTATCTATCTATCTATCTATCTATCTATCTATCTATCTATCTATCTATCTATCTATCTATCTATCTATCTATCTATCTATCTATCTATCTATCTATCTATCTATCTATCTATCTATCTATCTATCTATCTATCTATCTATCTATCTATCTATCTATCTATCTATCTATCTATCTATCTATCTATCTATCTATCTATCTATCTATCTATCTATCTATCTATCTATCTATCTATCTATCTATCTATCTATCTATCTATCTATCTATCTAATAATGAAATTTAAATAAAACCCCACCAGAATAATAGAGCAGGCGACACGCTCCAGATATACTCCACGTTGATGTTCATAACACTGCTGGCTTTGTTTACTTGTTTTAGTGACATTGACAACACGCTGGAGAACATGTCAACTTACAGGAAGAATAAATGGATCATTGAGAGAAAACTTCGCAAGTACGTCCGATTCCTTTATACCGCACGGTTCTCTTGATTCCTCAGATGTCCGCTGAAGCCTCGTAAGTGATGTTACTCACGTTTGGGTTCTCCCCGCTAGACTGAAATCGGTGCTGGCACGTCGCACGGGACGCTCGGAGGAGGAGTTGTGTTTCGAGGAGAGGAGGCGCAGTGCCAGAGTCGCAGAGGAGGAGAACTTTAGCCTGGAGGAGAGCAGTTTGGGGCTGGAGAGAGGAAACAGGCGCACACGCAAAGAAGAACCCAAACTCAGTGATGTGCGTGTCAGCTCTTGTGTTTTATAGTCGAAGCTTAGCCGTTGCCATATTTACACAGTTTCCTCTTTGCTACAGAGTGAGAGCCCTACCACTGCCAGCATCCCTGAGCTTGAAAGGCAGATAGATAAGCTGACTAAGGTAAGCCCAGTGCGGCTCTGACGCCGCTTCACTTGTTTGGGTAACGGTTCATTAAGATTTTCCCGTTCTTCCCCAGCGTCAAGCGTTTTTCCGTAAAAAGCTGCTCCAGTCGTCTCATTCCATGCGGGTGGTCATGCTGGGTCAGGACCGTTACCGTCGCAGATACCTGGCCCTTCCTCACCTCGGAGGAGTTCTGGTGGAGGGACCCGAGGAGCTGCTGAGTGAGTCTGATGCCAGGTTGGAGCTTTAGGAGCCGTTTAATTTTTATTTTACTTACATGTGGTTACTCTTCTACCTGGTAGCTTCAGGAGAAGTCTTTGTTGCCGAGGTGCCCGTCACATTCCTCAAAAAGGAGCCTAAAGTTGAAGAGGCGCCGGCGCCGACCACTCCACCCCCTGCACCCCTCCCTGATCCAGCTTCTACTCAATCTTCTGGCCCCCCAAGCCAAACTCAGACGGCTCCTGTGGAAGACGACCCCCTTCCTGGCACTGCGTCCCTCATGAGCACACAGCGAGGCCGCGGACGCCCCCGAAAAATCAAGCCGGAGGTTGAGCTCCACCTCCGCACGGCGAAGATCCGCCGCCGGCGCCGCAGCAGCGTCAGGTCTGCGGGAGAAGACGGGCCGGGGTCACCGAACAGCGGCTCGCTAGACCTCACGCAGGCTGCCTTTAAGAGCTGGCTGAGCCAGTCT
The DNA here is from genome assembly GCA_037039145.1 of Fundulus diaphanus. NCBI lineage: Eukaryota > Metazoa > Chordata > Actinopteri > Cyprinodontiformes > Fundulidae > Fundulus > Fundulus diaphanus. The sequence goes on along the minus strand of CM073129.1, from coordinate 40,939,906 downwards.
CAGGATGCCATGACCAACGGCACCGGCCCAGCAGCAGGGGAGGCTCCCGAAGGTGAGAGCGTCAAAGAGATGGCAGAGAAACAAGGACAGTGGTTCAACCTTCTCCCCAAGCAGCCGTGCGACGATGACTCTCTGACTGAGCCCCAAGCGGCCACTTCACCGAGTTCGCCGCCCAAACTTCTCCCTCAGATCCCGAGCGCTCTGCCTGCACTCGCTGCTCCCTTCATGCAGGTCCGCCGCCGCCGCCGCAGCTGAAACAGCCAGACTCATTTAAGGCGTTAAGATTTTGAGTTATTAAAAACAACCTCTCTCCCCTCCTCAGCACGACCCGCTCCTGCCTACTTTGACTCCCGCTGACCCGGTGGCTACGGCGGCGCCACAGGACGTCCCCCCGACAGACCCCGCTCCCGCTGGACCACCTTCTGCTCCCCCAACCACCTCTCCGCCTCTGCTAGTCGCCATAGCTCCACCCCCAGCTGCGCCCGTTACCCCTGGAAGGCCGGGCCGCAGGCGGAGGAGAGGCAGCAGAGGCAGCAGTCCCGCCCGCAGGGGGCCCCGCGGGGCAGCAGCCAAACGCCGAGGCCGCCCGCCCAACGCTGTGTTCCAGGAACTGGAGCAGCAGTATTTCACACAACTGGTGGTGAAGCCCATACCAGCATGTATGTTTTTAGTTTTTATTTTTTTTATAAAAAAAAAAAAACTGAATGTTGCGCAATTCAACAAGTTGGTCTCCTGGAGTATGGAGTATGTCGCCAGCAGCTTTGCGCATCTAGAAATTAACTTTTTTTGCTAATTCTTTGCAAAACTGCTTAAGGACATTGTACCTTCCTAACACATGTATTTGCTTTTCTGTAAAGCGTTCCATGTGTAGGTCTGGCTGTATTGGGTTATAAGTCTGAAAAGTGTACTATTTAGTTTAATTTTGCCCACTTTACTAAATTTACCCCTAAATGAAGTCGATCCACCGCTGTCCCAAGCTTTTAACATCTCACGAAGGGCTGTTAAAGCCATCCTCTGAAAATGAAAGAGTATATGGCACAAACATGGCTTCAATCTAAACTGACAGGACGATCAAGAGGAGCGTTCATTAGAGAAGCAGCTGTGGTGACTTTGGAGGAGCTCCACCGCTCGGGTGGGAGGATCTGTCCACAGCGCAAGTAGGCAGCAAAGGTGTAGAAGAGATTCTCTGGTCAGACAAGAACAAATTTCAGCGTTTTCGTCTTTAGGGGAAAAAAACAAACAACTTTAAGATGGAGTAAATCCTCCTGAACCCACTATATCCACCGTGAAACTTGGCGATGGCAGCAAGATGCTGTGGGAATATTTTTCTTTAGCAGGTACGGAGAAGAATTAGACTTGGGAACGGGGAGGCGGTTTCACCTTTCAGAGAGACGAGGAGCGTAAACGCGGCCCAAACGTTGCCAAACTGCAACCGAATGGTTTAGGTCACAGCGGTTTCATCTGTTAAAGTGGCCCAGTCAAAGTCCAGATCTAAAGGTCATTGATAATTTGCAGCAAGAGTTGAAAATGTATGTTCATAGTGGTTCCAGTCCATCTTTCAGGTTCTTTCGTCTGTTTAGCATGGCTGTTGTGTAATGTTGTCTAATTGGCTTTCCAGCAATGGTCCGTGGCTGGTGGTGGATCAAGGAACCAGAGGAACTTTACAGCACGTTGCAGGCGCTTCATCAAAGGGGCATCAGGGAGAAAGTCCTCCACAAGCATTTGGCCAAACACATGGAGAGCTTGGCGGAGATGTGCACCAAACCCCTAAACGGTGAGACTGCCTTTCTCTTGCCACCCCCAGCCTGTTTTTACTTTGCTGTGTGATCCCGTTCCCTCAAATCTCCTTTTCAAATAGATCCAATATTTGATCTGAAGACCGAGGACAAAGACGTGCTGCTGGAGGCTCTGCAGCAGCCCTGGCAGGTGCAGGAGAAGACGATGGAGGTGGATGTTGGCGCCCTTCAGTGGGTGGAGGACCTGGAGCAGAGGGTCGTTGCTGCTGACCTACATTTGAAGGTTTCCTCCCGACTTTTGAAATGCGTTTTTAAATCTGTTGATGTTTCTGAAAACTGGAAATGTTTTTGCGGTCTTGTGTTGAGCTGTGCGTTGGTTATGATGCAGCGTATAGCACAACTAAGTTTGTCGTTTTTCTTCAAGGCACCTCCTCAGGGCGCCCTTAACGAGGCCGAGAGCCACACCGAAACACCCGTGACAGAATTCCAGGTGAGCTTTCAAACGTTCGGCCCACAGCAAACCTGACATCTCCGTGCTCAGCGCTTTCCTCAGCTCCTCGTCTCCTTCGCCTCCTTTCAGCCTTACGCCATCCCAGATCCAGACTCCACGCGCGACGACCTCCAGTACTACGAGCACGACGTGGACCCCCGCGACGACTGGATCGTGCGGACCAAGAAGGAGTGGTCCGGCTTGCCTCGCATCGCCACGCACCCGGTGGATCTGGCCGTGCTGCGGCTCGCCAACCTCGAGAGGAACATCGAGAGGCGCTACCTGAAGGAGCCGCTGTGGAACCCGTCTGAAGTGATGCGCCTCGCTCCCCTCACCCCGACTCCCGGAGAAGAGCTTTCACTAGATGTATTCAGGTGGGAAGGATGGTTTCCAGTTCACGCCACAGGTTGGATACATGTGTTGCACGTTTTGGAACTGATGTTCATCCGTTTCAGTCTGGAGAGTGAAATCACCTCGCGACTCCGGACATGGCGACAGGCTCTGGACCGCTGCCGCAGCGCGCCACAGCTCTGTCTTTGCTTATTGCAGCTGGAGAAGGCCATTGCTTGGGAGAGATCCGTTACAAAAGTGGTAAGAAGTCACAACTCGACTCTTTAAATGAGTAATTTCTACCGCTACGCTGTGGCCTTTCCACATTTGGTCACGCTTCATTGGAATAGTATGTGATAGACCAACACAAGCGTGTATTTGTGAAGAGGAAACTGGAAACTTCGACAATAACCAGCTTTTCTTTTAGTGGTGAAGAGAGGCATCCCCACAGCATGATGCTGCCTTGCTTTGAAAAGCGTGTTCAGAGTGATGTCCAGTGTTGGACTTCTTCCACATGTAGTGGCTTATATTTAGGCCAGAAAGTTAATTGTCACGTCTAAAGATTGGAGGAATCCAGAGTCACAATGATTCTCATGGCTTTGTTTTTTTAACCTGTTCTTTAAACTTCTCCACAAACTTAAGCCCTGACATGTCGGGTGCTTTCCTTAATGCTATTTGTTCACTAACAGCAACATTTTTAAGTAGAATTGCGTTACCTTTTAGTCTATCACATAAAACTTCAACAAAATGCACTTCGGTTTGTGGTTTTAATGGCATAAAACTTTTTAAAAAAAGTGTTTTTGACTGTTTTTAGAGGATATCAACTCAAGATTTTTACTCTAAGCTTTGCTTCTGTAGACCTGCCAGGTTTGCAGGAAGGGGGACAACGACGAGTGCCTGCTGCTGTGCGACGGCTGCGATCGAGGTTGCCACATGTACTGCTTGAAGCCCAAGATCACCCAGGTTCCTGAAGGGGACTGGTTTTGTCCAACCTGTGTCCCTAAGGTGACTTGGAAATGAATCCATTTGCTTTCCTTTTCTGACTCCAACTGTGCTGCCCGGCTTGAAATAACATACGGTCCCGGTTGGCTTTAAGATGGAAGGCGAGTCGCAGGGTTCGTCCAAAAAGCGCACCAGGACGAAGAAGCGAAGGTACGAGGAGGACAGCTCCGAGGACGAGACCACGAGGCGACGTAGCGCCGGCATGACCACGCGACACAAGGAGACCCCCGCCCCCTCCTCGTCCACCCGTAACTCCGGAGAAGGAGGCGGCAGCAAGCGGCGACGCATGATGACACGCAACCAGCCCGACCTCACCTTCTGCGAGTGAGTCGCTGCCCAGTGCAGCAGCATTTATTCCAGTTGTGGAGCGATTCACTTTTAGGCTTTTTAAATGAAGTTGGTGTGAAGTGTCCGATCCTCTTTCTACGCATATTCCCACCAGGATCATTCTGATGGAGATGGAGGCTCACGCAGACGCCTGGCCTTTCCTCGAACCCGTCAACCCCCGACTGGTGCCGGGCTACCGCCGCATCATCAAGAACCCCATGGATTTCCTCACCATGCGCGAGAGGCTGCTACAGGGAGCGTAAGGGGATAAGAGCTTTTAGCTTTCACGCACAACAGTTTTACGTTTCTTACTTTAAGTTTGCTGTTAAAATCAGAGAGGTGGTAACAGAAGTTAAAGCCGACGGAGAAGAGGGCCCATTTAATCTGAAGCTCACGCGTTGCATCACAGTTAAAGAAGCTTTAAAACAAATTAATCTTCTATTTCAGTTGCATAATCCACCGCTAAAAACATTACATAAAATACAACCTGTAATCTGAGTACATGTATTCGGTGTGGTACAGAATTACATGCTTGGAAATGAATGTTTTTGCAAAGATTCCTTACCAGCGCCGCCCACTTTTGCCATAAGGACAGCAAAGGTGTGAGGATACAGAGAGAAGGGTCCTTGACCATCCTTTGACTCCTCGCTCCTAGGGATATTTCCGGCACCTAGTGGTAAAAATCATCCTTTAAAAAATGAGACAATTCTTCGAAAAAGATGATTAAAATAGAAATTTATCCTTAATCCTTGTATAGACGCAGATATGCGACATAATGTGCCTGTGTGTGTCATGTTAACATTATCAGTCCTGCAGTAGAAGTTAGGGCAGCTCGATTACTGCAAAAATTATAACCACGACTATTTTGATTAAAATTGAGATGTAACAAGATTATTCATCAACTTTATAACACAAGTTTATTGGAACATAATCAATGTTTTCCTTTAATTTTTGAAAATATTAGACAAAGACAAAGTTGTTGGTCGCTCCTGGGACTGATCGACTGATGGTGTTTCACATCGCACTATTGGATCGCTTGTTTCCCAGAAATGTTATCGGTTATGAAATTGGGGGATATTTTCAAAGCAGTTTGTGGCCGACGAGGATCAAGAGTCAGAAGATTTAGCTGGAATTGACTGACCTCTTGCTTTTATGTCTACAAAAGAAAACTACCCCCAGGTTCACCCTATATTAGAGACGAGGAATCAGCATAGAGAATCTCATCATTTTAAGGGCGTACCTCACGGCTGATCAGATCAATGGCTGTAGCGCCATGTGACGGCGACAAAATTTTAATATTCATCTTTCTTGCGTCACAAGCCCGCGTGTGCACGTTCACGTGTACGAGCCCAAATTTTCACACGCACGAATTTGGCCGGTCGCTTTGCTGGAGGAGGACAGGCGACTGTCGCCTCGTCGCACAAGTTCCATAGGAAATGAACGGAGATGGAGCGACGCTGCTCCCCGTGTGCAGAGCCCACTCTGCTGTGCAGCTTCGATAGCGTAGCAGGGTTTGCGCACCGCTTGTTCGACGGCTGCTTCCGCGTAGCCATAATGTTTCCTCACCACCGAAGTCGCTTTATCTCTCTGCTCTACCAACGGCTCTCTGTTTCTGGCCGTCATCCTGGCGCCTTTAGCCTTGCTCAGCTTTTCAGTCTCGCTCCTGAAGCTGAAGGAAATGAAAGCGGTTGTGGCTGTGGGGGGAGTCTACACTCATGCAGCGTCGACACTGGATTCACAACACGAGAGTCAACTAAGAAGGAATAAATATCGATCATTATGTTTTTATGATCAGTGAAAACCCAAATCATAATTAAGATCAATATCCGATTAATCGCCCAGCCCTAGTAGAAGTCAGCATAAGTATGCCTAATTGAAGGAACACTTTCAATCTCTCAAGTAGAAAAACAAAAGAAATCAGCTGGATGTCTACTGCTATGGAATGGCTAATGTGTTAGGGAGCAAAAGGAGGCCACATGATTGGGTGAAAATGAAAAATGATAAACCCGCAGGGGGCTGAAGTCACAGAGAAGGTGAAGCTGAAAATCTGATGCAGCAGGCTATATATATATATATATATATATATATATATATATATATATATATATATATATATATATATATATATATATATATATATATATATATATTGAGATGTCATTTTTGGTCCTTATTGCCCAGCCCTATTAGGGCTGTCAATCGATTAAAAAAATTAATCTAATTAATTACATACTCTGTAATTAATTAATCTAAATTAATCGCATATAATCAGCGTCGACACTGGATTCACAACACGAGAGTCAACTAAGAAGGAATAAATATCGATCATTATGTTTTTATGATCAGTGAAAACCCAAATCATAATTAAGATCAATATCCGATTAATCGCCCAGCCCTAGTAGAAGTCAGCATAAGTATGCCTAATTGAAGGAACACTTTCAATCTCTCAAGTAGAAAAACAAAAGAAATCAGCTGGATGTCTACTGCTATGGAATGGCTAATGTGTTAGGGAGCAAAAGGAGGCCACATGATTGGGTGAAAATGAAAAATGATAAACCCGCAGGGGGCTGAAGTCACAGAGAAGGTGAAGCTGAAAATCTGATGCAGCAGGCTATATATATATATATATATATATATATATATATATATATATATATATATATATATATATTGAGATGTCATTTTTGGTCCTTATTGCCCAGCCCTATTAGGGCTGTCAATCGATTAAAAAAATTAATCTAATTAATTACATACTCTGTAATTAATTAATCTAAATTAATCGCATATAATTTTTGCTGTGAAAGTATTTTAAATATTTAAATTCAAATGATTCAATGAATAATCAGCATTAGATAAATTATTCACATTTCATGCCTTCAGACGTTTTAACATGTGTCGTTGTGGCATATGTGGCACACAGTAACGTAGGGGACACAATGAAAATTAAAGCCGCAAGCGGCGTCGATCGGCCCTCGCAGCCAAGCGCCGCTCCGGCCTATTGGCCACCGCGGGGGTTCGCGCACCGCCGGCCGCCAGCCACCGCAGAAACTGTCACGCATTTTCCCCGCCCGTCCGCCGGGAGATTCCCACGAACGCATTCGGCAGCGCTCCCCCACGACTCACAACAAATCTGGTGTAGATCGGTCGATGCAGCGAAGATATACAGCCGTTGAATATTGATATTGCATTTGGCCACTGGGCCGGACAAAATCGTTCGGTGGGCCGGATCCGGCCCGCGGGCCATACGTTTGACACCCCTGGTTTAAACATTAGTATACCAATTTAATCAAAGGTATCTTACTACCTGTTAATCCAGCTTCATGTGAAAAGTTAACAAAACCTTTTTAGTTATTTAAAGTTAATTGTTATTTCATGTGTTTAAGGGTTTTGTTTCTTGCATTAAGACAGCTTTTATGAAAGTTTGACAGTTAAATTGGTGGATACACACCCAAAAGTAATAATGTAAAAGTAACACTTTAGCAATATTCCACATGTGTATGTTGTGTACCAACTTTCGTAATTCTATCTTAAAGCATGGCTTGGGGCTGATCATTTAAAATATTCTAGGGGGCGCTATAGAAAAATTAGGTCACGCCAACCACAGTTTGTTATGGATTCCTGTCGGGGGTGGAAAAGGATGCATCCAAGGGAGTTTTAAGCAGCTCGACCCAAAAATGTGGAATTCAGAGCCAAACGTATGGCAGCGGCGTTTGAAGTGACTTCACCACACCACCACGCCGCCCTGCTCCATCGAATCCACTTGGGGCTGGAATCCAAAACACCAACATGTCTTCTGTCTCTGGATACATTTTCATGTTGATTAGCTCAGAGGGGTAACATAGCGACCGTTTACAGCAAAACATGACATTTCCTTTTGTCAGGGGGCGTGGCCTAAGTGATGTCATCATTTGACCATTGGATATGATAGAAGACCTGATGATGATCAATCACAGATAGTTTGGTGCCTCTGTGTGTTTCTGTGTAGGAGATATAACTGTTTTATTTTTTGTGGCGAGTAGGTGAACTTTGACCCCTGCTAACGCCCCTTCAACAAGCTCAAAAACTCACTGTTTTGATAACTTTTAATTGGCCATGCCTTATGATCAGACTGACCGAGTTTCAAGCCGCTCGCTCGAAATCCCTAGGAGGAGTTCGATCAAATACCAATGCTGTAAACGTCAAAAATGGGGTCAAAATCAGACCTTCAATCTAAAATGGCCGACTTCCTGTGATATTTGCACTATGACATTAATTGTAAATTCTGAGCGTCTTGGTGAGCTCTACCACTGTACCAAATCTCATGTCTCTACGATGAATTAAGTGAATAGCAAAGGGTCCTTTGAAAATTGCGAGGTGGCGCCGTTGAGGCATTAGGTCACGCCCACCAAAGTTTGTTACGGATTCCTGTCGGGGGCTAGATAAGGATGCATCCAAGTGACTTTTAAGCAGCTCGGCCCAGAAATGTGGAATTCAGAGCCAAACGTATGGCAGCGGCGTTTGAGGTGACTTCACCACGCCGCCACGCCCCCCTGCTCCATCGAATCCACTTGGGGCTGGAATCCACAACACACCAACATGTCTTCTGTCTCTGGACACAGTTTCACGTTGATTAGCTCAGAGGGGTAACATAGCGACCGTTTACAGCAAAACATGACACTTCCTGTTGTCAGGGGGCGTGGCCTAAGTGATGTCATCATTTGACCATCGGATATTAAAGAAGACCCAATGATGATCAATCACAGAAGGTTTGGTGCCTCTGTGTGTTTCTGTGTAGGAGATATAACAGTTTTATTTTTTGTGGCGAGTAGGTGAACTTTGACCCCTGCTAACGCCCCTTCAACATGCTCAAAAACTCACCGTTTTGATAACTTTTAATTGGCCATGCCTTATGATCAGACTGACCGAGTTTCAAGTCGCTCGCTCAAAATCCCTAGGAGGAGTTCGATCAAATACCAATGCTGTAAACGTCAAAAATGGGGTCAAAATCAGACCTTCAATCTAAAATGGCCGACTTCCTGTGATATTTGCACTATGACATTAATTATAAATTCTGAACGTCTTGGTGAGCTCTACAACTGTACCAAATTTCACGTCTCTACGATGAAGTAAGTGAATAGCAAAGGGTCCTTTGAAAATTGCTAGGTGGCGCCGTTGAGGCATTTTCCATTAGATTTTTGTGATGACCTTAAAATATAAAATTTTTAAACAGTCTTCATGCATCTGCCAAGTTTGGTGAGTTTTTGAATATGATAAAGCCCCCAAAAAGGCCCCTCTTTAGGGGGGCAGAATAAAAATAATAATAATAATAATAATAATAATAATAATAATAATAATAATAATAATAAGAAACAACACAGAAACAATAGGCCTTCGCAGCGCTTCGCTGCTCGGGCCTAATAAATGAACACTCCCCTCAATATCAACACTTTACAACAGTAAAGTGACATCCGCACTACTTCCGGGTTACGCCGGTAGGCAAAAACAGGACTGTTCTCGCCAAACACCGTGACAAAACGGGTGAATTAGAGCGTGCTTTTAGTTTATGCCAATGGACTGTGGGAGCCATCATACCCCGAAAGAATTTGCAGTCTATACTTCATCTCCGGTAAATACAACTTAATTTTGCACTGGTCATTGTTCTGCTTAAATAATTGAAGCCGCAAGCGGCGTCAATCGGCCCTGCAGCCAAGCGCCTTCGCGCACCGCCGGCCGTCAGCCACCGCAGAAGCTGTCACGCATTTTCTCCGTCCGTCCACCGGCCGATACACACAAACGCGTTGAGCAGCGCTAGCCAACGACTCACAAAAAATCTAGTGCAGATCGGTGGATGCAGCGAGGAGATACAGCCATTGAATAATGATAATGCATTTGGCCACCGGGCCGGACTAAATCGTTTGGCCAGCATTCACAGACTCGCTATCTGGACTGTATCTGGCAATCTGATACCATCAACCATCAACTTACTCTTAAAACGATCTTGTGATACGTTACCTAAAGAAGAAAAATACGTCGAGAACTTGTTGTTTGCTCTGTTGGCGTCTGCCGCTGTGCTCGCCTTCTGCCTTCCAGTCCGGCGCACAGGCGCAAAAAAACCCAGATGAAAACAATAGCAGTGAACTACCCTATACGATTAATTTGCGTTAATTTTTTTAATCCGCTAATTTTATTTTAATTAATTAATCGAAATTAACGTGTTATTTTGACAGCATATATATATATATATATATATTTATTTACTTTTTTTACAAACAGCTGTAGACAAATATGAGAAATGGCTGAAAAATAACCTACTGGAAAACCAACTACTTTAATTATAACATAACCTATACCGTCTCCATATAAATGATATATTCTCATCTTATCTCTTAAAAAAATCTTGATATTTTTTAAATCTCTATATATTGCCTGGCTTAATGACAATGGTGTCACTGATTGGGCCGCAACTGGCCAATCACAGCTCAGACTGAAGAGGAGGAGACGATGGGCCCAACGGACGTCTGAAGGCCCCTGTTAAACCAAACGGGGCTTCCTTAACGCCTCAGCAGAACCACGCGGTGATCCCCTCCCCGCCATGCTGTGTCGATGCAGCATTTCATGCAAAAGCAGCTCTGATCGACTATTTTACGCGTTCATACAGTGAATGGCCGTAGTCTTCTACAAACCCACGGTCCTGTGTATTTTCTGAGAAGAGGTTTTCTCGATGACTGTCCCGGTTTAACCGTGCTCTCCCTCCCTGCTCCAGGTACTGCAGCTGCGATGAGTTTGCGGCGGACGCTCAGCTGGTCTTCAACAACTGTGAGCTGTTCAACGAGGACACGTCGGAGGTGGGGATGGCGGGGCACTCCATGAGGCGTTTCTTTGAGAGCCGCTGGGCGGAGTTCTACTCAAACAAGGACAAATAGGAGCCTGCGGCGGTTTCCCTTGAGGGTGGCGCTGTAGACTGTTGGTGCTCTGCTGCCCCTCCCACCCCACGCCACCACCGCCACCACCAGTACTGCTAAGACTGCCTGGAGTCCTGCTCCAGCCCCGTGTATTATCTCATGTATAGGTATATATGTATAGGTTTTGGCTCGTTGTCTGTTATCGTTTCCTCGACAGGTCCAATCTTTTCTACAAGCATTCCCCCTTCAGAGTGACGCCGTGCCCGTCGCCCCGCGCGTCTCCTCCTCTTCGCCTCTCGGCACCTCCTCTCTCGTTCGTCCTATCGCGTCTCATCACGAGCTTCGTGTCGCCCGCTGGGCCAGCTCCAGCTCTCCGTCACTCACAGCCGCATCCTGTCATCTCCCACCAGGACCTGCTCAGCAATCCCCCCGACAACTGAACGGATCCAGACTCTTCAGAGCATTTCTTACCTGTTGTTTGGAAATGTAATGTAATGTGGTCTTATGCCTAGGAGTAATTTTTTTCAATGGCTCACTATATTTTTATTATATATTCTATATATAAATATATATAAAGATTTCAATAGCTGGGATTATTTAATAGCAATAGCTCGTAGTGAACGTGTACAGACGACCCAATAGAGATGTTTAGACATTTTATGAAAAAAGGCCAGTGAAACTTAAAGGAATCTGTTGTCGGACCGTCACCAGTAGATGTTGTATAACCTCCACTTAAAGTCTCCCACGCGCACACGACGCCGTTTTCACCAGTGTATACCTAATTTTACCCACAACCCCCTCGGCTGCTGCTGCTGCTTCTGCTGCTGCTGCGGGGAAAGACTCGGAAGCTGGAGGGTTTTTAGATTTGGTCAAACGTAGACTCTTAGATGTCGCTGTCCCTCCCCCAGCGAGCCGCACCCGATCCGTCTGCGACCAAAAGGCGTCCCAGCGCCTGTAAATAGGCTGTGTTGATCGGACACCAGGAGAAAGTTCGTTGTCGTCCTTTGCGGGTTTTTAGGAACGTTTGTGCATGTTTTACACGATAAGACTGAAGGTTCAAGGTCTGTTCTGTTTTTAGCTCATTTGATCAGATTTAAATTAAAAAAAAAAAGTCGAATAGATTAAAATATTATTTGAAGAGCTGATTTTGAAGTACTGGGTAAATTTTTGCCTTTTTCTCCGTCTTACATTCCTTTTTCTTGATTTCTTTTTCTTTTCTCGTATATTTTTTTGTGTTGTACACGGGCCAACGTACGACGCTGCGCGGCTCGGTTGGTTCTCTGCGAAGGTGACACGATGACTCCAGTCTTGGTTTTATTTAAACTTGCTCCTTACACTGAACGTTTTTTTTTTTTCTTGTTCTTGTTCTTTTTTTAGAAAATGGAAAGACGTGAAAAATGTCTTTTACATAAAAAGACATGACAACCAAATGTGGTGTTAAGTGAATTTTTAATAATGTACAGTTTTGGTGACTTTAAATTTGATTCTTTATATTTTTAGGACCAATTCATCATTTTTAAGAGGAGGTATTACACGACTCTGTTGTATTAAGGTAATGTAACACGTGTGCATCTGTAGAATGTACTGTGAGTTGAATAAAAACACATCTTGTAGAGAGTAGTTGTTCTGCTGCTGGATCTTTGCCTCTTTTGAACCTTGTTTCAGAACCACCTCGCCTGACTGAGGATGCGTTAAACTGACATCAGATATCCGCATATTGGACCCTGCTAAGTCGAGGGAAAAGTAACAACTTTCAAACATTGAAAACTAATTATTGGTTAAATAACAGTGACTTCTTTAGATTCCTCTTATTTAGATTTGTTGCAAATAACCGTTAAACAATTTCAAGACTCCACAACGGAGTCCTGCCAATCAAAAGGAACACCGTGTCATGTGCAACAAAAAAGGGAAAAAGAAGGCGATTTAACAATATCTGAACCGGAATGGACATCAATCTGTGCGGTACAAACCGTTTTATTGTTCTGTGCATATTTAACACGTTTAGCAGTCATTAAGGCTTTTTGTTCTTTAAAAACACCCCTGTGTTTATAAATGCATATCATAAATGCATCTACAGTCTTGTTCCAAATAAAAGCCTGGCATCGGTAAGCAAATCACTGTTTTTGATATGTCTCTCTATGGCAAATAAGTTACAAGTGCAGTATGGTGATAGAAACCAACAGACAAGGCGTGCATGCTGCTGATTCTGGGTTAAAGAATCATTAATCGAAAGGACCGAGTTGAAAATATTAATCAGCGAGGTCATTTATTCTGAGAACAAATGTTTACGATGACGGCAGCTAATATTGAACCTGCTGGTTTGGAGTTCATTCCTCTCTAAAGACCTGTGTAAAATGGGTCATTTTAGTCATCGTTCAGAAATGTATTTTAAAATGGAAAGCAGAAGCATAAAGACATGAACTGGCCAGAAGAGAAATGGTGAAATGTTTTAGGAATGCACTGTGAAGCACGGTGGCTCAGGCATCATGGTACGTATTTGCTTCTTATCCATGGTGTCGTGCCTGGTTGTTGGATTACCAGGGTTTCTTGGGTCAGTTTGAATACTTCAAGATCCTTTTGGAAACCTTTGGTGCCTCAAGCCCAAAAGGAATAGCCTCCTAAATGGATGTTTCAATAAGAAGACAACCCCAAACAGCACAGTAAGTGAGCAGCATCTTGATTCCAGACCAATAAGACTAATTATTTGTGTTTTGCCCAGCACCCTAACCTGTAATCCTGTAGAAAATCTGTAGGACATAAAAAAAATAAAACCTGCTGTTTCTGAACCAAAGCAAGAAATGGAGAGGAACTCTGGAACTTAGTCCAATTGCCCTGGGCTGGAATACCTGTTCACAGGTGCAACAAGTTGGTCGGCTCCATTTTTTTAACCCAATTAGTCCTTTTTGCTCCCTCTCTGCAGAGTGGGAACAAATTTGTTACAATTTTCTTCTGTGTGCCAAATGCATGTGCATGTAGGGTAGTAAAAGCTACGATAAGGATGTTGAGCTTTACTCACCTTTAAAGCACACCACTGTTACGTTGAACACAACTGCATGTGTGAAGCTCTGTTATTGTTATATTTATTTGTGTTCAGCTGCAGCATTTCAGCTAATGCTGTTTTTCCTGGGCGGCTGCTGCTATGAAAGATCCTGTTTAAATGGGACTTTTCATGTCTTGAGTTTAGATGCAATGCTTCTTCATCCCCTCAGTTTAGGGACCTGCTTCAGCTCGAAAAACGCATTTGTTAGTTAGTGTTAGTTTTTAGTGCCAAAAAATAGTTAATATATTGCTGCGTTGAAAAGTATAATTTTTTCTATACATATATTTTTTTTAAATCTGCATATCCCTTTCTCTTTTAAAAATGTATCCCTTTATTTTTTTAGTGCATTTTATTCCTATATGTGTTATTTATTTATTTATTTGTTCTTGTGTGGGCTTTATAGTTACGTGTTGTGTTTAACAAGATACTTTCCCCAGAAACGGGATGAATAAAGGCTATTTTAGTCTGTTCTACTCTAAAGAACACAGAAAAGGTTCTGAATACCTGGCTGTGGGAAAAAAAACCCAGCTTCTTATGAGATAAAATATAACGAAATGGAAAGTAACTTTTAAATAAAAGAGGTTAAATTGCTATTGAGACCCTTGAATAAGCCATCTTAGCAACATGCAGATTGTGTCATGATTTCCACATGAATACCCCCATTCATCCTGGACAAAGTAGACCGTATCCCATCTTACATCTGAAGCATCAACTTTTTGCATAACTGTATGTTTAAACATTTGTTTTTGGTACCATTTACCTTTTGGGACACTTCATATTTGAAAGGTTAAAATAGGTTTTCATATCGTCGGTGCTACACAGAAACATTGGGAGCATCTGTTATCCAATTTTTTGAAGTACTTTTGCAGAAACAACCTGCAGGGTGTGTGCTGTCTGGAGCACATGCTGCTGGAAACCTCCTGCCGCCACTGACAGCTGCTCAACGGCGGTGGAGGCTCCAGATTCAAACTCACTAATGAATCTACAATCAAAATCAGGAAAACCAACCCTTTGTTTCACCCTACAATGGATTTCCAAAATAATAATAAAGAAACTACCTGTACTATGTTTCCAGCGCGTCTAATAAATTTCCCCCACCCTTCAGCTCTTCATCAAAACCCTGAGTTTGCATTTTGAGTGTATGTGTGAAAATAGTGTCCGTGTCAGCACTCTGAGTGTGGCGGGCTGAAAACTCCTCACGCCAGCGGCTTCCAGTACGCCCCCCGCTCAGCCAGAGCCACACATTTGGGGCTTATCGCCACAAAAGGGGGGATAACAGTCACACAGTTGCTGTAGTGAGGAGGGGGTAATCCATGACATAATGGGGCACACCAGCAAAAAAAAAAAAAAAAAAAAAAATCCACTCGCCCCCATGACCTCCACCCCCTA
Source organism: Fundulus diaphanus (assembly GCA_037039145.1). Taxonomy (NCBI): domain Eukaryota; kingdom Metazoa; phylum Chordata; class Actinopteri; order Cyprinodontiformes; family Fundulidae; genus Fundulus; species Fundulus diaphanus. The sequence continues at coordinate 40,924,711 of CM073129.1, read as the reverse complement.
CCAGTTGATTCTGCCCCTTGGCTCGGTTCAGACCCATAACCTTTCCTGCAGCGTCATCTGATCGAAGCGCTGAAGTGCAGCGCGTGTCGATATCAAAGAGGGACAAAGAAAAGCACGCAGAGATGCAGCAGCTCACAAGCCTCCATGGCAACAGCATCATGAAAGCGACAGCCCCCCCCGTGGGGATCAGAGAGATAGCTCACAAGTCGTGTGTAGAGCGGGGGGGAAACTGGCCTTTCCAAAGCGTTTAATAAGCGTCATAAGGGATTGATCACATCTGGCGCAGAAATGCAGTATATTATAGAAACAGATGGTTTCAAATCAAAGGATGAGGTTTGCTCTAATTGTTCCGCTCACCTCTGGTTACTAATTGGCTCTCTCTGCCATTACTCAAATGGAAGTCATGCTGAGCAGCAGTTTCTAGGTGACCAGCTCACACCAAACACGGTTTGGTAGAAAGAAAAAACAATACATAAATAAAATTTAACAAAACGTACTGCTGAACAGCCACAAACAGTTTAAGTTGTACGGAATACATTTAAAACTTTCCTCAACAAAGTAAGTCCCTGGCATAAGAAAGAATAAGAGACTAAACCAAATAGCCACACCTAACGCTGCTATTGCTGATGTTTGTTAATGCTGGTCGGCTCAGGTAGAGGTCTGTTCTCCATCTGATGTTCTGAAGTTGCATTCACTGGTTCGAGCAGTTCCCTGTAAAAAAAATTTGATCTGTAGGTGCAATTTAAGGAACGCAGCAATCAGTTTGATTTCAGCGTGATGCTGGTGGAATAAGAGCAAAGTTAGAGATACAGTACTGTGAAAAAGGTGGACACATATTGTTAAATATTCTGTTCTTTTTTTAACTAATCTTGTTACATCAAGGTCTAATCCCATTTTTAATTGTCTCTGTCAGGGATTTTATTGAATTTAAGCAACAACAAAAAACCTGATTCACTCATTAAACGAATAAAACGAAATAAAACAGAGTGAATTAAGCTGAGAAAACTGTCAGGAAACCCTTCTAATAGCTTCTGTTACGCTCTTGGACTGAAGGCAAGGCAGGCAAGGCAAGTTTATTTGTACAGAACATTTCAGTTACAAGACATTTCAAAGTGCTGAAATCATCTACCAGTCTCTAACGTCAGTCTACAGAAAGCTTGTCGAGGAGCTTTTTGCATGTAAAGCCCGTTTCACCCCACAGCGTCTCAATCAGATCAAGACCTGCGCTTTGACTCCACCCAGAACTTTCCACTTCTTACGTTTCAGCCAATCCTTGGTGGATTTATTTCCTTGTTTTAGTTTTTTTTTTTTTTACAGATGGCCTTCCATCTTTCTCAAGCTCCCTCTGATGCATGTTGGAACTCGCCGTAGATTTTATGATGGCTGAACTGGTCAGGACCTGCTGCAGCAAAGTATCCCTGAACCATGACACCTCCTCCCCCATGCTTCACAGTTGGTGAGAGGTTCTTGTTTAATTCATGCTCAACATGTCCTCTGTTCGGATTTACAAATAGGCCAATTTTAGTCCCATCTGTCCAAAGGACATTATTCCAGAGGTCTTGCTCCGTGTCCACACTCTCCCTGACAACCCCAAAATCCAACATGGCGGCCGCTGGCGATAGCTGCAGAAATGTATTTGTTTCTGCACCTCTATGGTTTGTATTTCATAGTGAGGGATATATTACTTTACATCTGTTTGCAAACATATTCCTTTCTGGTTTAAATGAAAATAAAACAGAGAAATACTTGGAGTATGACGTGTATTACTGTAATTTGCCTGTTCCCTGAGCAAATAAAGTAGCCAACCCCACAGCTTTCCTAACTTGACACTGGAATAAAGTTATGTTGGGTGTGCTGTCATTCAGAGACCTGAGTTGTGACTTTCAGGCTAAATAGAAAACACCATGGATCCCAGTTGCATGTTTGAAAATCAGCGTAATTTCCTTTATTAGCAACACAATAGTATTTTACAGCATTTTATGCAGCCATGTTTCTAGATATTTGTTGTACAGTACTCTGTGTTAGACTATGGGATATGAGCCATCAAAGTGCAGTTTGCTTCTGCAGCTCCTATTGCATTTTATTCACACAGCAGCCATGTTGAATTTTGTATTATGGGTTTCTAGTTGGAGTTTCAGCTTCAGGCAGATTTTAAAACTAAATTTCCACTTCTCTGTCGGACTTGCAGGGAGTCATAATTAACTAGATGCCAATTAACTTTGGTATTGCTGTTATGTATACATTTGGAAATATTACACCTTTAGAAATCTCAAAATTGTTTGGACCAAAGTGTGTAACATGCAAGAAGAAAACACACTTTTGTAAAATTTAAAAAGACTAATGCAACAGACGAAGATGTAATTATAAATGTTTCTGCCTCCAACATACAGGTTAAAACTTATAGATTTTACGAAGAAAATACATTTATATGGGATTTCTACAGTTGTTGTTGCCTGCCATCTGAAGCTTAAATTTCCTAGATTTCCATGGTATTTATATTGAATTCACTGTAACTTATTATGACAGGTGATATTATTGTTATTACGAAAATGTTCAAACACACGGCAGCAAACCTATGATATTCTTTTAAAGAATTAGTGGAAAAAATAAAGAGAAATTTGAAAGTCTAAAGTATTTAGAAATTTTGAAATGCAAAATTAGTTTAAAAGTTTGCCTTAATTTGGTGGACTTTTGGAAAAACATGTTGCTTTTAGATTTTAATCTTGTCTTATGTGTGTGTTAAATGGTTTTTAGTGTTAAAAAATTGTAGTAACCATGGTAATAAATATTTATTACCTTTATAACCAAGTTATTACCATCCATTTGACTCAGTTTACTGAGAAATTTTGCAGGCAGTTAGAAACCAAGTGGCAGGAATCACTCCAGCTTTCTATGCTGCTGTAAGGTCGATTCATTTGGTTGCTAATTTTTGGTGGGCAGGCTGTTAGACACGCAACCTCAAAGGGACATCCTTGCTCTGTGCGAGCAGGAAATCTGAGCAGGGCCTGGAGTGCTGCGGAGAAGGAGAGCGTGAGGCATAAAGGGAGGAGGCTGTCCTCATCAAAGGAGCTCTCGAGTTAATGAGACCCCAAAGCCCTCAGACCCCAACAGCTCCGCTCAGACAGATATAGAGACAAACAAGACACCCGAGGACAACATCTCCGCCGGATTTGAAATGACGTGGCGTGAGGTGAGGATTCTCATTGAATTTATCCATTCCTGTTATTCGTGATCTACATGAACCTCACACAGATTTTGTTTTCTTCATAATCCTGGGAAGAGACATTAACACAACGGAGGCACTTGCATATCTGTATTTGCATTAAAAGTGACTGTTTATGACGATTTAAAGTTTATAATTTCCAAATAATGTTTCTAAAATCAACATTTCTGAGGTTTTGGCTCTTGATTTTAACAAATGTTCCTCTAGTTTGTTGATATATCAGACTATGTCTTACACTTGGATTTTCAAGCTATTAGAAAATTAGGAGTTATAATTTTTTACCTTCAAAGCCAAATCCCTTTGTCTTTAAGAGCCTGTAACCTCTGGAGATAAACTGCAATACGAGCGAAATGTCTCTCCGTTGTGTTTGTTTTGAAAGTCCTGTGTCCTTAAAATTCAGGGCCACTACATCCTGTCTGCGACACAGATCCATTCGGCACCCAGAGAAGAGGCTAAGTTTTCTTGATCTCCATTGTGCTTAACAGCGATGTTAGCCACTCCTTATGTGTACATGTAAATAACTCCACGGGTGGTTTCCTTTGTCATCATTTTATAATTGATCATTATGTCCCATTGCCAATTAACCTGGTTTTTAGATGTTTGCTAGTGTCCTAATCGTTTGACATATTTCCATAATTGACTCAGGATATATTTTGCAGAAAAAAGTGATGGAAGAGTGATGGCCTAGTGCAGGGATTCCCAAAGTGGGGGTCGGACCCCCCACCCCCTACTTGCCAAAATGGGGACGCCCGTCTCTGGCACTGTTTTTTTGGGGGTCGCAGGCTGAAAAGTTTGGGAACCCCTGGCCTAGTGGTTAGAGCAGGGTGTTTGCATCCTGGGAAGGCTGCAAATCCCACAGACTGCCACTCTGGGTCCCTGAGCTAGACTCTCAGCCCCAGAATGCCGTCTGGGAGCCGCACAGCGGCAGCCCACCACTCCCTGAGGGATGGGTTAACGGCAGAGGATGAATTTCATGGAAATAAAGATGATTAATACATTATGGAAGTCTTATTTCCTTGCATTTTGCACATATTAACATTTCTAAGAACCCCAAATATTTTAGTAAATGCATCCTTGCCACATTCTAACATCAACCAAATTTGAATCAAAATCTGATAGGTTAACCAATTATGAGCCAATTGTTCCTGTGCCCTTTTTCTCCCAGGAGCTACGCAGTCGCCAGTTCTGGAGGGCCATTTTAGCAGAGCTGCTCGGCACCCTGGTGTTAGTGAGCGTCGTTCTGGGGGCCTCTATTCCAGGGCCCGACGAGGCCCCTGTGGGACCCTTGTATCCAGCTGTAGCAGTGGGTGTGGTCATTGTCTCACTGGCACATTGCTTTGGAGAAATAAGTGGAGCACAGGTAAAATTACCTTGCAGTAACACATTTAAGTTGGAGAATTGCTTTTTCTTGTTTTCCACAAAACGGCCAAAAAGGATGTTGATTCAACGTGCTAAAATCACAATGTAGCAAAAGTCCGTTAAATTAAGAATCTTACTTAACCAACAAATGCCAGGGATGGAAAACGTTTAAAAGGGAGAATAAGATAAAGTTTTGTATTGAAAATATTTACAAACGTGCAACCGGTTGCTGCAGTGCAAACTTTTTGGAAGAAAAGCTGGAGACATAAAATGAAAACAAAACACGTGTTTTCATTCCAACGTGAAGTCATGCAGTGAATGCAATGCAGCGCAGACCCGAAAATTTTGAATTTGATTTAACTGGAATCCAAGCAGAAAAGAAGCTTGCGTTCTTGTGTCTGATCAGGTGAACCCCGCCGTCACGTTGTCCTTGCTGGCCACCCGGAAGCTGGATGTCCTCCGCGCCCTCGTTTACATGGTGGCGCAGTGTTTGGGGGCCTGTTTAGGAACCTCGGTCCTCTACCTCGCTCTGCCCCTCAAAGCCACAGCAGGCCACTTTGTTAACAGGGTGAGTCTGCAGAATGCATATGTGTCACTGTTTAAAATTTCAAGTACCTGTTTTCTTAATATTTTCCATCCTGATCCCTGGTAAATGTCGCTCAGGTTCCCATAGATCTGAATGCAGCGCAGGCTTTGTGCATCGAGGTCCTGTGCACTTTTCAGATGGTCTTCACCGTTTTCTCAGTGGAGGAGCAGAGACGGAGGGAAAGCGTAGAACCAGGAAATCTGGCCATTGGATTTTCTCACACTGCTGGAGTGCTAATAGGGGTAAGAAAAATACGAGTTTCCAGGTATATTTTTTCACATAGAGAGTCCTGCAAATGTATTTATGGAACCTTGAACTTTTTTCCATTTTATCATACTATAACCACAAACTCTAATGCATTATGACCAGATTTTAAAAAATAAATCTTTAAAAAAACTGAAGGTTTTATTTTTGTTTCAAAATTTTTTAGAACCCTCAATTGGATTTAGATTTGGACTTTGACTAGGACATTCTAACACTCATTAACAGTATGTGACCTAAACCATCCACTGTAGCTTTGATTGCATGTTTTTCCTGCAGCAGGTAAACTTTTGTCCCTGTCCCAAGTCATCTGCAGCCTCTAACTGGCTTTTTGTCTAGGACTGCCATGTATTTAGTCCATTCATCTTCACATCTACCCTGACCAGCTTCCCTGACCCACCAGAGGAAATGCATTCCCACAGTATGATGCTGCCACATATATTATTTACGGTGTTCGAGTGATGCACAGGGTTGGTTATTCACCACATATGGTCTTTTGCATGTGGACAAATAAACAAAAACAACAACGACCCAAAAACAAACAAACAAGGAAACATTATAGCTTTCCTTTAACTGTATCTTTGTTTAAAATGGTCAGGTTTGTGATGTGCATAAGTAATAATTGCTCTTAACAGATTTATCATGGCCGTCCCTGCCCTGTCTGTCAGGCAGACAGCCATGTCTTGGTAGGTTTGTTGTTGTGCTGCAATGTTTGCTTTCCCAGAATGGATTGAACAGTGTTCTGACAGAGGTTTAAAATTTGGGATTTTTTTTTTTTTTACAACCTAACCCTGTAGTTCCTTGGTTTTCATTATCCTGTTTGTTCACTAATGTTTTCTACCAAACCTCTGAGTCCTTCACAGAATAGCTGGATTTACACTGTGGTTAAATTTTCACAGGTGGACTATTTACTATCTACTAATAGGTGATTATTGAATGTAACCGGTTGTGCTGGGTTTTAGTTGGGTGTATCAGAGTAAAGGTAGCTGAGTACAAATGCACGTCACGACATGTTTTTTTTTTCTTCAGATTTTCAATTGTAAAAAGATATATAATTTAGTTTGTTTTTTGATGAACTGAGAAAAGTTAAGCATTAAATATATATGTCATGCCACCAGTTAGCTTAAAATAACTGAGTGTGATGTCGGTCTGTTTCTCCATCAGGCACGGTTCTCTGGTGCCAGTATGAATCCAGCTCGCTCCTTGGGCCCAGCCACCATCACTGGATTCTGGGAAAATCATTGGGTAAGAAACCCAGCACAGTTGTGTGCTGCCATACCAGCAGTTGTGCAGCATTGTTTGTGAAAGTCTGAGCACTTCTACAAAACGCCCTCATGCAGTGTGGAGGTGTTTAATATATAACTTTTTTTTTGGTAATTTGCAATAGCAAATGCATATCACCACCACTTTGCTATCTACAACCTTGTATGTTTCATTAAACAAAAAAGTTGCCCATAATATGTTACAGGAATTAGAAGCCTTAATGCATGGTACTCACATAATTAGCTAACATTTATTGCATCTAAGCAGTTCTTTTCACTGTGCATATTGCTTACAGTGATATTACAATTACAATTTTTTGCAGCAGGTGAGCCAAATATGAGCTTTATAAGGAAATAAGACAGGCCCAAATATAGATCCCTGAAGTATCATTAGTATCGACGTAAACCTTACAGTAGGATAGGTATGAAGTAAACAATGAAAGAGCTACACCAGAGATGCCAGCCAATTTTACCAATCAGTTAATCAAACAGGAATGATCAACAGTAAAAGAAATACACACACACACACATATATTGTAATGATTTAGGATGATATGAACCCGGTATTCAGCAAGACACTTGAGGTAAGCTTAAACAGGATTTATTGAAGGGATGATGGGTCAGTCAAGCTGACAAAAACAATCCACAAAAGGTACAGAGCAGACATCCAAGGTAAAAACAAAAACTGGGGAAGACTCAAAAACAGATCAGACAACCAGATGCACAGGCAGATACAAAAAAAAAGCAGGATGGTTCTTACCAGTGGATAGGTGAAATGAAACACGTGTGACGTTCTGGCAGGGAGCAGAGAACTGAGGCAGGTATAAATAGGCAGAGGAACAGGTGAGCAGAGTGAACAACTAATTAATCAGAACAGGTGGAAGTGATCAAGGACGGGGGAGTGACTGAGGGAGCTGACAGGACTAGTGGAAGGGAACAGAATCTAAATAAGGTAAATAGAGAACCAGAACTACTACTAAGAACAAAAATAACCACCAAGACTAAATAATATGCCAGGGTAAACTAAAATACACAAGCTATAACACAAATCAAACAAGACGGAACCCAAGACAGAAAGGTATACTGACTAATCAAAATAAATATACAACAAAACAAAACCCAGAATATGACAGAGCCCCTCCCTCAAGGGCGGATTCCAGACGACCTTAAACCAGGAAAACAGGACAGACTAAACCGGGTGGGTGGAGGGGGTTACAGGAAGGAGGGTTAGAACTTATTACAAAATAAAAACAACCCAGACAGGGCGAGTGGAGGAAAAAGTCCAATGAAAAACCCAAACTGTTCAATCAAAATCTAAGCCAAAAACAACCTAGACAGGGTGAACGAAAAACAGAAAAGATCAGAGAACGGATACAGGTAAAAGTCTGGTGGGCGTCCTGGAGGACGACCCCAACGAATCAGGTTCTCCGGTGGACGTCCCGGAGGACGACCCCGGCATGACAGGTGATCCGGCGGACGTCCCGCAGGACGGCCCCGGCGTGGCAGGTGATCCGGCGGACGTCCCGCAGGACGGCCCCGGCGTGGCAGGTGATCCGGCGGACGGTCCGCAGGACGGCCCCGGCGTGGCAGGTGATTAGGCCGACGTCCCGGAGGACGGCCCCGGCGTGGCAGGTGCTCCGGCGGACGTCCCGGAGGACGGCCCCAGTGAGTCATGTAATCCGGTGGGTGTCCCGGAGGACGGCCCCGGTGAGTCAGGCTTTCCGGCGAACGTCCCAGAGGATGCCGGCAGTGCAGGGCTTCATAAAGCTGATGGTGGAGCAGGATCCTCAGAGGCCGGCGGCGGAGCAGGAACCTCGGAGGCCGGCGGCGCGGTAGGACCCTCAGAGACCATTGGCGGGGCCTGGAGAGGGAGAAAACAGAACCTGGCACCGGACTAAGGGCTAAGGACGGCGCCGCACTAAAAGCTGGGGACGGCGCCAGGCTACGGGCTACAGGAGGTGCCGGGCTACGGGCTATAGGAGGCGCCGGGCTACAGGCTTCGGGCTGGGCCTGACTACAGGCTTCGGGCTGGGCCTGACTACAGGCTTCGGGCTGGGCCTGACTACAGGCTTCGGGCTGGGCCTGACTACAGGCTTCGGGCAGGGCCTGACTACAGGCTAAGGGTGGCGGCGCCTGGCTACTGGCTACTAGAGAGGGAGCCTGGCTACTGGCTACTAGAGAGGGAGCCTGGCTACTGGCTACTAGAGAGGGAGCCTGGCTACTGGCTACTAGAGAGGGAGCCTGGCTACTGGCTACTAGAGAGGGAGCCTGGCTACTGGCTACTAGAGAGGGAGCCTGGCTACTGGCTACTAGAGAGGGAGCCTGGCTACTGGCTACTAGAGAGGGAGCCTGGCTACTGGCTACTAGAGAGGGAGCCTGGCTACTAGAGAGGGAGCCTGGCTACTAGAGAGGGAGCCTGGCTACTAGAGAGGGAGCCTGGCTACTGGCTACTAGAGAGGGAGCCTGGCTACTGGCTACTAGAGAGGGAGCCTGGCTACTGGCTACTAGAGAGGAAGCCTGGCTACTGGCTACTAGAGAGGAAGCCTGGCTACTGGCTACTAGAGAGGGAGCCTGGCTACTGGCTACTAGAGAGGGAGCCTGGCTACAGGCGACTGAAGAAGCCAGACCCTTAGAAACAAAAAGCCTTAAAATAAGTCTTTGGAGAGTCCCGGGGAGTGACCGCCAATACAGGGACTCAGAAAGCTGGTAGTCTCTTTGAGAGAGTGGAGGTGGGAACTTCTGGGGACCCCTGGAGGTTTTAGAGTCTCGATAGGGCCTCAGCAACCTGGCGTCCCTCCAAGGCTCTAGGGGACGGACAGACCACTGAGAGCCCCAATGATTCCTCAGTCCTCTATAGTGTGGTTGGAGCATATGGTTTCCAGGACCACCCTGGGTCCAGGCGTCGCAAACAGGCAATGGACCCCCCTGGGTCCAAGCATCGCGGAATGGCGGCGGACCCTCCTGGGTTGCTGCGTCGGCAACGGACGGCGGACCCTCCTGGGTAGCTGCGTCGGCAACGGACGGCGGACCCTCCTGGGTCGCTGCCTCGGCAACGGACGGCGGACCCTCCTGGGTCGTCGCGTCGGCAACGGACGGCAAACCTTCCTCGGTCTCCACGTCGCCAACTGCCGGCGGACACTCCTCGGTCTCCACGTCGCCAACTGCCGGCGGACACTCCTCGGTCTCCACGTCGCCAACTGCCGGCGGACACTCCTCGGTCTCCACGTCGCCAACTGCCGGCGGACACTCCTCGGTCTCCACGTCGCCAACTGCCGGCGGACACTCCTCGGTCTCCACGTCGCCAACTGCCGGCGGACACTCCTCGGTCTCCACGTCGCCAACTGCCGGCGGACACTCCTCGGTCTCCACGTCGCCAACTGCCGGCGGACACTCCTGGGTCCTCACATCGCAGGCTGGATTGGCCAACGATGCATCCCCGCTGACAGGCTCTTGGAACGGGGAATTGGTCAGACCTTCAGAGACAGGGATGGATCGATTGTAGAAGGACTTGAGGGCCGTTCTGTAATTTCCCTCCAGCTCCTTTAATTTTGCCTCCAGTTCAGCAGAATAGTGGGAAAACAAGGTTTCTCTCAGACGCTTAATTAAAGGAGCAAAAGTCCTAATCTTGTTCTCTAGAGAGCTGTAATCAGTGTCTGGATTGCCACTAGGAGGAGCTGTGGACAGCTCAGTACCGGTAAGTGAAGAACTCCAGTCTGCTGGGCAGGAAGCGGCAGCAGGAACAGTGAAGGGTGCTTGCTGGGACAGATGTTCGTCAGCAGATAATGACCCAACTAACTCGTCAACCCGCTGCTCACAACTGGTGGGGGGGTGGCGGGCAGAAGGGCGCTTCTTCTTGCGTTGGCGGGACGACAGATTAAGCGGGGAAGCTGATCCCTCCTGCGGAAAAGGGATCACCTCAGCCCGCCGCAACCTCCGTGGATCTGAATTAGGAGAGGGGAACTGGGCCAGCTCTGGAAAAAGGTCCGGGCGGATCTGCTGCACCATCTCCGCATCCACCTCCAAGAACAAGTCTGGATCTGGCTGGAAACACTCTGGTGAGTGAACAGCGTGAGCCGGCATTCTGGGTGAAAAACCGGGCTCACAAAGCATTGCTCTTCCAGAGCGAAAAAAAAGTGTCTGCGACGGGTTCATGTTCTTTAGGCCAGAACGTACTGGCATGATTTAGGATGATATGAACCCGGTATTCAGCAAGACACTTGAGGTAAGCTTAAACAGGATTTATTGAAGGGATGATGGGTCAGTCAAGCTGACAAAAACAATCCACAAAAGGTACAGAGCAGACATCCAAGGTAAAAACAAAAACTGGGGAAGACTCAAAAACAGATCAGACAACCAGATGCACAGGCAGATACAAAAAAAAAGCAGGATGGTTCTTACCAGTGGATAGGTGAAATGAAACACGTGTGACGTTCTGGCAGGGAGCAGAGAACTGAGGCAGGTATAAATAGGCAGAGGAACAGGTGAGCAGAGTGAACAACTAATTAATCAGAACAGGTGGAAGTGATCAAGGACGGGGGAGTGACTGAGGGAGCTGACAGGACTAGTGGAAGGGAACAGAATCTAAATAAGGTAAATAGAGAACCAGAACTACTACTAAGAACAAAAATAACCACCAAGACTAAATAATATGCCAGGGTAAACTAAAATACACAAGCTATAACACAAATCAAACAAGACGGAACCCAAGACAGAAAGGTATACTGACTAATCAAAATAAATATACAACAAAACAAAACCCAGAATATGACATATATATATATATATATATATATATATATATATATATATATATATATATATATATATATATATATGCAGCACCTACAGAAACTACATCCAACATTTATGCACTCCTTGAGACTCTAAGTACAAAACAAAATGTATTTAAGGGGTAAAAAGGGAAGTTTGCATGATATGTCCCCTTTAAACCAAGGTCTAGTGGCTTCTGCAAGTAAATTGAAAATGGGTCGTCATAGGGCTTTCAGCAGAATAATCAAAAACAAATAACAAGGATCAATAGTTTTTCATCTCATATATTTAATAATTAATTAACAATGTGTTTTTATGCATCCCTCAGTTTAGACCTTTCAAATTAAGTAAATTATAAAATAATAACAGTTTGAAAGAAAGACCACACCTAAACCACTCCTGGTAATACATCACGCCACAGGTTATAAGCACCTCAGTCCAGTGTTGTATGTTGTTGGATCTCCTACCAAAGATCTTCAGAGTTTCATCTTTTTTTTCCCCCTCCATCCACTCACTCTGAGTACGCTCTACTAAAATGGATCTTACTTTGTCACCACCCACAGGTGTATTGGATCGGTCCAATCTTCGGGGCTCTGCTCGCCGGAGTGTCCCACGAGTTCTTCTTCGCCCGCAGCGCCTCTCGCCAGAAGCTGGTGGCCTGTTTGACCTGCAAGGACGTTGAGATCATTGAGACGGCCAGCATGACTGGCTCGTCTCTGTCCACGGTTACTCAGAATGCTATGAGAGCCAAGCATGCCAACAAACAGGAAGGCAACTGAAGACGTGTGAAGAAGGATGGTGGTTGGGCCAGGCTTTGATGGCGACGGGCATCAATGGAATGGCAGAAGCTGATTGAACAAGGGTTTAGCTCCTTGAACTTCATGTGCCATAAAACATAAATGAGACTAATCGGTCGAGGATCATTATACAATAAACATAAAGGAATCTAATTATAATGACAAGACAACTAGCTTATAAGAGAAGGTATTTCTGGATATTTATTTGGAACAATATGTGCTTTGTAGTGTCTATTACTGTTTTGCTTTGTTTTACCAAGAATCTGAATCACTACTGAGTTTCCTATTAGATGTGATACAATCAGAAGTTCATCAATGTCACACAAAAAAGGATCAAATAAAATGTCTTTATTGGAGTACTGGATTACATGAGGCTGGTGCTGATATTGCAAGGTCCGGCGCTCTCTTTCACATTTGCACATCATTGGAGTATGTAAAAGGAAAAGAGACTCATTGAAATCCTGCTGAATAACAGCCTCGTGATCCAGATGCATCTCGTGTTTGCGATCGCTTTGAAATGCTAAAGCGGTCCTTCCCCTGCCCTGTGGGTTCACTGATGCTCTCAAACAGTCCAGGTCTGTCTCTTCTCACACGGTCCGCTATTCATGCCTCTGTTGTGTTTCGACAGAGAGAATACCAGAATAAGCTTTGTAATTTAAAACGGATACAATGGGAGTATGTGCACTGTTCCTGAGGAAGTGTTGTTTCTTGGTATGAGCGGCAGTTTCTCTCCTGTGCTGAAATATATATATCTAAAATTTCTGCTAGCTTTCTGTTAGACATCAACCCTTTTTCTTTTCTTTTTAAAGCTTTTTTCAAGTAACAAGCACAAGCATCAATGTATTTTATCCAGATTTTATATGACACAAAAGTAGTTCATAATTGTGAAGTGGAAAGAAAAAAAACATTCATGGTTTCAAGATTTCCGAACCACCTTTCACTGCAAAAACAGCTACAAATCATTTGCTGCATTGTTTATTCATCTTTGCAGAATATTTAAAGCTCAGTCATACTGGAACGAAAAGGTCCTGCCACAGCTTCTCAAATGGATTTGGGTCTGGACTTTGACTGGGCCATTCAAACACACTAATATGCTTGTTTGTGATATCTGTCCTGTGCTCTCCTCCCCCAGTCTCAAGTCTTTCATATCAACTCTAAGCAGCTTTTCTCTCTATGCTGAAAACATGAAGTGTACAGATCATGTCTCACATGTCTCATGTTTACACACAGTTAGGTCATGTGACTATAAAGGATCAGTAGTACCATAAATATTCATATCTCTGGATATAATAATGCAACAGTTTGGGACATTTTACATTGTGTATAAGAGGCTTTTAGTACCGTTTATCATCAATTATCACTGTTTCAAATTTGGTTTTATTCTCTTTTTGAATTCTGTTTGAGTTTTTCATCATGAGACTGAACCTCATTTTTATTTGTGCTGCTAAATATTAAAAAAGGTTTGTTTGGTATTGTTTATTGGTGATTTATTTGGTTGATTTTTGGGTTATCCAAATAAAGAGGGCTGAATATAAATACACAATACACTTTTTTAGGTATTTATGTGATGAGTAAAAACTTTCAGCTCATCCGAAACACTGCAGCGTGCTTGAGGATTAAAAGGAGAGATCATGTTTCCTTAATTTTATACTGGCTTGATCGGGCCCTTTTAAATCTAAAATAAACTTTAAAACTCTCTTTCCTACACATGTATGAAGGACAGGTTGGCCAACGGATCACTTTGCTTTCAGATTGCAGGTTCTCCAGTGGAACCAGCTCCAAGTCTTTATCCATGAGGCAGACGCCCTGTCCACTTTTAATACTTGGCTTACAATTTCCCCCTTTGATAACACTAATAGTCAGAGTTACTTAAGTTATCCTGAGCTATCTCTAAATTTACGCTGCTATAGTCTTAGGCTGTTGGAGCTGATACTGACTCCCTTTCCTGATTCTGCTATTTTTTCCTACTACTCTCCAGTTATGCTCCAACTGCAGTTGTGGTTGCCATTCACTTTAAATTTTATTTCTGTTATTTCTCTTTGCTTAGTTTAGCAGTTACACCTTCCTGGAGGAGACCACTAGCTAAACTATTGTTGCCAGTAAGGTCATGTTCTCCGTCAACAGATAATACACTTGGCCCTGTGTTTCTGTGTTTAGCCCTCCATCTCTCTCATAACAAAGCGGTTGACAGAGATATTGCTGTGACTTACTCTGTTGTGAATTCTGTTTTTCATGGCATATATTTTACTTCTTGCCCAGAGCTTAAATCCTTTTAACCTCTGGGCAGGAGTGTTGCTGAAAAACTAGTCCATGGATTTGTTACTTCAAGGCTGGACTATTGTAATTCTTTACTATCAGGAAGTCCACAAAATGCAGTTCAAAGTCTTCAGCTGATCCAAAACACTGCAGCAAGAGTTCTGATGAAAATCAACAAGAGAGATCTTATTTCTCCAATCTTAGCTTCCCTTCTCTGGCTTCATGTTAAATCAAGAATATAATTAAAAAATTATCCTTCTTACGTATAAAGTCCTTAATAATAAATCTCCATCGTTTATCAGAGATGTGATTCACCCATATATTCCTAGAAGAGAACTTCGCTCTCAGACTGCAGGTCTGCTGGTGGTTCCTAGAGTCTCTAAAAGTAGAATGGGAGGCAGATCCTTTAGCTATCAGGCTCCTCTCCTGTAGAACCAACTCCCAGTTTTGGTCCGTGAGGCAGACACCCTGTCTACTTTTAAGACTAATCTTAAAACTTTCCTTTTTGATAAAGCTTATAGTTAGAGTGGCTCATGTTACCCTGAGCTACCTCTATAGTTATGCTGCTATAGGCTTAGGCTACTGGAGAACATCAGGGTCTATTTCTCTCACTCTACTGAGTTAGACTTAGACTTAGACTTTCTTTATTGTCATTTTGTATACACAGAGTGCACACAGAACGAAATTTCGTTTTTCACACAGCTCAGAAAGATTGCAGTAACTCTACAGGATACCTTGCAGTGAATTACAGTACAGGATAAAAAGTGCAGTGATAAATCGCAGTCACTTACAGGATTCTCCTATTGTTTTCCAATTTTGCATTATTTGGTGTTATTTCAAATTTTTACTTTTTTTTTTCTTTGTTTTTCCTCCTCATGGTAGGTATACCTGGTCTGGTGTTCTGTTAGCTGTGACACCATCCAGGGGGTCAGCTCGTCCGCTATTACCATATAACATAGAAAGGATTCCTGGATCAATGTGTGATTCTGTGCTTCTTGTGTCTCTGCTCTGTCTTCTCTAACACCCAGTCGGTCGAGGCAGATCACCGTTTACACTGATCCTGGTTCTGCTGGAGGTTTTCCTCCCTATTAAAGGGGAGTTTTCCTCTCCACTGTCACTTCATGCATGCTCAGTATAAGGGATTGCTGCAAAACAATCGACAATGCAGACGACTGTCCCCTGTGGCTCTACGCTCTTTCAGGAGGAGTGAATGCTGCTTGGAGAGACTTGATTTAACCTGCTGGGTTTCCTTAGAAACATTTTGACCAATCTGTCTGTATGATTTGACTTTATAAGGTGCCTTGAGATGACATGTATTGTGTACTGGCTCTATATAAACGAAATTGAATCAAAATTCAGCTCCTTAATTTAAAATAAAAAGTCTCCATTTGGATCAATTACTGGTGCTATATGAATAAAATTGAATTGAACTGAAATAGAATCTTTTGCTGTTTTTTTTTAGTTGAAGCCAATGAAAGAGATACTTGTCCCATTAACTCTATATTTTCTTTAACATAGAAAGTCCTCCCGGACCACCACGTCTGTTTCCGTTTTTTGTTTTTTTGGGTCTGCTTTGTCTTCTCGAAGCTCCTGCCGGTCACCACAGAAGGCCACTCACACTGAGCCAGGTTCTGCTGGGGATTTCTTTCTGTTAAACAAGAGTTTACCTCTCCACAGTTGCTGAATACATGCTCAGTAGGAGGGATTGCTGCAAGACCATTGATTTGATGGAATCAAATGTCCACCGTCGTTGTACGGTCTTTCACGAGGAAGGGTTGCTCATAAGACAGAAAACCTTTTTATCAATAGCCATAAACTGAACTTGACAGCTTTGCTTTCTAACTAGGATTCAATTGCAAAGTATGCAATGGAGTGAACCCGTCTACACGACTGTACTGGTGATATAACATCTGTACTGGATCTGATTGTTTTGTAAATCAGCACTATATATACAAACTGAATTAAACAAAATTACATTTATTTGTAAATCTATTTGAAAAAACTCAGATCCTTTACCCTCAGTTTCACAAATCTGATCTACTTTGTGTTGGTCTGTCACATAAAACCCCCAGAATACACTGAGGTTTGCAGCTGTAAGGCAAGGCAAGGCAAGGCAAGTTTATTTATAAAGCACTTTTCAGTAATAAGACAATTATTAAATGAAAGTGCTGTACATGAACAGAAGAAAAAACAGACTTCTACAAACTTCCCCATTAACACTTAAAGGCAAGTCTAAACAAATAGGTTTTAAACTGTGATTTGAAGGAATTCAGGGTTTCAGCATTTTTACAGTCCTCTGGGAGTTTGTTCCAGGTTAGTGGAGCATAAAAACTAAATGCTGCTTCTCCGTGTTTGGTTCTGGTTCTGGGTATGGAGAGTAGGATGGAGCCAGAAGGCCTTAGTGGTCTGAAGGGTTGATACACTGATAACAAGTCTGTGATATATTTAGGTGCTACACCATTCAGTGATTTAAAGACTAACAGAAGTATTTTAAAGTCTATTCTCTGACATACAGGGAGCCAGTGTAAGGACTTCAGAACTGGGAGGATGTGCTCTACTTTCTTAGTATTTCTGTAACTTGACAAAATCTGAAAAAGTTTAAGGAATACCTTTGCAACATGCTGTATATCACACTGACCCTTTAAAATAATCTAATGTTTTGTCAAATCTTGGAATAAACTCTTGCTTTAAATGAGCATTGCTCTTACTGTGTATTCTGGTTGCACACAAAAAGGCTTGCAGTTTTACGACACACTACATACAGGAGGACACACATGCATGCATGCAAAGTGCACAATAATTGCCACAGAACCAGCATTGTGTGTGTGTGTTCTTTCTAACATGTATAAAGGGGAGTTAAAACGACCAGCTCAGCGTTGTGCATTCATCACCTCCAATGCACACATTGAATGCGATGCCTTGCCGCTGTTCAGCTCAAAGGTCCAGTGTTACTCAATGCTGCTCATTCACCTCATCATATCTCTGCAACAGACGCGCCCACAGTGTGTGTTCACACACATATATCAAAGACCTCCGCGAAGCACAGAAAGCAGCAACTCTTTGATTATTTACTGCTATGACACTGGTCATAGCTCCCTGGTTTGCAGGTCTGTTGTATTATCTGTTAGCATTCACTGTTTCCCTCTTTGCACAAATATGCCCAGTCATTTGTTTGCTCCCAGTGTTCCTGCTGAGCTACCCAACACTCAGCGAGTTAAGTTCAGGTTTTAGCTTGCTGCCTCAATCACCACTATCTGCAAATAAGCTGCAAGCATTCCCCTCAACTTTACTGCCCTTGTATTTTTGTCTTGTCTCCGAGCATATGTAGCGCCCTTGCTTGTTGGGAACAATGGTTTCACAGGGTCAGGCATTTTGGTGTTAGCGCTGTTAGCTTTGGGCGCTTCCGCGTGGGGCCCCAACTGTATTATCTGTATGTATGTATGTGTGTGTGAACATCCAAGTGTGTCTCTTTGTGCACATCTGTGTGCTTTCTGCCCGTTGTCCATCACGATTTATATCTGCACATCATGACAATTGTGATATGTCAACAGATGACATGTTCCCTAAAGAAAAACGTCTCCTCTGAGATGCAGCTGCTCCTCCCAGTGAAGGTTGCCTCTAAAAATATGTATCTTTAAATCTATATCTATATCTATATCTATCTATATATCTATATCTATCTATCTATCTATCTATATATAGATCTATCTATCTAGCTATATATATATATATATATATAAAAGTAAAAAAAAACGTTCTTGATCTTATCGGTTTTCCTTTCCTTTATTTTCTGGATTCATGTTTTTCTTATATACACTCCCCCTCTTTTGGCTCTTTAGTGGTTTTGGTGGAGGGAGAGAGGCAACAAAGGGGTTTGGTTCGTTTAATTTAGGTTGTCCAGCACCACAGTACCCCACCCTCAGCCCAACAGGGGGATTATTGCGTCACCTGGGGCCCCAAGAGGGGGTTTTATAAAGCGCCTGCCTGGCCCCCTTCCCTCCGTCACAGAGGCTAAAAGGTCCATTGGACAATCCGTCTATCCCCGTCTGTGCTTTAGACTCCCCCACTTAGCATCGATGCCCACCGTCTTTTGAAGAGTCAAAACATCTTAGACCTGCACCCACAGTATCTCACACCTATGTCTTTGCGACAGGTGGCGAGAGGTGGCAAGCAGATGCATTGACTTTACCAGCCTAGTTCACAGTTTGGTAAAGATTGGCAGAGTCCAGATCTGTATTTAAAGTGGCTTTTTTTTTTGGTCATCTGACACTAAAAAGAAGACTTTTTTTTGTTATTTACTCTTTTTTATGAAGGACTGAAAAGGTACACTCCTACCTTTTCTTGAATCAAGAGCATCCCTTTTCTTCATCTGGCAAAGAACTTCAAGCACTCACCATGTGGGAGTTCCGGTCTATGAATTTCTGGCGGGCGGTCTTTGCAGAGTTCTTCGGGACCATGTTCTTTGTGTTTTTCGGCATGGGTGCTGCCCTGCGTTGGACCACTGGGCCTTATCATGTTCTTCACGTGGCCCTATGCTTCGGTCTTGCGGCTGCCACTCTCATCCAGTCCATTGGCCACATCAGTGGCGGCCACATCAACCCCGCGGTTACCTTCGCCTACCTTGTCGGCTCACAGATGTCCCTTTTCCGTGCCTTTTTTTACATCTTCGCACAGTGCCTGGGGGCTGTGGCGGGGGCTGCAGTCCTGTACGGGGTCACCCCCGGCAACATGAGAGGCAACATGGCAATGAACATGGTAAATATGGAGGTTTCATGTTGGAGGATAACCTTTGTGAGGTTGATGGTTGTATCCCAAGCGTTATCAGCTCTATTGTAGGCTACAAACATTTGATGCACTTTTAATTTTTGTCCTTCCAGCTGCAGCCTGGCATGAGCCTGGGGATGGCCGTCACAATGGAGGTATTCCTCACCATGCAGCTTGTCGTCTGCATCTTTGCCGTGACAGACGAGAGGAGAAACGGCCGCCTGGGATCAGCAGCGCTCTCCATTGGCTTCTCCGTCACCATTGGGCATCTTGTGGGGGTGAGAATTGGGGGAAAATTATATAAGAATTGTGAAATTGTGCACACAGATGTACATTAAGAAATACTTGTTTGTGTTTTAGATGTACTACACTGGTGCTGGAATGAACCCTGCCAGGTCCTTTGCCCCCGCAGTACTCTTCAGAAACTTTATCAACCACTGGGTAAGATCTCAGCCTTCATCTTTGTCACCAAGAGAAATGACTGGATAGCGTTTCTGTTAGCAACTCCAATGTTATTACCTGCAGGTGTACTGGGTTGGGCCTATGATCGGGGGTGCCATGGGTGCCATCTTGTACGATTTCATGCTGTTCCCGCGTATGAGAGGTCTCTCAGAGCGTCTGGCCACACTGAAGGGAAGTCGACCCCCAGAGAGCGAGACCCAGCAGGACCCCCGAGGGGAACCCATCGAGCTCAAAACGCAATCCCTATAAGCCGACCCAGTCCCCTTTTTCCTGAAGGAGGGTGAGGGACGAGGGACAAATCCCTGAGCTACGCTGCCCCCCACCTCAACCGTTCCCCCTCGACCCAATACCTTCACACGCTCCACTGTACAAGACTAACAAAATGTTCACAGATATTCTAAACTGTAGATCCGTCACCTTCAACCTCAGCACACAACGAGACTCCTCAACCCACACACCCCCTTACCCCCCCTACACCCCACCCCCACGGCCCTCTTTCTGTACTTCTAATAGGACATTGTGACCGAAGCCTGAACTATTCGCTGTCTCGTCTCCCCATCGCGGTCTAAGATGCAACAGCGTGTGGAAAGCCTGCTATCAAACAGAGCGGTGCGGGGAGGAGGGTGTTAGAAAGTGGGAGATGGGGGCGGGTTGAAGGGTGAAGCAGGGGTGAAGGGTGAGAGGGAATGATAGAGATGGGAGTAAAGCAGGAATGGGGTTTGGACGTGACAGAGAGGGGAACGCTGTCATTTCTAGGTTGGGTTAGATCAGTGAAGATGGGTTTGCTTTTCATTATTCCTCTGAGCTTATTTAATTTAATTTAATTTTTGTTTTTTTTTTGTTTCCACCCCTTCAGACACAAGATGTGGATATGAACTACCATTTGATTTAAACAGGGTTTCAATCATTTCAATCACCACATTTTATCTGTAGGTTTGTGAGTGAGTGTGTGTGTTTGTTGTAGAGAGAGAGCGAGAAAGAGAGAGAGTGAGCGAGAGTGAGAGTGTGGGCGCGTCTAATCGTATGTGTGAGCGTGTTTGCAGGTGAGCACGTGTCAACGGGCTTACTTGTGTGATCAAGTTTGCTGATCCTGTACCTCTTATTTTTATTTTCATAACCACTCTCCTGTTTCGTGCCATCACCTCTTTTCAGTTTGTCATGCCATGAACACCCCCCCCCCCCAACCACCACCCTGTTTGCTGTCTGACAGTTATTTGCTGTAGTATTAATTTTTACATAAACCATTTGCTTTTTTGTTCTTGAACCAGCATAATCCACAACAATTGTTGGATCCCAGACATCTGGTCTCCTTTAGTCATCTGGTTCGTACTGGGAGCCCAAAGTGTTTCAATAAAAAAAAAGCATAAAAATCAAAACATTATACAAATGTTGGCTCATTTTTGTCTTCTTTTTTTAAATTGCAGTTTTAATTGATACAGTTCTAAAAATTTAAAACGTTTTTTTTTTAACATTACAATAACAACCTGCAATGCATTTTATCTGGATTTTATGTGACAGACCAACACAAATCTATGCCTAATTGTGAAGTGGAAGGAAAATGATACCTGGTTTATTGGTATTATTATTTTTACAAATAAAAATCTGAAAGGTTTTGTGTGCCTTTGTATTCAGCCTCTCCGCCCCAATGCCTCTAAATAAAAGTAGATAAAACAAAAAGGACAACAAGGTGAACTTGTTCTTCTACAATAAAAACACTAGGGGGGATAGAAATCTAACACTGCACGTCCTCCCTTGTTACACCAACCCCACAGTGCAACATGGCGGCGGCAGCATCATGCTGTGGGATGCCTCTCTTCAGAAGCGATACAGGAGCTGGTCATGGCTGATATGAAGAGTTAAACCCAGGATAATCCTGGATAACACCTGTCAGAGGCTGCAAAAGACCCTAGAACGAATCAAAGGTTCACCTTCCAGCGGGACAATGACTATAAACATTAAGCCAGACCTGCAGTGAAAGGTTTAGACCAAAGCATGTTGTTTTGTGAGAACGGCCCAGTCCAACTCCAGACTTAAATCGAATTCAGATTTTTTTTGGCAAGACTTGAACATTGATGTTCACAGACCATATTCATCCTGTCTGACTGAGCTTGCAAAAAAGAATGGAAAACATTCTTTCTCAATGTGTAAAGAACCAGACCCCAAAATACTTTCTGCAATTACACCTAATGTGGTTCTACAAGGTATTATTAACTCAGGGGAGGTGACTATAAATGCATGACACACAGAGCATGTACCTTTTTCCATTTTAATGCCAGGTATACGCCACTTTGCGTCGGTTTGCCACATAAAATTGCGTGCAAATGAAAAATGTAAAGCTGTCGTCCTGGATATGTGGGACAGTGTCAGTTGCAATAAATACATATGACCAGAAGAGGGCGCAAACAGCCCACAAAAGCTTTAAACAAAAAGGAAAAGCGCTCAGTATTTTCTGGCTAGGAAGTGAGCAAACGTAACAGTGGCATCCCTTTACGACACACTGGGCTGGAAAATATTAAATCAGTGTTAAGCAACAGGGGAGGGGTTGTTTGACTTTATTGAACATTGGATAGCTTTCGACACTTCTTGTGCAGCACAGATGATAAAATACAGCAAGACTAACCTCATCTTCAGAGCTCTGACAAAGCAGCTTTGACTGCGTCGTGATCTTCTTTTGATGTCACATACTCCAAGTCCCAAGATAAGCAGAAATCCGCAGCTGAAAGTAAGTGGCAATCAAATCTAACAGCAGGTTAAATTTGATAATACCGTCACACATTGATTTCTTTAAAATGTTTTCTCAGCAGTTTTGGCAAATACATTTTCAGACAAATCTGACAGGCCAAACTGGAAAATGGAAGAAAGGTTTTACTATGTTAATGGAATTTGTTGATATCAGGACAAATGACAGTATAGTAAAAAAAAATGTTATAACCATACAAAAGGGGAGATGCCTCACCAAATGTCACATCACAGACTACAAAGTTCCCTAAAAACTGGTTTTAAGATTAATTTTAGCCCAAAATTAGGAAAAATGGGATAAAAAAGCGATTGTGTGAAATACAAAAAAAAGAAGAATAAAATAAATCCCTAAGTTACATTTGCCCTACCTTGTTGTAGGATCTGGCACGATAGAGCTAGAGAATATACATGCTCTCGTATTCATGCTAAAATTCAGAGTCACATTACACGGTTGGTTTTAGATTGAAACCATGTGCAGCAACGAGAGAAAAACTAACCAAAAAGGGTAAGGATATATATAAAAAAACTAAGAAAAAAATTATAATAAAACAAAACAAAAAGTAAATACTGACTGTTTATTTAAAAGAACAGAAACTAGAACTCAACAAACAAACCAGAAGTCAGACAATTTTAACAAAAGTAATACTGACCTTATAAAAAGTGTCACAACATAGAGTAGTTGCCTAGTAACGGGCACTCAGTTGTGACATGAATCCTTAAACTTATGCAAAACCCCAGCTTTCCATTTTTCCATGACATGTTCAAGCTATTATCAACCTTGCTTGTAGCACGAGGTTGATGGCATATGGAAAGCTGAGAAATGCAAATACTATTTTCACCAGTTTCATTTAACCTTATTTTATTAACCTAATCACCAATATTCACTCCATTGGCTACGAAACTTAAGAAAATTACGCATCTGGAATCCTGCAACTAATTTGCTATAAATAACACCTGAGAACTAAGAAGAAAGTGAGAGCCGCCCACTTAAAACATTCATTTTTATTTTGCATATTTGTTTAAAATCTGACATATGGCTTGGTTTAGACCACTAACATCGGTGCCAATGCTGCAACACCAGAGGACTCCATTGTCATTGCTAATGCACCTGTCTATATACTGCAGCAAAAGAAAACTGGACAATGTTACAAGTGGCTGGATAAGGATTCAGCAGTATGCTGCAGTCCCGTTCAACAAACATTCAAACACATTTACAGCACCCTCCACATATATTGGCACTCCAGGCAAAGTTTTGTGAAACAAATATTTTAATTAATCTTTATTGCAGCATCAGAACCTCAGTCTGAACATTTCTGAAACCTTTTCATCTATTTATCCGGGGGAAAAAAAAAATCTCAGGTTGTTATTTACTAAATTGGTTACAGACTTATTAACAACTCTGATGATAATGGCAGGAAATTTATTCTCTAGCCAAACAGAAAGCGCTGAGCTTTCTCCTATTATATTCTCACCACGGCTTGCTGCACGATCTCTAAACCCATGGTCTCAATTTCCAGCTCCCAAGGCCCGACATCTTGCAGCTTTTAGATGTGTGTCTGCTTGAGCACCACTGGATCAAATAAGTGGATCCTTAACAGAACTCGGTAGAACTTGACTGCAGGCTGACTGTATCCATTTGACTTGGATGTGTTGCACCAGAGACATACAGTATCTGTTGCAGGATACCAGCTTTGGAGGGCTGGAGTTTGGGCCCTTGGCTCTGGATCGTCCAGTGTCGTCCATCCAAACCCAATACACGCTCCTCTTCAGGTTAGCCCACAGGTTTTTGATAGGTTAGGTCATGGGTCTGAGATAGCCATGGCAGGAGGTTGAATGAGGTAACCTGTTTTGGTCACGTTGTCCCATGTTTCAGTTTTCTGGGAGAGTCTATCACTTATTCATTTAAAACACTCTGTTTTTTTTAAAAGAGTTCAGGATGTTATGTTCTTTAGCAAAGTTCCAAGGACTTTTAGAAAAGAAACACACCCTTACCGTCATAGATCTTCCACCATGCTTAACACTTGGTTTGAATTGCTTTGGCACATTTTGGTTCTTGTAGCCTCATTTTTACTGACTTAACATAAACATACATCTTTTCAGCTCTTTTCTTTCTCTGTTTGCAGAGTGGCTAAGGTAAGTTGTTACTTTTGTGTGTGTCATATTTAAAACCCAGGAACAGAAGCAGTAAATCGTTATTAAAACTCTGTGACACAGATCCACTTAAAAATGAACATGTAAAGATAAACATGTTGCATCACAGTTACGCTCAGAGGTCCCAGGAAGTGTTGCTTACACTTTCAATGTGAGATAATTATACTGACATAAAAGATAAATACATTTTAAGACTTCTTACACAAATTACCCAGGGCTGCTAATAGGTGTGGAGGGCACTAAAACCTTGGTGCATTAACAACAGAGTACATGAAAATGAAAGAAAAAAAATTGGTCCTAAAGACACATTTGCTCCAAATGTCATTGGTTAAAAAAAGAGAGGTAAAAAGCAGCTAAGAAATGTAATCTCAGGAACATTGTGTTTAAATCCTGACAGAGTTGTGCTCTGAGTAATGCTCTAGGAATAGAAAAAACAACAACAACAAAAACTAAACGCCAGTGTTGCCTACCTCAATCTTACTCATCCTTAGTCATCATAATTGCATATTCTGTGAGGATCCTCATGTTATAACTTCCTAGCAGTAGATAACAGGAACAAAAAGGGGTTACAATAAACATATTTGTTCATTTTCGGAAGGAGAGTAATAAAAATGATAAGTCGGGCACAGAGAGAAATCCTCAGGGCCACGGACGTAAAGGTAACCTTGAAGCAGAGGTAACTGGCCCCGTGTTTCAGAGAGAACCTGGCTCTCAGGTTGGCTGAGGTCCAGCATTCAGTGCAGTACCTTTGGAGAAAATGCAGCTGCTGCAACACGGCAGAAAGACGTTTTTCTCCTTGTCTTTACTTCGCGTTCCCTCCTGCAGTCTGACTGCCAACAAGAAGCATCTTAAAGGTGACTGATCACAACTGACTCCAGTTTCGGAAAACATTCACAGTGAGCGCTGACGACAATGCAGGGTGATCGTTATCATTTTCTGTTACACCTAGGATATATATTAAAAAAAAAAAAAAAAACAGGAGTGAGAGATCTCTCAAAAAGCCCTTTTTATAACTCCGCACTCCCACCCACCCCCGGTCCAGTCTTGCCCTGATAACGTCTCCAATCAGCAGTCGCCCGGTTTGGATTGGTCGAGTCTGCAGTTTCAGCGCCGCTCAGGTCTGCTCACTGCATTCGGTCGGGCTGGTGGAGGGGATAATGGAGGAAGGCTGGCGGTGTGGCCGACATGGCGGTGAGCGCGGCTAGAGGAGGATGGATGGCAGCTGGAGGGGTCGGAGGAGCGGTTAGAGCGGGCGTCGGCGTACCGGGGGAGAAGCTGTAGCTGAGGTAGCCTGTAGAGGGCGACGGGGAGGGGATGTAGGGGTACTGCTCCAGTCCTGACGCGGCGTATGGGCTGTAGGCAGAGCTGTACTCCAGGTAAGGGGAGGTGAGAGTCGTCGCCGTGGGGCTCAGCTGAGACTGCAGCAGGAGGCTGGGTTGGAGGAACGCCTGGGGGTAGACGTACTGCTGGGTGAACCTGCAGGGACAGAGGAGTAAAGGTTAGAGTTGGAGAATAAACCAGACAGGCTGTGACCATCTGCTTCAGATTATTTACTGACACCAGTTCACGGGTTCTTCCAGAAAACATCTGGATGGCAGCGAATTTCACTGTTTTAAGTTTATGCTGCATGATGTTTGTTAGAGCATCCATCCATCGTCTATGCAGAGGGGCGGGTGCCAATCAGGACCATTTAGGCAGGGTCCACCCTTGACCGGTTGTGAAATAAGATGTAATTTTTAAAAAAAATCCAATGTGAAAGCAGCTCAAGACAAAACACAAAAAAGAAATTCACATAATAAAATAAAACTAAAAAGTTGACAACAAAACAAGGAAAAGAGGCCTATAACCTCTTTTAAGACCAACCCTTAAACACAGCCTGCTATACCTATGCTAAGATGGTCAGATTTGCTGCCCTTTCTATGTTCTTGAATAAGTAACCGAATCATTAAATGAATTAAATCTTTAGGAGGCAACTCTTGCAATAACCCTAATAGTTACATAGTTTATCAGGCAGGTACACCCAAAATGTGCAAGTTCAGTCTCCCGAATAAGACATCAATCAACATTTATATGTCATGATTAATCGTTTGATGAAGTTATCAGATAAAAATAATCGCAGTGGAAAAACAGAACTAATGGAAACACATTACAATAATACTATAAACTCAGTTCCTATCTTCACTACATTTATGAAAGATTTATTTAAAGTCCTTAAAGTTAAAGACAACTTACACAAAAACCATAAGTTATATACATAATATATGACAGAGATTAGTCTTTCACTGAACTTTAGGATATAACTGGATCTGAATTTTTTTCTCCCTGAGATGTTTTTTTTCTGTTGTGCAATGGCATTTTATAGATAAACTGAACTGAAAGGTTAAAAGTTTCCATTTGTTCTGGTGAAACGATTTGTTTCTTTCACTGTACTCTCTGCTTTTCTTGGTCGTTTTTGCACAGAAAGGACTGCTGGCTCAGTGCTTTTTTTTGTCTCTTTCATGGACAGAGCCATTATGGGATTTATCCTGCTGTTAAGTTTGTTCTTTTTATTTGTCATTCTTCTAGAAAGTACTCTTAGCCTAGTGCTTCTGTGTTTAACCGTGTCTTATTTCTGGACAAAGCCATTAATGAAGATATTGCCACCATTAAAGGTAAAGTTGGCGACTTTTCCAGAAATGGAAGTAAGAAACGTAAGTCTCTTTTTGAATAACTGTGCATGTGCAAGACTGTCTTACCTGCGCTCCCGTTCCTCAGGTAGATCGTGCGAAAAAAAACAACAACTCCCAAATCCACTGGTCTTATTTCTTTCGACTGAAACCTTCTCATAAACATGAACGCGGTTTGCTTCTTGCCACTCTCAGCCAGGTTCAAACTAAGTATACGGTTAGAGCAGTGGAGCTACAGTGAATGGCTAACACTGAAGCTAACCACTAAGCTAACCTTATACATAAACACTAGAGGTTCTCATGCGCAGCCAGCAAGCGGAAACTAATAAGGAACGAGCACACACACACTGGCGTTACATGAGCGCGTCAGAATGATTGTTATGTGGGACGACCAATAGATAAGACCATAGCCCCAGAACTCGAGAGACAGAGGGGGGGCGAGACATGAAGGCATCTGATTGGTTCTTTCCATTCGGACCGAATGACAGGCCTGCAGCTTTCACAGAGATCTAAATTTTTAACCTTCTTTTTCTGAATAGATAATGTATTGACTACTGTCTGGATGGAAGGACCAATTCACCCAGTATAACAAAAAGAGTTTCAGAACCAACTATAGCTTTAACTTTAAGCACCGTCTTTGTTTTTCTTTGCCATAGAAAGTACCTCTGTTCTAGTTCTGGTCCAGTGTTTCTGTGTTTAGTTAATTGTTTCTAACAAAGTGAACTTTACTGTCAGCTATGGACCCTCTGTATTTCTTTCCCAGTGCTTCTTTAGTTAGATGTGTGTGTTTCTTGGACAGACTCATTGACTGAGATGTTGCAGCCATTTACTTTGTGTTTGCTCTTTGTTTTCCTTCCCTTATAGAAAGTGTGTCTAGCCCTGCAACTTCTGTCTAGTTGTGTCCCTTCCTGGATGGAGCCATTAATGGAGCTATTGCTGCCATTTACTTTTTGTTCTTTTTTTTTTGTCTTCCCCATAGAAATACTCCTGGTATTGTGCTTCCTCGATCAGCTGTGTCACGTTCCAGGACAGAACCAATGATGGAGATGAGAACTCTGTGTCTCTTTCCCGGGTGGAGCCATTGATACTGTTGCCGTGAAGTTTCTGTTCTTTGTTTATTTTTGTGTCCAATAGAAAGTACTCCTTACTTTGTATTTCTGTGTTCACCTCGCCTCTGTCAGCCTGCCCCAGGGCAGCTGTAGCTACTAACATAGCTCACCACCGTCAGGGTGTGAATGTGTGTGTGAATGGGTGAATGACTAAAACTGTAGTGTAAAGCGCTTTGGAGGTCATCCAGACTAATTAAAAGCGCTTTGCAAGTACAAGCCATTTACCATTTACCTGTCCTGAACAGAGCATTATTGGGTCCATAAAACAAAATCTACTCTCTGTTTATCTTTTCCATTGAAAGTGCCCCAGTACCTATGCGTCACAGCAGATTGTTATTCATATGGACCCTGGTTCTGCTGAAGGATCCTTACTGAGATTTTTCCCCTCTCTCCAGTTCAGGTTGCAGAACTGCTGCACAGTTAATGATTCAATGCAATCACCATAAAGATTACTTTTTACCAACAACCATTAAATGTTAAACTTAATCTCTGTTTTGTATCCTATTGAATTGGGCTGTAAGTAACTGAATCTGACTCTTTACGGTTGAGCTGTAGTGAAATTTATTTGAGTACCATTTGAATCTAATTGGACTATATCAATTTGGAAATGTTGGCACACACTAGGACTTGAACGTAGAAAACATTTTAGCTTTTTAGGTAAAAGCTCATTTTCATTTTATCAAAAATAATGAACTCGTTAAAGGCGTTTTCCTCCTCTCTTAATGGGGCTCTCATAATTTGGTTTAAAATAGACATTCTCCCCTGAGTTTCAATTTAATTAGCACGCTGTCTGAAAAAATGTAAAACAAACCCTACTTTAATCCAAATTAAATATTTATATATGAAATGCCTCGCTTTCATAATTTCCTGCACTTCTGAGGTGGATGTACTCTTGTATCAAAACGCAGTTTCTGAACCGTGGGCACTCAGAAAAACAAAGTGCCGCTGCAGATGCGCTTTATGGGAACATCAAGACTCAGCAATGAGAGAAAAAGCTCTCTTCTGTCCTCCTGCATTCACTCATGCCCTTGCCGGAGGCTGCCCACTTAACCTAAACTGCCTCAGTTGCATCTGGCGAAAGCAACAGCGATCATGTCAGAGGAATGAGGTTACACCGTGGTGTTAAAGTGCTAACGGCAGAACGAGGCTGTTTTCAGCCGTTGCATTTCCCTGATCACGCCTCCAGTCATTCCCCTCAACGTGACTATGGGTCTGTCACTGAATACGAGCAGGTGAAAGGAGCAGCGAGGGGCGGCCTGAAGGTGCTTACCCATAAACAAGCGAGAGAAGCGATTAAGTGTGCTTTCACAACAAACAGCGCGTCTCGGCCTGTTCTCACTCACAACACACAGACACACGTGTGCCTGTCCTCACTCTCAGGAAACCCACTAACTGAGTCAACCAAAAATAACCCCTCTGTCAACCTCTTAGACTCTGCCGTGTCTCACTCAAAATACGAGTAAGTGGTAAGAATACAGCCACAAAAGTTTATTTATTTATTTATTTATTTTTTTAATGAAACATTCTAATTCAAATTTTAAGTCAGATCAACTAATCAATATGTATAAAATCTCTGGGTTGATTTAAGAGGAAAAGTGGCAGATTAAATCCACTCAATCAACTGAGCGTCAAGTCAGCGTGACCACCCCTATAAAAGCACGAGCTCTGATAGTTTTCTGGATACAGATGTTTTCAAAGACCAGAAAAGACTCCCTCAGTGACTAAAATAAAAAATTATTTACAGGTGGAAAACATTTAAGACGGTTGCCAATCTTCCCAGGAGTGGATGTCCAAGCAAAACGTTAGACGATGTGCAATAGTCAGAGTAATTGCAAAACCCAAAGAGCTCCGTCTCAGACTCTACAGGCTTAATTAGCATGATAAATGCATGGCAGTGCAATAGCGTACCACGAGCGAGCTATTTTTAGAAACGTAACGTCACGATGACGTCACATCACGTGGTACGCGGTAGGACAAGCTTGCATAGTCCGCCGCTGTTTCGCTGTAAAAGAGACGTGCGTTAGCCTAGGTTTTACTCGTTTAAACGACTGCTTTTTCCAAAATCTAAGACCATGGTTATTAAACATTGTTGCTATGGAACGTGCAACAGCGACTCGAGGTACGCTGATCGGCCGCATATGAAGGATGTTTTCTTCATTACTTTCCCGAAATTCAAGAGTGCCAAGGAGAAATGTGTGCGCTGGGTACACCGGTGCGGTCGGCCTACATATGTAGCAAGCATTTTGTTGGAGGAAAGGGCCCAACCGAAGAACATCCTGACCCAATTCCAGCGACATCAAGTAGTGAACAGGTAAGATTATTTTGGTGTTTTATTGAAGCTTAAATCTGCTCATGCGTCGAACATGATACCCTGCTACCAGGATAGCCTACTCAAAAACATTTCAAATAAGACAAACATTAAACAAACAATTCGCCATGAATCTCTTAAGGGAAAGATTCTGAGATGTAAACAGTTGTTTTGTAGCTACCAATTGGCAACATATACCGATTCCTGGGAGGTGATTACAAACAAAAAAACTGCCGATGACACAATGAACGGCGCGCAGGAAAAAAAAAACAAAGCTTACCGTTCGATCAACTCGGCCCGTTTTCCGGTCTTTTTAAGCCCTCGACACTCAAGCCATCGTTTGAGCTGAAGGTTGGTGTGTTCTTCGACTGTGCGACCAGTAAACCGTGCGCCTGGGACATTGTCTTGGGAAAGTTTAATGGCTGCAAAGTCGGTCATATCGCTGGTTCTGTTGCTGGTTGCTACGTGCGTTCTCTATCGGTTTGTCCTACCTAAGCGGCAAAAGGGGCGTTGCTCTTGAGACGGTGACGTCACGTGCGCGGTACCCTATTTGGAAAAAAACGGAAAAAGAAAGAACCTTCTTGGAAGGGCTCCAGGATAAAGCTTCTTCTCTCCAAAAAAACAAAAAAAAAAAACAACACCTGATGTCAAGCACAGTGGTAGAGGGGTGATGATCGGGGCTTGTTTTGTAGCCTCAGGGCCTTTGAATGTTGCAGATTTGAGACGACAATGAACTCCTCTGTATACCAAAGTAGTTTAGAGTCAAATATGAGATCCTCTTTGTGACAGCTAAAGCTGTGCCCAAATTGGGTCACGCAAGCAATGAAGCAATGTTGTATAACGAGTGAGGCAAAATTCCTCCACAACGATGTGAGAGCCCGATAAAAAGTCACACAGTGGTTCCACTTTGGCTTCAGCTTTCTTTTTAAAAAAATGCCATGTTGTGGTTTTCGTTTATTTGAGGTTAGATTTAAAAGATTTTTAAAATCAGATCCTTAATATTAGGCGCATAAACAATAAAACGCATACATATACATAAAATCCTAGAAGTTTTCATTTCTTTTTACTATGACTCTGTCTGTCATAAGGGTCTTTTTGACTTTTGAAACAATTTTCTAAATTAGTTCTTAAATTAATCGTGTAATTATGTGATGACTGTTTATACTGCAGAATAATTGTTTAAGCAGATGAACATTGCTCCTTCAGGCATCTGGAAGATGTACCCAAGAATGAACCAGGACCTTGTTTGGGTCCTAAATTATCTTCTTGATATCCTGCTTGATTTCTTCTGATTTTCCATGATGTTTTTAAGGCGTTGCCTTCAAAATACATGTACAGGTGCATGTCGACTTAACTCAGTTGTTAAAAATAAACCAACCAGGAGCTTACAAAGGCATACTAATCTGAATTTGAAGAAAGTAAAAAATCTTTCTCATTATTTTTCTGACTTTTAGCAAATTCCTAACTAATTTAAAACAGGAAACGTTGTGGTCTCATTTAATGATACACTGTTTCATTTTTAAACAGTGTGTGCAAACGAGTAAATATGGTGTTTAAACAAGTTTGACAATTAGCTATTTCAACCACTATTTCTGTCTTTCACTTTATTTCTACGACAAGTTCAACTAGCCAGTTGGAGGAAAAGCAGAGAACAAAAGCATCCGCTTATTCAGCTTGGTGCGTCTTGCTGCACCGTTCAGAATCACTAAAGAGCGTTTCTGTGTTAACGTTAAACTGGCAGTTGCAGAGAGGCACATAAAAGCGTAAATCTCATCAGTGGTTTTCTGTCCTGTCCTTTGGATAGTCCGTTCTGCATGTTTTAGCTGTCCAGCTTCAGGACACCTGATGTCAATTATTGAATTGTCTCTCCAGCGTGACAAGAAGTTCAGCAGAATCTCGTTAATCAGACAGTAATTTGAGTCAGGAGGGCCGGGACTGAGAAACACTACCGTACTCAGAGTGTGTAGGGGTGACGACAGAATAGAAAACTCACGTCCACTTTCAGGCTCTTTATCTAAAATTCAAGCAGTTTTAAAAAACACTGAAAATACAATTTTTTTTAAAAGTTTTCAAGTATCCATAAGAACCCTGTTTGATGTTTATCCACCTTTATTTTTCTTGCTGTTACCTCACTATAAAGATTAATATTCTCTTGTCTGTTTTTTCTACTTATTTAATTTGTCTTCTTTTATTTACGTTTTTCTTTATGTGAAAGTGGTGTCATGAACTCCCATTAAATAACAACACAATGGCACTTGAAGAAATCTGGTGTCTTAAGTACTTCAAACTGTCCTGATTGGAGAGATTTAGTCTATCCAAGCTAGTTGAAAAGTATCTGGCCACATCACAAGGTAAGAAACTTGCTCATTTTAAGAATAATCAGTTAAAAGCTTACTTCTCTGCTGGATAAATATAAAGTCTGCATTGAAAAAAAACTCTCAGATTTTACTAAAAGATTAATGATGTTATAGCCAACCATAGGTTCATCAGTCAGCCTGCATAATGTTGTCGTTCCTTTAGGCAAATTAAGATTTTAATGTGAATTATTTATGTTCTTAGCTTCTTTTCACCTCTTATTTTTAGAGTTAAGCTCAAAATTATTCATACAGCAGAATTAGATTTAAAATTATTTTAGTTCAGTTAAGATTCTTGTTTCTGATAAAAAGCGAGGCAAGGATCTTACAGAAGACAACAAAACAATATAAAAGCGGAAGAAGACGGACGGACGGACAAAATTGCTCCACAATGATGTGAGAGACTTTTAAAGGTGTAAAGACAATACATTTTTCAAGTAATTGCTGCTAAAGGTGGTCCTATGAGCAATTGAGATGTACTTGCACAGATTTGCCACTTTGGCTTAATTTCTCTTTTTAAAAATTCGCCATAGTGGAATCTGTGGTGTTTTTTTCATTCACTTGATCTTAGATTTAAATAATTTTAAACCAGATCCTTCATATTAAGTCCCTATAGGGTGCACTTTCATTTTACCACAACTGTGGCTGTGACCAGGGTTCTTTCACATTTCACCTGTCCAGCAGCTCACAAGTGTGACCAATTCTATACATTATAATTTTATACACATATTGTAGTTTGTTAGGATTATAATTTCACTTCGTTGTCCTAATCTAAATTAACTGTGTAGTGTAAAAAATATTTTTATTGGCTTTTCATTTTTTTAAATGGCATGTTGATTATTTACACATTTCTTGATGATCTATGGAAAAGCTCTTATTGGCATTAAATCAGTCAAACAGTTCCTTAATATGTTGACAAGTGTTTTGCTTTGTTTGGACTGGTATATTTGACAATTCTTAGTCTTTAAAGTTGGAAGGCCTCTTTACCATCACCCCAATCTTTATCTCCCTCCAAAACGAAAATATTATTTCCGGTCAGAAGAAACATGTTGGTCAAATTAAACTATATCTGCAAGAGATACCAGTAATTCTGGACTTAACTGTATATGTTATAGTTTTTTGTATAAAATACGACATTTCCTCAAATTGAAATCCACAGATCTGACCTAAAAAAAGAAAAAAGAAAAATTGGTACTGGCCAGTTAAAGCCTGATCGGTTCATCTCTATCACACATACAGTGATTTTCATGATAATCAGATATTTAGAGAAATACCCTTAGATTACACTACACCATTTTCAACACATAAATGGTTTAAAATTAAAACTATATATGAAATAAAAAAAAAGGTTTGCAATTAGATTCAACATATATGCAGTGACTGCAAGCATCTGAAATTGAGAGCTCCGCCTAAGGATCATGGTCAAGAACGTTGTCTTGCTCTCTCCTTTTCCTTCTCTATTTTTTAACCTTTTCTCTTTCTTAATATGTTGTCTCATCTTTTGCTCTTCTTTTTTTCTTTGTCCTACCTTCACATTTTTGTCTCCATTGAACATGAAATAGTCCCAGAATAAAATCTAATAAAGCGTTTTGCATATATATAAATCAAGCGGAGCAGTAATGCTCCACTTGTGAATGTAAACTCTGCTCTAGCATTAAGACAGCTACTCTGAATGCTGCACTGCCAGACAGGACACGTGAAAAAAAAAAAAAAAAAAGGATCATGGTCAAGACAGAAACTGCAAACTAATGGCATCCAACAACATATGAAGTCAAAACAAAGCGCTTCCTTGTCCTCTCTGAATCGGGTCTCCTGGAGCAGAAGTGCAGTGTCATTGCCACGGCCGCCTGCCCGCCTGTGCACGGGCCTGACTGATCCGATGTGACAGCGCTATCGTAGGGAGGGAGCTGCGCCTCGCCTCGCCTCGCCTCGCCTCGCTCCTACCCTGGCCTGACATCACTGCAGACAGTCAAACACACATTCATACACAGATAAACCCACACACACATTGAGTTGAGGGGGGAGCGGACAGGCAAGCAGGATACCTAATACACACGTCTAAGGCTGTGTGTTGTTAGCTAAGCAGCTTAGAAGGAGATGTGGATATTGATGTGTGTGTGTGTGTGTGTGTGTGTGTGTGTGTTGAATGGGTGGGGGTTCAAACATGGCAGGACTAATTGGCACAGCTGCATGGGTGTACGCTCACTAACAGACCCATGAGAGCAGAATAACCTCCACTGACTCCCATCTCCCTCCCTCTGTGGACTTCACTCCCTCACAGCCATCTTCCACCACAGAGCACTCCCCCTCAATGTCCTCGCTCCAACCAGGCAAAGGATGAAAGAGACAGAAAACAATGACTACAGAGAATAAACGAAAATACATCCACTTTTTCCTTCACACGGGTCAGGGTCGCGACTATCTCCCTGAGAAACGGATGATACAGAAGGGTGAAGGATCAGCCACAGTATCCCTCAAGCCCAGAGCCATCCGCACATTTAACATTTCACATGAGGGATGTGAGGAGGGTGAGTCAGTCAAAAGAGACGCACACACATGACCCTCCGTCCTCTCTCCAATAAACACGCAAAGGCTTGAGGAAATGTGGGCCGGCGTCGGAGCCAGACGCTCGGATCTACTGCCGGCGAGCAAGACGGGCACTTCTGTCTGACTCATTCAAACCAGGCAGGGTGATACAGAGAAAACAGAAAACAACCGACAGGTTTACTGGATAATATCACAACTCACTCATGATGATTTCAGTGCGCCGAAGACTGCACTCTGAAGGGTACATTACACAGTTGGTGTAACATAAGAATGAGTAATAGCCCCCAAAATGTTAGCAATGCTGTGCTCTAAACTCAGCTCTAATAAGCAGCTTAACATTTTTTTTTTGTAAGATATTTGTAATAGTGACGCACCAATTAGGCTTTTATTGGTCAATACAGAGTTTCTTTTCTATTTGTTCTGTACAGACTGACGAGTGTCTGAACTGAAACTCCAAAATTTGTACCTAACCGCCACCATTTGAAGCTTAGAATAACAGGCTGCACTTATTCATTGTTACTCTGTAAAGACTTAAAATTAGCTAATTTTGGTGTCAGTGAGGTTAGATG
This sequence comes from Fundulus diaphanus, assembly GCA_037039145.1. Lineage (NCBI taxonomy): Eukaryota > Metazoa > Chordata > Actinopteri > Cyprinodontiformes > Fundulidae > Fundulus > Fundulus diaphanus. The sequence continues at coordinate 40,888,528 of CM073129.1, read as the reverse complement.
AAGTACATAGTTATTTAAAAGGGCTCTGTGTGTCAGGATCCCCAGGGGTTTGATTACTTATTGTAGCTCCCTGGGGATCCTGCAGCCTGTTTTTCTTTTTGCACTTTCAGTATTGTTTATCCTTAGATCCTTGTTTCTGTTTAGTTTTTATTTAGTATTTAGCAAATGGTGTTGTGTATGTTAGATTCGGTTCCTGTGTTAGTCAGCTTCTGTTCATAATGATTTCAGTAGCTCTGTTAGCTATTTACTTTCTGCCTGTTCTTCCTTAGTTTAGTTAGGTTATTCCCTTATCTATGGCCATTTTCATGTTTCCCTGTTAGATTCAGTTCTCCCTTTACCCCTGCCAGTTCATTGCCCTTTCTCTCCTTCAGCTTAATTGCTTTACTCATCTCACCTGTGCAATTCTCTCCACCTGCTGCTCCTTCCATCTCCTGCCCTAAATATTCAGTCAGCTCAGCCATTGCCAGTTGTCAGGTCCTCCGTCTATCTACTCTGTTCTGGTCATCAATAAGTGATGTTATACTGGGCAGAGCAGACACCAATGTGCTCCTTTCAGCCGGGTGCTGTGTTTGGTAAATGACAACATTTCAAGCCGACTCATTGCTGCAGTGAAAACGATCTGAACTTTATATTTCATTGTCATTAAATGCCTGGTGCACACCTAAACATAGTGTAATACTATATATATGTATATATGTATATATAATTTTTTCATGTGAATGCAGTTTCTTTAGTGGTCATTTATAACGGTTTAAACCCTGCAGAGGCAGTGATTACCAGCTCCATCTCCTCAGATGGCTTTCCCCTCTGAGCTTCAAGTACATCAGTTATTCTAGTAATGACATAAGCAACTCAATATTTGGATGGAATCGGAAAAATGTCTCACAGACCTTCACCTTATATAAATCTGCCTGCAAGCTGTTGATTTCCTCTCAGCTGCTCCTACCAAAGGGCTGGTGTTTATACTGATGTCGGACAAAAGCTATTGACTGGTCTATCACACGTTTTAAAACTGAAAAGCCTTTTTCACGTTGAGGTGAGTTATGAGCCTTGGCTTCAGAGGATAAATGTGCCGCAGGGCATCCAAAAAATAACCATGCAACATACAAAGCAAATGAAGTTAGATTTTAAACCAACTGTCTGTCTGTTTTACATGAGTGTTTTTTCTTAAACATTGTACTGCTTTACTGTAAACGCCCTTCCTCCGCTTGCTTTTTCTCTCCCTCAGTCCTCATCTGCCTGCAGGCGGAGAATATATACAAAATCCTTCATTTACCACTTTGTTCACATACTTTCATAGCTCTGACAGGAGAATAAAAAAAAGAGACGTGGCAGCTGAATGTAGCACTTTGACACACAGGAACAAAAGCTCAAAGCTCAGTGAACAGGAGCACTTTGAAAAGCTTTCAGCTGTGTTTTGACTGTCAGATTTTTTTTCTGTCTTAGATTTTGTATTTCTTCATCCAACAGAAGGGCCTTCTCTAATTGGGTCCCCAGCTGAGGGGGGGGGGGGGGGGGGGGGATCCACCTGAGGTTTTGCCATCTATCACAAAGCCCCGAACAGTGAGGAAATTATAACTTCAGATGAAGGGAAATAGGTGAAAGGAAAAGAGAGAATACTCAGCGAGCGAGTGTATAAAACTAGATGAAATATAAGCGCTAGGGTTTTGGTGAAAACATATACGATAAGCTCCAGCATCTCCTCTATCACCGGCTCTGAAGCCTCACCGAACACTAGGCGCTCGGCCACAGGTGTAAGTCTGCCACCCCCATCCAGTTCCTCTGCTTCAACAGGAAATCCTCCCCCCCATCTGCCACCAGACTTAAACAAGTCTCACCGCACAACCATCCCCTTCCTCTCCTAGTTTCTCTCAAGAAACAGACACATCAAAAACCTGTAGAAAAAAAAAACGTACTTTCTTTCTGCTAAGGAAATGTCTTAACCTTGGTTTCTGCAGGGAGACGAGCAGACAGCACCAGGCGACAAGACGCACCCAACCCCCATGCCCCTCCCTTAAACAGGAACCACCCAGATTCAGTTGTATCTTGAAGGCACATTTGGCATCAAGACGTCCTCTGTCTTCCTAAAACTTTAAGCAAACACGTCAAGGCAGCAAACAAAGCTGTGCCTTGTTTGTCTTTGATATTTGCCGTTTGTACTCGGAGTGGTTGTCTGCGCCGAGCGATGCAAGAAAACCCGGCGGTGTAAAGGGGCGAAAGCCACCAAATGCCTGCCAGCACATTTAAATGAAGTTTATGTTTAGAGCGATCTTTAAACAAATCAAATTATCTCATTTTACTCCTATTAGATCAGTGCAGACCCATTTCTGTGTCCTAAATATGTAGCAGCAAGATGGGATGCTTTAATATCTCTTGGATATAGACTGCTACAGACCTGGGTGTAAAACCGGACGGGGAGCTTAATTCTGATGCTCAGATCAAATCAGTGGTCAGTTCCAGCTTTTTCCCGCTGACACAGCTGGCCACAGTTGAAGCAATCCTGTCGCAGCATCATTTTGAAATTCTAACCTCCTCTTTTATTACAACTCAAGGTTCAAAGGAATCTTTATTGTCCCCTTAGTGCAATTTGCTTCACAGCTCACAGTAGCAGACGAACAAATCAAACAACAATCACTCAGACATACACAGGAAACAAAGCAGGTTAATCACTTATTCTAGAGAGCAATAGCTGCAGGGAGAAAGGATTTTTTTAGCCTGTTAGTCCTACATTTAGGTAGGGCGTACCTACGTCCCGAAGGAAGAAGTGGGAATTTGATCCCCAAGGATGGAGCGGGCCTTGCTAAGAGCTCTGAGCTGGTAAAGAGCAGGGAGGTCATTCAGGTGAATACCTGATTTTTCTACACACTCCTAGCAAAAATACCCTGCAGTCTATTGTTGTTTCTGAGGGAGACGGAGCCAAACGAACAAATAAAGGAAAAGGTAAGGATGGATTCTATAAAACAAGAATAAAACTTCAGCATAAAAGTGCTATCAACATTAAAATTGCGCAACTTCCTGTAAAAATACATTCGCTGGTGGGACTTTTTACACACAGCATCAACTTGGGTCTCAAAGGTCAGCTTGCTGTCTATATAAGTCCCGAGGTACTTGCAGTTGCTGACAAGCTCCACTGCTTCATTCTCAATCCTAACAGGAGGGATGACTGAGGGATTTTCTGAGGGACCATTTGATTTTTGAAGCAAACAATTAAATGGGCTGAAACGTTTCAGTAAAGAAGAACTTGTCCAGAGGACCTACAGTTGTGGTCAAAAGTGTACATACACTTGTAAAAAAATCATAATGTTATGGCTGTCTTGAGTCTTCAATAAGTTCTACAACTCTTATTTTTCTGTGATAGAGTGATCGGAACACATACATGTTTGTTACAAAAAACAGTCATAAAGTTTGGTTCTTTCATAAATTTATTATGGGTCTGCTGAAAATGTCACCAAATCTGCTGGGTCAAAAATATACATACAGCAACAAAATTTGTCAACTTTGGTGATGTAGCGAGTTGTGTCAATCAAATTAGCTTCATGTCATGGCCTCTTCACTTCTTCTAAGTGATTCTGATTGACTACAGCTGTTGACTTCTCATGAGCCCATTTAAATAGGGCTCATTTGACCCAGTGATTAGACTCAGCTACAAAAGCTACAATGGGAAAGTCAAAGGAACTCAGTGTGGATCTGAAAAAGCGAATTATTGACTTGAACAAGTCAGGGAAGTCACTTGGAGCCATTTCAAAGCAGCTACAGGTCCCAAGAGCAACTGTGCAGACAATTATACGCAAGTATAAAGTGCATGGAACAGTTGTGTCACTGCCACGATCAGGAAGAAAACGCAAGCTATCACATGCTGCCGAGAGGAGATTGGTCAGGATGGTCAAGAGTCAACCAAGAATCACCAAGAAGCAGGTCTGCAAGGATTTGGAAGCTGATGGAACACAGGTGTCAGTCTCCACAGTCAAGCGTGTTTTACATCGGCATGGACTGAGAGGCTGCCGTGCAAGAAAGAAGCCCTTGCTCCAGAAAAGGCACCTTATGACTCGGCTGAAGTTTGCTGCTGATCACATGGACAAAGATAAAACCTTCTGGAGGAAAGTTCTCTGGTCAGACGAAACAAAAATTGAGCTGTTTGGCCACAACACCCAGCAATATGTTTGGAGGAGAAAAGGTGAGGCCTTTAATCCCAGGAACACCATGCCTACTGTCAAGCATGGTGGTGGTAGTATTATGCTCTGGGGATGTTTTGCTGCCAGTGGAACTGGTTCTTTGCAGAAAGTAAATGGGATAATGAAGAAGGAGGATTACCTCCAAATTCTGCAGGAAAACTTAAAACCATCAGCCCGAAGGTTGGGTCTTGGGCGCAGTTGGGTGTTCCAACAAGACAATGACCCAAAACACACATCAAAAGTGGTAAAGGAATGGCTAAACCAGGCTAGAATTAAGGTTTTAGAATGGCCTTCCCAAAGTCCTGACTTAAACCCCATTGAGAACATGTGGACAGTGCTAAAGAAACAGGTTCATGCAAGAAAACCATCACATTTAGCTGAACTGCACCAATTCTGTCAAGAAGAGTGGTCAAACATTCGACCTGAAGCTTGCCAGGACCTTGTGGATGGCTACCAAAAGCGCCTAGTTGCCGTGAAAATGGCCAAGGGACATGTAACCAAATACTAATGTTGCTGTATGTATATTTTTGACCCAGCAGATTTGGTGACATTTTCAGCAGACCCATAATAAATTTATGAAAGAACCAAACTTTATGACTGTTTTTTGTGACAAACATGTATGTGTTCCAATCACTCTATCACAGAAAAATAAGAGTTGTAGAACTTATTGAAGACTCAAGACAGCCATAACATTATGATTTTTTTACAAGTGTATGTACACTTTTGACCACAACTGTACCTGGATTATTGAGATGCATCAGGATATTTAAAGAGTTAAAATCCTGAATTGTATTGATTAGGTTTCAGCAGGTTTGGTTTTTAAATTGTTATAGTCATTTATAGGAAACAAATGATATTTTTTCATAATGATTAAAAAGTTAAATTTTTGCACGTCACTGAAGTTAAGAATGTCCAAAATGCATCACTAGATGCATGGCATCGGCGCAACACTAATTGATGCGCACCTGCTTATTCAAAAGACAGAAAAGGGATAGAGTGAGTAGTTTTCTATAAATAAACACCATCCATGCAGGAAACATGGGTGTTTCTACGGCAGATACCCTGAGCAGGGAGTCAACAGCCAGACCGCCGAGGCTACTGCGAATGTTATGTTTAGCAGCTAAGTAAATGCTTTTTTATAGCAGTTTTTACTTTTTGTGTGGCCTCTATCAGTACCAAACGTCTCCTGATGCCTGCAAATTGCCTTAAATCAATAACTGCTGTCTGCAAACAATCCAGCATTGTTCAACAAAATAATGACCACATCCAGCCCATGTAAGTATCAATTTGAAGTAGTTGTTTTAGGACTAAATGACATGGTATGTGGAAAATAACTCCAGTCAGAGTGAGTTTTTGAGTAGCATGACAAACAGCGAAGTGATTGGTGCATCACTACTTATTGAATTAAGCAAAGAAAATATTTTGGAGTTTTCACCCGAAGAATATAGACCTTTAAGTTGGTTACAAAGTATTGCTGAAGGTCATGAATCTGATTTCAAATTTTCACAACTTGGAAACTGACCGTTCTTTGTTCTCAGCGCAGCGTTGTTTGAACCAGCTCCATCTTTTACTTTTGCCTCACATAAAAGCTGCGAACTGACTGCAGTCAGACTGATCATGTCAAAGATACTCATGGCCTCAGAGCAAAAACATCTGAGCTGAGACACATGTGCCCTTTTTGCAAACACAACAAAACATATTTGGTTTTTCATTTTACAGGTTTTAGGGATTATAAATAGTAGCATATTTAAACATGAATTGAAAATCTAGGCAGAAGTCTGCTTGATCAACTTTAAAAGGTCAACATTAGCTCAGGTCTCTCTCCATCGGTTCAGATACAAACATTCCAGTGACTTCCTACATTCATAAAAGACCTTAGACTTCACACCTGCAACAGAGATTTTCTTTTGAACTGGAGAGATACAGCATTTTAAATGACAATATTAAACCTAAAGTGACAAATTATTGAAGGTTTTTCCCAAACCACAACGGCTTGTCCAGCTGTGCAGCACCAATATCTCTAGAGGTTAACAGTGTCACAAGTTCTGGTCTCACTTCTTCTTTTGCAACAGATTTCCCCCTAAATAATCTAAACCGTAAACCACAAACCGATTGGCTGACGTCTGTTTTGGAGTTTGGGTTGTAAGAACCGTTATTTGATCAAAGGGGTATTCCACCCACTTTTGCGATGCTGATGAACTTTTCAGAAGCTGAGAGAGAAAACTAGTGGCCTGTTGAGCTCCCTGAACATAATACAGTGACCTACAATGGAAATGAAGCTATAAGAACAAAAAATACCGAAGCAGAAATGCTACAAATCCAACTAAACAATCAATTTTTAAAGAAATAAAATAACGCTTTTCTTTAGATCTCTGCACCTGTTCTGTGTTTTGTTGCTCCTAAGCTACCCCACCCTTATAGCTGTACACAGAAGCAGATTATGATAACATCACTATCATGTCTAGAAGCTGAGGAAAGTGTATTGGTTCTGGACTAAGGTCAGGAATATTTTCTTGAGCGCAGATCTGATTTAATTTAATCTGATCTGATTCAGTGATTGTGGTGTTTAATCATTAAAATTTCAACCGCCATTATGAGAGGAAATTTGACTGATGCAGGGCAGGCATGAGCATCAGAAGATTTTAAAAGCTACACTCTCTCCGGGATGCAGCAGTCGGGATTAGTTTCGTAATGTCCCTCAAAACAGCAAGATGTGGTGAGCCATTCTCTGATGGGGAGTTTATCAAAGACTGTTTGGTGGAGTGGGAAAGGCCAATTAGCCCGGAGAAAAAAGATGGGAGTTTGTAAATGTTCTCAAGGAGAACCGTAGCGACGCGGATCGAGAACGTCACAGAGAATTTACCATTCCGGCTGCAAAAGAAAACGGACAATTCTGACATTTGGGTTCCTTGGCTCTGGACAAGAGTTGTGATGTCTGCGATCCAGCCCAGTTATGTATCTTTGTACGTGGATTAACAAAATATTTTAAGATGACAGAGGAGCTGGAGGCTATGTCGTAAATGAAGGGCGCAACAATGGGCCATGATTTGTTCAAAGAAGTATATGCATTCATGGAGAGACTGGAGCAGAAATAGGGCAAAATGGTAGGCGTAGCATGGAAAATGTTGGACTTTGGAAGCAGATGCAGGAGAAAGTGACCCAGAACAGAAACTGATTATTTTACGTTGTATCATTCATCAGATGTTGTTGATGCTGTAGCTAAAATATTTAACTTCATCAGGACAAGAGCGCTGCATCACAGACAGTTTGCTTCACTGTTAGTGGAGCATGGCAGTGAACTCGGTGGACAACGGCTACCGGATCTATCTATCTATCTATCTATCTATCTATCTATCTATCTATCTATCTATCTATCTATCTATCTATCTATCTATCTATCTATCTATCTATCTATCTATCTATCTATCTATCTATCTATCTATCTATCTATCTATCTATCTATCTATCTATCTATCTATCTATCTATCTATCTATCTATCTATCTATCTATCTATCTATCTATCTATCTATCTATCTATCTATCTATCTATCTATCTATCTATCTATCTATCTATCTATCTATCTATCTATCTATCTATCTATCTATCTATCTATCTATCTATCTATCTATCTATCTATCTATCGATCTATCTATCTATCTATCTATCTATCTATCTATCTGAACCAAAGCGGAGGTTAAATATGGAATTCAAGTTAAATGACTATGATACAACACTTTAGAATATGTTAAAAACAGCCAGCCACGCAATTAAAAAAATTACATAAAACAAACACAAACTAAGATTAACGTCCCATGCGGTTTAACAGATAGTTGTGCTGCCTGTCTGGTGTGTAGTGGTGGGTCATTCCACACTTCAGGAGCTGCCATAGCAAAAGGGAGGTCCCTTCTAAGGTTATATTTAGTTTTAGGCACACTGTAGGGTCAGCTAATCAGCTGACCTATGGTGAAGCAGCTAAGAGAGGCAGGAACGGGCAAGAACTTTAAAATCAATCCTAAAAATGTATGGAAAGCCAGATTAGGAAAATATCTTTATGTGAAAGAAGGAAGGGGGAGGGGGAGGGGATGCCAGCTCGTTCAGTAGCTGTTAAATGTTATTGTAACATAAAGGATAAAATATTGTTGTTTTTCTATGAGAAACCTATGTTTAAAAATAGCTGAGCAACACACAAAACCATTTCTGATTGCAAGCCTGACAGACAGTACGAAAATCAAAATCTACTTTGCATTACGTTGCACTAAAGCCAGCTGATCACTTCAAAATCCCATCCATCATTTTCCTGCAGTCCACACACTCAATTATGTCATCAGAGATGTAGATGCACACAGACAGCCTGTACAATGGAGCAAGCAGAGCAGCAGCTCCCCCTTTTTTAAAAGTGGGGGTGCAAATTTATATTTCTGCTGCACTACTTTTTACCCAATCATCTATATATTTTTCCGAACGTGTGCCTCCGTAATACAACATAATTAGGAGCCCGTGAATGTACACTATGTGGAAAAAACGTCCCTTCTTTCACATCTTGCAGTAGTAATTTACATTTCTCTACCCAGTTGTGTTTTTATTATAAATATGCAGGTGTTAGAGAAAGGAAATACAAAGCTGGCTTGTAGGTTTAATGCCTTTGAAGCCATTTTGATGGAAATCCCCTCCTCCCCCTAAGATTAAATAACAATAAAAATCAGGGAATCTATTTAATAATAAATATTAACTTTAAAAATTAACACTAAAAGCAAAATGTTCCCGTCATTCAAACATTAAAAAACATGTGCTTAGCTTTACTTTTAAGTTAAAAGCCAACTCAAGTATTTCATCAATTATTTAAACAACCCACAAAATCCAGTTGCTTGTATTTGAGGTGTTTCCATGTCTTGTGTGTGTGTTTTCCTCACGGGTGTGTCTGTTAGTTTTAGTGGGCCTTGTTATGTTTGTTGCCTCCTTTGTTTCCATCCGTGAGGTGTCAAACCGCGCGTCTTCCTGGGAGCAGAGATTAAACGACAAAACAAAGAAGAAAAAAAAAAGAAAACCCCCAGTGGGCTTCAAATGTCTGCCCTCATTGTGGAAGAATTTCTATCAATCCTCATCTCATCACTCATTCATAGACCCGTCTGGGTCAGCTTAAATTCCCTCATCCCTCATTCACAAATTGAGCGCTGCAATATTAATAGCACTCGCAACAGTTTTGTTTTTTTTAATTGACTTTTGGAGTCACAGCCTCTGAGCATGTCAGCCTGCACAAAGCAAAGGGAGGGGAGATATTTCCCAGATCATTGAAACCCAGAAGCTTCAGTTGTTAAAGCATCTCTGCCTATAAGGAAAAGACTAACAATGTAAAATATAAACGCTTCACCAGCATGTGGCAAGTGGGCTCAGAGTTTCTTTAAAACACAGGACATTAAAAGCAAAGACCATCCTGATCTGAAATCACTTCAGCAACCAACTGCAATGAACTGAATTTACAACAGTGTAACTGTGATTGAAAAGAATCAGGGCGATGTCATTTGTACAAAGGTATCAGTCAGGAGAAGAAAACACAAATAACTAAAAAGACAAGACGGAAACTGTTCAGGAAGGTTTGACTAGAAGCTGACATGAACCCTGAAGGATTTTCCAACAAGGATTGGTTGGTTTTTCTTGTGACAACTATCTCCTGCATTCCTCATGTGTTTAGACCGAGGTGGTAATGTTGCCTTTTCATTCAAAATTAAACATCAGAGTCGTATTGAAACTGCAGAATATTTATGGGCTGACGAAACTAAACTTTTCTGTTTTCGGCAACAGTGTTTGACACGAAATCAACACTGTTTTCATGCCACATTATTAACAGAACCCAATACCTCCTTATGTTGTAAATTTGGCCTTTCTGTACAGCCTCTTATTTCATATTTTCTTCTTATATTTTTGTTTGTCTGTCACCTTTCTACTGGTACACCAGAATTTCCCCACAGATTTTTCTATTGTGTTCAACCAACAATTGCTCTCTATGTTTCAAATGATCCACTGTCTTCTAGTACCATCAAGAGTTCAGAAAGGCTTGTCTTGATTGAAATATTGTCACATTAAATGATTGCAACACCTTCTGAGAAATCACAACCCACTAGCATGGACTTCTGTTTTTTGAGCACAACTCAACAGCAGTACTTGCAACCCCCTCCTTTTGCTACCACCAACAACTAGTAAAAAAACCACAAAAAAAGCAAATCATCTGACATTCAGAGGCAGGATAAAATGGGAGTCCGGTCCTGCACAGAGCTTGTAACCTAGTCTCGCTAAGCAAAGTTATATTTTCCTACCTGGTGGTGATGCACCCCTTTTCTGATGCTGCCCTGGGCGACCGCCCATATGGAGCATATAAGAAACCACCACAGGCATAAACAATGATGTTTTATAAGCCTGATATATACTGTATTTTCAAAAACAAAAGTTAGCATGTAAGGATGTCAAATTAAGGGCATAGCAAACATTAGTGTGTCAGCATGCAAGCCTAGTTTGTAACATTTGCCTTATTGTTGCTGAAAGCATCATGCTACTTCTTATGAATCTGTACCCTTATTCAACCGGAGATATTTAAAGGTTACCCCTCACGGTGTCTGAACATGTTCTGTAGCCTGTGCTGCTTCATAACAGATGTTTTAATATTAATAACGGTGAGAATCGAGCGGCGGGGAGTGTGTGTACGATGGGAAAAAGAGCAGCGAGTTTAACTGAATTCCTCTCGGCTTCGGTGAAGCTGAGCTAATGCGTGTGTGAAATACAGACTTGAGCTTCTCACGCGTTTAATGGATCAGAAAGAGAGGAGCAGACAGACAGAGGATGCTTCCAGTTCCAGAGCATATTTATAGATACGGGCTTCTGTTGGGGGTTTTAGGGTTTATATAAACACAATTTATTTGGAGTGTTTATCTTAAATACACCACAGTAACCACAAAAGCCAGGGCACCGCAGGATGCAGGGATCCCAATGTCACGAATCCGGGAGGAGGCAGGTGTGAGAGACGGAGAGGTGTAAACAGACTTATTGATTGTTCTGTGTCTTACCCGTATTGCCTCTGAGTCCACGGAGGGAGGACTTGGTGAACTCCAGCTGGAAGAGCTGCGCAGGAAGACAAAGAGAAAGAGAACGGAGGGGAGACGTTAGAGCTACTGGCAGCACAGGCGTCCAGAGGCAGAGCTGCTTTTCTCCCCTTGGAGTGTTTCTGTTTGTTTCTCTCAGATATTACCGTGCTTATAATAGTATCACCGACTGTTACTGCCACACAAACAGAGTTACAAAATGTTCGCTGACAAACATCTGTGACCTTGTTGCCTCTAGACTTCGTCAGGAATCAATTGAGGATGAGTAAGGAAGGGGGAAAGTCGGCCTCCTCTCTGCCCCTCCTATAGAACTTGTTTTCTTCATTCCTCCAGTCGCTCGGCGCTCAGTTAATCTTTTTCCGTTACGACGTGAGTATGACTTTACCGTTTCTTCTCTCTTTTTGTTCAAACATATATTTACGTGGACATTTTCGTGCTTTGGGAGGACAAGAGACGAGACAGACATGCTGTTATTTCTTCCCCTTAACAGTCCCATCCCCTCTTTCTCTAGGCATTGTCTGCCTGTCTGAGGCACAATAACAAAATACCAAGCGCTGCCATCTCCCTTCAGCTGCACGCTCGGGGAGTTGCGTTGCAGTGCCGGGCTCCAGAATAAAGGCAACACAGTCGGTTGTTGTTGGCGCCACAGTTTGTCAATCACACCTACGCTTCACTGTTTTAAAGCCAATTTTTTTTAAAGCGAGGCAGCGAAGGAAAGAGGTTCTCAAGGTCAGACCTCAGAGGGGAAGCATGCAGCATGTGCTGTGGTGGTTACCTCTGAAAAAACAAAACAACAACTGGTGTCAGAAAGCTGTTAGGGAAACAAAGACTTGATGTATGGCGGAGATGAGCTGAGATAATTGGCTGGGGGACGAGCATGCCTGTGGTTTACCATCTTTTACCCACCTAAACCGAAAATATGTACCGATTCAAATTGGCTTCCTATAATTTGCAAAGTAAAATATGTTTTAAGGAAGCGCAAAAGTCAATTAACATCAGAGACAGAACAATATGCATGGTGGAAAAATTACACCACGCATTGCTCTATCCACACCTCCTCCATGCTATAAACATGGTGGCAGCATCATGGCGTGGGGAGGGGGGGGGGATTTTCTTCAGCAGAGACAGAGAAGCTGGTCAGATGTGACGAGAAGTTGAATTAAGCTAAATAAAGGACAATTCTGGAAGAAAGAAAGCTGTTTGTGGCCACAAAAGACTTGAGGCCTGGGTGGAAGTTCACGTTCCAGCAGCACAACAACCCTAAACACGGCCAGAGCCACAATAGGACGGTTTAGATCAAAGCAAATTGCGGTATTAGACTGGCCCATTCAGAATGTAGACCTGAATCCACATGAGAATCTGTGGTAAGACTTGAAAACTGATCCTCACAGGCTTTCTCCATCCAACCTGACTGAGCTGGAGCTGTTTTGAAACGGGGGAATCTGCCCATGTTTCAGACGCCACAGCAAAGCTGGTGGAGACTTGCAGGTGTAATACGAGCAGGATGTCCTACAAAGCACTGACAACAGCGGGGCTGAAGACAGACACACACCACACTTCAGATGTTAATTTTACCGCCTTAATACCTACCATTTATTCTTTTACTAGGCTTCACAATTGTGCACTACTTTGTGTTGGTCTTTCTGTCACAATAAAAAAATACCAAGGTTTGTGGTTGAAATGTGACAAAAAGCGCTTTACTTTAAACCTTCTGGTCATCTGCCCTCAGGACTATGGCTCAACTCACCATTTAGGCAGATTGTACCACTATTTGAACCCATGTATTGCAATTTTCTTCCCAACCTTTGCAAACAAGCAGTTTTTTTATGTACGTAACCATGGATTTTCAGTTTTATTTCTTTAGCTAGTTAACCCCTTGGAGGAGTTGTGAACATAAATTTCAGATTCATCAGCTCAAATCTCCTACGTCTTCATGCCCCTGATGCCAACACAGCCACAATTTATACTTATTATATATGAGAAATAGTTCTCATTTGGGCAATTAGCAGGGGTTAACGCTTAAGAAGACAAAAATAAACATATTTGATCAAATATACACAAGCTGCTCGTTTTAACAAGTTGAAATTTACCAATGCAGTTTTCTTTCTGTCATGAATAGGAAAGTATCAACAGTGCATTTATTGTTGTGATTATCAGTGTTTAAATGAAGACCGTCGTTGTTATTAAAAGTTTATTAAACTGTATAAAAACAGACTACTGGTGACTGTTTAATATTCGCATCAGCGGATGAAATAAGGCGCGTTCAGCTGTAATCTTACTTGTCTGTGAGCTGCGAGGCTTTGCACCGAGGTACGCCAGGTTCACGTTGGCCTTCCTGCCGTCGATGATGGGGTTCGGGTCTTTGCACGCCCGCTCTGCTGCTGCCCTGTCCACCATGGTCACCTGCAGACATTGTTGCTGATCAATATGACTTTGGAAAACTCTTTAAAGGCACACACTGTTGAATAACTGCGGGAAATGCACGTCCTGGCTAACATACAGGGAATTTGCCTGGAAGAATGTTATACTCAGAAAGGCAGAGATGCCGATAATTCATGCTGGAGGTCATGTGGATCGAAATCTGTTGGTCATCATCGTATCTTTTGGAGCTGTCCTAATTTTGTCTTACTGGGGCAAAATTAAACAAAGTGTGGAAAGTTTTGTTGGGGCCAATATTGCCCTAAATTTTGAAACTTTGTTCCTGGGTAATCAACCAAACAGGGTTTTACAAAACATGTTTAATGCAATGCTAGTTACCAGCAAAAAAAAGCAATCACTAGGAAATGGATGACTGATGAAACTTCTACATTAAAAGAGTGGATAAACGTGATTCAGGACATTCTTCAGATGGAGGAACTGACGTTTGCATTGAAACTGGAACAGGACAGATGTGAAGAATGTTGGACATTATGGTGGAATTTCATGAACATTAGATCTGAAACTATAGAGAACAATGTCGTTACCCGTCGTTCCTTAGCTGCTCAGTTCTGTTTTGATCATTTGTTTTATTGTGTCGAAGTGTTGCTTCAATTACACTATGTGAGCAGTTGAAACAACACATCTTCTTTATGTTGTTTCTAATTAAAATACTGAATAATAATAAAAAAAACACCACACACTGAAGGCAAGAGGTCCTGTAACCTTAGTGGAAATGCGATCCTTAGGACAAATGTTATTACAGTACAACCACAAACTTCAATGAATTTCTTCAGCATTTTATGTAATAGACCAACACACGGCAGTGCACATTCGTGAGGAGAGATAGGAGGAATATCTGGTTTTCACCATTAGGTCCTAGTCAAAGTCCAGGCCTACACCTAGCATAGAATCTTTGGCAAGACTTCCAGTTCACTTTTGCAGACACCCTTATCCAATAGAGCTGAACTTCAGCAATGCTGGAAACAACAACGCCTCTGAATGTTTAAAAGTGGTAGGGATGCACAAAGTATTAACCCCGGGAGCAGAATATAAATGCATGGCAAACCTGTGAGATTTTTATTTATGGAAACATTGGAAAATCCTGTATCCTCACTTCAAAAAGTGACAAAGTTTTGCAAGCATTGGACACCAATTCTTTCTTTCTTTCTGTAAAAGCGAGACAGGACACCCATTCTACCCAATTCAGAAGAGGAATCTGCATTTTATTGCTACGCCTTGGATCCAGCGTGGGTGGATCTGTGGGAGGCAGGAGGATGAGATACTGGAATCTACCTTGAGGGAAGCGAGCTGAACAGATGGGAGCTGGGAAGAGCCGATTAAGGTTAACAAACACCCACAGAGCAGCTGCAATTAATATACAAGGTAAACCGCAGCTGCATATGACTCTATCCCCAACAAGCGGGGCAGCGAAACTAAAAACATATACACTTTGGTTTTTGCAGACTCTGGCTGCTCATGCAGAGTGCTCAGAGTATTTAGGGACGAGACGAGCAGCTCGACGACAAAGATGAGGGCCAAAACCTCACAACTCCTTCACCTTTTTTGTCTTTTTGAAAGACTCACAAACACCCAACCCCATCCTGGCAGAGAGATGGGTGCGAGGAGGGAGGAAGTCAGAATGAAACTACAGCAGCCTTATCTTGTGCAGCCAACTGACATGTCACACCTCTGGGACTGAAGACCCCCCCCCCCCCCCTCCTCCCTTCAGAGCAGACAGAGACATCTGCCCACAGATGCAGCTGCTTATTACCAAGCAGGCTGTGACTGACTGCGTGTGCTCGCTGCTGCACAGCTCATCTGCACTTTGGAGGACGGAGATAATTAATGACACACTTTCAAGAAATAACCTGCTCCTCATGCCTCCAGCATGTGACTGACTGCGTCTGACACGCTTATTAGGGCTGTTGCTTTAACAAAGTGGCCCTGTGTGGCGCTTCTGGGGCCCCGACAGACGCTGAGATGGCCACTGTGTGAGGAATCGCTTTTTTTTTTAGAAGGAACGGGCCCTTCTGGAAGTCAGCAAAGTGGAGCAGCCTCGTTTTTTTTTCTTTACGCCCGCAGAAAGCAGAGCTCAACTCACAAAGCCGTATCCTCTGGATTTTCCCGTCTGCTTGTCCGTGATCACCACCGCCTCGTCGATGTCCCCGAAAGTCTCGAAATATTTCCGAAGTGAGGCGTCGCTGGTGTGGTAAGGCAGCCCGCCGACGAAGATCTTGGTGTAAGTTGTGTCCTTCTCCATGGTGGGGGGCATTATTTCTAACGGAACCCCGAGCAGCTGACCTAGAAAGAGCGGCGAACTCATAAAGCTGGAAAAAAAATAACTAAACAGCGCGACGAAAGGAAAGAAAAAACAACTTTACGCGCCGCGGTCGCCGGCAGCTCCTATAATATTAATAATAATGATAAAAAGGCTTGGAGCGCGTCCATGCTTCAGCCTCGGACGGAGCTGTCGGGATATGCGCCTCGGCGGACAGGTGTCTCCAAACCTCCCGTCCCGGACAAAACAAAAACACGCGAAGTCCTAAAGCTCCGGCGGACTCTCACTGGCGCTTCGCTCCTCTGTGCTTCTGGTCCAATAGACAGGCGGTGCGTCCGTTCCCGTCGGAGCATCCCGCCCTCAGCTCCACCCTGTCCCTGCTGTACGCGCACAAAGGAAACCCCCACCGCACAGAAGCCGTAAACACGGAACTGTTGAACACTTGGGTAGAGAGAGAGAGAGATAGAGAGAGAGGGAGAGATAGAGAGAGTAATAAGAAATACAATTAAACCAAACTCAACTGGAATGAAAGTACACTTATAACAATAAATCTGCCGTTTATGTTGTCACGTTGCTTTTTGGCGATACAGTTCTCAAACGGTGCAGCTTTTGCGAGAAAAATGCATTTTTGGGTTGTGCCAACCCAGGAACAACTTGCCAATGGACTGGATGGTTGTGGTTTGATATAACAAAGACCTATTGGCAATTAACAATTTAGTCAAATAACAAACAGGGGCCTCAGCGCTGTGTGGGAGAACCATACAGACCATTACAGCCCGGCTCCTCCCATTGCTCAACCAGTAAAAGTGTCAGAATTCAGTCAATGTGGACTCAAAGTCACTCTGGAGAATGCCGCACCTAATCCCGAAAGTGTGGAGGGGTTAAGATAAGGACTGCAGGCAGGCTATTTCATCCTATCCACTTCCAAATTCATAAATCACGTATTATCGTTCATTGAATATTCTGTATCAGTGCTGTTCGTATTGTACATACTGTATACCAAATCCACCTACCTCACGCACATAACTTTAAACTCATGTGTTCCAGGATTCTCATTCCCTGCGCTCATCACACTGTGGAAATGTATGTTTGTATGTGTATGTGCACCTTTACTCCCACCTCCGACATGTATAATAACCATAATGGTTATAATAGTTTACTCCTGCATCGTTTGCACACTGCAATATTCTCAATCTGTCCGCTTTGTTTATAGCGTTTATGTGTGTCCTTTATACTGTGTTTGATTTTCATTTTTGTGTCATTGTATTATTGTATAAGTAAGCACATCGTTAGCATTGTACAATTCAGAGTGAAATTCCTTGCATTTCTTGTACTCATATATGAAAAATAAAGCTGAGTCTGAAAACGCACCCCGAAGGGACAAGCAATAAGATTGTGAAGGATAGAGTTTGGCTCCTGATAATGGAGCGACGTGGGATTGCCACCGATTGTTGAATCAATCCCTCCACTTTCTATACCTGCTTATTGAGGGTTGGGTCGTGCCTCTCTCCAGCTGTCAATGGGTTAGAGATAGGGTGTACCATGGATGCCATTTCATCACAGGGCACAGCAATGTACATACCGAAGTTTTCCCAGTAGCAACTCGCATACTCAACTCTGTTGCTCCCTCTAATGTGTTTTCTTTACAAGTCTGGCACCATACGGAGGGAAATTAACCGGCTGTTGAACAGAGTAAGATTTACTGCCAGGAAGATTTGCTACAAGAACAGAGAAATTGATTAAACATACATTTTCCATTCCACTTTTCGTGCTAGGTTTACAGAAACACTACACTGAAAATAATCTTTCTTGTTTTGTTTAATTGGACCACTGAGGCCCAAAGATTACAATATTTCGTAACCTTGATGCTTTGGAATTTCCCTTAATAATCAGCAGCCATCAAACACGTGTGGCCCTTACAACTGCTGATAAAACAAAGCTTTATTTTAACGGTGTGCATATTTAGGCGATCTGGTTATTGCAGCTTCTTTGTTTATTTTCACATTTGTCCTAGTAGATTTGTTTTCCACTTAAATTTACAGGATATAAATAACATTAAAAGTGTGATTTATCACGGTGTCATGACTAAGATTACCATAAAAACAGAAAGAAAGTTTAACTGGCCTGTGTACACTGTTGATCTGCTGTATAAGCATGGACCGCGGAACGGGTAGGGCCAGTAGGGCCGCGGCCCTACCTACTTTTGATGATCAAACATGTAAAATAATATATATAAATAAAATTAAAATATTCAATAGCTATTTTTTTCAAATGCACAGTAGTCTATGGCAGCAGCATAATTCTCCAATGAGAAAGCGATAAATCATCCCATCTTAAAATGTATTGGCTGATTGTGTCATGTGATGTAAACAAAAGTTTTCCCACCTCTGCGCTGCTTATGACCGCTACTTCGTTAGCTTAGTTAACCGTGTCCACTGCAAGTGCTGAGAGGTGTTTCTCGTCCCTCCGTCGTATCAAGACCTATCTGAGATCAACAATGACCCAGAAAAGACTAAATAGCTTGATGTGCGCCCACACACCCACACACACAGGGATCTATTGACCACAGTGGATGCTTTGAGGATAGCCAGGGACTTCTCCAGCATAATGACAGACGGAGACACTTTTTCGGGAATATTTAGAGCAGGGGTGAGTTTGACTTTTCTTTTTAAAGTATTTTTATTCTGTAAATATTGTGTTAGCTGTAATATAATGATTGTAAGTGGAAATAAATCCGGGGCGTGTGTGCTGGAACGTCAGAAAAAAAGTTAAATAAAAATTCGGTGCCGATTTTAATTATAACATGGCAGACACATTTATCATGCTCAGGGACCACAGTCTATGAGAAAGCAATAAATTCTGGTGTCTAAAAATGGATTGGCTTGTCTTGTGTCACGTGACGCAAATCAGTTGCGCGATCAAGGGGATGCTGGTGTTTTATGTGTATGCGGGCACGTGCATATGTGATGGGTAGTGGTATTGAGTATTGCCTGATGGGCCCGACCAATTTGAAATGCGTTCCGCGGTCCATGTGTATAAGTACAGCGACAGTGACTCAGGAGCGAGAAGTTCATCCTGTAACCAATGGGTTGCTGGTTCAAACTCCCGTTCTGTCTGTCTCAGCCGTTGTGTTCTTTGAAAAGACACCTCGGACTTGATAAAGTGTCTTAATTTTTTTCTTTTACCAAAGACAGTGCATAAGCAATTGAATAGTAAACATGTGAATAGAATAGTCTTTATGCAAATGTATAATCTAAATTATCTTAACACAACATATACATTAGACATTGAATGTTGCAAAAAGAAAACTACTACAAACATTATGGGACTATCAAGGGATTTTTGGTTTTAGATCCGTTTTAAAGCTTCAGAACAGCACAGGGGTCAAGTTTTTCTAAGCTTTTTAAAGAGACCCTGAGTTTCCTCTTTGTAAGTGTCAGAAAGAGGGTTAGGTAGTCCTGCGACATCCTTTAAGGGAGGCAAAAATCTTCAGGTCCATACCAAAATCAGGATGTGCATACAGTCAGGAAGTTAGCATGAGATGAAAGCCAGGCTGCTGGCAGCAACGTGGTGGACGATGACTCAACCCTCTCCGACTTCCTTCACACTCTGAATCCTCTTCATTTGATGATATCCCCTCATCCACTCACACACAGACTCATGTTCCCTTTATTCCCAGCCAAGATGACCTTTTGCTTACAGTTTGCTGCTCTTAAAAAAGGAATGGTTACCAAGGATACAGGCTACTCCAGAAATAAATTACACCGCATACAGGGAGGGACAAAAAATAAGGACAGACACGTTGCAATGTTTAAATATAAATTTGTATTTACATCAATATTAACATCAAGAAACAAAGTAAGAAAAAAGACAACAGTATTTTACATCCTGTGATCATGATCGGGCGTTTTCCAGACTTGTGGTCGCCTTGCATGAGCTCCTGCAACGTCAAAAGAAGAGTAATGTTCCCTGTTTTAATATTTATGTTCCTCAAAGAGACAGGGGGCATTAGAAAACAACTTCAATCTATTGTTATGACATAAAAATAACATCAACCATGAATAAAACTTCCTCTCCAGCTTCATAAAACATTCTTGCTAAAACATGAGCACCACATAAAGAAAATAAAAATAAACTTATCAACTGGCCTTAAGGTCCACAGGAAGAAAAGAAAAAACAAGACAACCTCGCTACTCTATTTCCGACTGATGAGAGTATTTTATATGGAATCCAACTTTTGCTCGACTTACATTACAGGTTATGTGCAACAGACAAAAAGCACATGAGTAATTGCACAATCTACTAAGTTGTTTTTATGCACCGCAGGATGGCAAACAGAAATCTTTGGACTGAGCGTGTGATCGAAGGTAGATTTCTCGGCAAAAAGCTCCACAGGAAATACAAGAGAACCTCAAAAAACAAAAAAACGACAGACGGGTGAAACTGCGATCTAAATTCCTCTCCCTGTGGCCCGAATCCGAGCGAAAACTCCAAGACGGGCCCGCGACGACTGACAACGTGACCAATGTTCAAAGCACTTGGGCCTCAAGAGAGAAGCTTGAGCTGCAAACTGAAGCTAAAGGTCAAGTTCAGACTTATCAACTCCACCCACATACTGGTAAGAGGTCTGAGCCCATAGAAGAACAAACAGTGATGTGTTGCTTCTTTTTATCTATAGGCATATTTTAGGATTTTTTTTTTTTAAATAATCATTTTTTTAAAAGAAAAATACTTTTTTTTTTTCAAAAAGCGTAACAACCCACTAGCACCTGTATGCTTCAGACTACATTCTAGGAGAATAGGAAGAGGTTCATGACTTAAGGATTAAAAAGAAAATAAAAGTGCTCTCAGACAGCGGGAAAATGGCAGTATATCCAAGAAATATACATGTACTGCTTCCAAAAAAAAAACAGGTGTTCTCTTTCCAATTAATGTACTGAAAAGAAGAGCGGACCTCTGACAGAATAAGAAAATTACACCTTTAAATATCAACCCTTACAATCTGTGCAAAAACAGTATGTGAGCTAGAAAAGCATAAATATATTTATATATAGTACATTTGAAGCATATTTACAAATCATATTTACAGACAAAAGAATGTAAAATGTTCCAAACAAGACATACGAGTTTTAATACTGCAGTACCACCTCTTTGGGTGCACAATGCCTCAGCTTTGTCCTCAGAGGGAAACCAGGAGGAAGGGTTATTGCTCGATATTTGCAGGCCATCGCTATCACCTAGATGTTTGTTTGGCAGGGTGAGTGGATCTAACGTCTGTGAAGAAAATTTAATTTAGTTTGCTGTACAGACAAATTCATTGCAGCAACGGGTGCAAACTGACTGGATATTTTTGGACATGATCTGCTACAACTGGACTGGATTTGCAGCTCTGAGCCATGATTGCACGTTTTTTTTGTTGTTTTTTTCCTTTTCATCATTACAATTTCCCCACTCCCAAGATATCACCGGCATGCAAGGTGTTTATGGATGGCCTTTGAAATTTGATATCCAACCAAATATTGCACCAAAACACTAGCTCGCAATTGTGAAGCTGGAAACTTTTACATAAGAAATGCACCATATGAGAAAATACAAACTTCCACATATTATCCATTTGAAATAAGCAACAAATGTGTCCAACTTAAAATTTGAAAAAGAAAAACTGTGACTTACTTTTGTGTTAGATTGTTAAATCATTCCTTCATTTAGTTCAACTACACAGCAATCTTTAGCAGCTTTTCTGTATTGATTGATAATGAATTAGTTATATTACGACCAGAGGTGGTGTCACACCATGAGACAGAGAGCAGTCAGTGTTACACAGCTCTGCAGTTAATCAGGGTCTCATTATAGTTAAAAAAATACTACAATGCTGACATTGTAAACTGTTTTTAGCATCTTATTTTAGAGAATACTAACATTAAACATTGTGTTCAGTGAGGACTCCCAGTGGCATTAATAGATTGCTAAACAACATGAATATTTCCTAATGTGATTCAACCTGTGGCAGACAGAAGTCTCCAAAAGGACCAAACATCCGTTAAAACTTCCACACTGAAGTGTCTGTGTCTCTGTGCCCTGTTTCCGCTTATGTGCTGTCAAAGGCCACAATCCAATCAATAAATCATTTGTCTAACAAATATTTATGTGATAATTTAAATAAAAGTGCAATATATATACAGTCAAATTAGAATATGTATTTCTAAGATGTTTGTATGTCAGATTAAAAGTACCTTTTGAAAATAACCTTTAAACTGGTTTTAAACATACTTTTCATTAAGCCCCTACTTCTGCATGAAAAATGTAGCTTTTTTATCGGTTTGAGGCAATATTCTAATTTTAATTGTTGTGTTTTTATTAATTGGAGGTGGGGAAAAAAATCCTAATTAACAGAAATAAAGATCATGTAATGCGATTCCCTTAGTGAACTGAGTTACTGAAATAAATGAACTTTTCAATGGTTTAATTTATTGAATATGACTAAAAATGCGTCCATATTTGTCTAAATCAGGCAATTAAATAAAATGCACAATTAAAATATAAAATGTGCAAGTCATTAACTAAAACTACGGTTTATTATATGTTAAAATTATGTTTAATTATTTCCTATAAAACATTCCAAGCAGACCCCAACATCTGACTGACCAACCTGTGCAGCAGTTTATCTGCTGACCTGTCATCCTGTCTCTCACGGCCCTTTTCACTTACTCTGGGTAAAGTTGGCAGAGAAAATAATTGCATGATGTATACGACTATAAATCAGCTAAACAAATATACGATTTAACATAATGAATGCAACTTATTTTGTTAATGATTAATTATCCATGTATTTTGTGAATAGGTCAAAAATGTAAATATTTATGGATAAATTCATGCATTTCAAGTGTGCTCCATTTTATTTAAATTATCACATTTAAATATTGGCACAGCACCTTTTATGTAAAGAATTGTGTCACTTTCCACCCTTTGGACTTGCATGGTGCTTTTATAGATGGGATAAAAGATCGGAGGTTTTAGCTTCTGACTGGCTGACCACTGATTAGTGCTGGTCGAGTGTAAAATTGTCCATTTATACGTATCTTTTTCGACTTATGTCAGATGGACATGTAGTTTTAATTTCTGTACATCTTCAGAAGGACGCTCACGGACAGAGCAGAGGATGGATCCACATCAGGTATGACCTGCGCAAGAGCCGGCATGGTTACCATAACGTGGTTCTAACTTGTGCAAGATAACCAGAATATATGTTACAATTACCGTTAAATGTTAAAAAGATCACTCAAAAATCTGTAAAACTTTTGGAAAAGGACTCTTTCAGGAGCAATTTTAAAAACATTTTAAACCAAATTTTCTCTGGTTCCCGGTGAGGAACAAAGTCTGCCAAGTTTACCCAACTATAAATTTCATATCTTGAGTAATTTGAAGAACATGTGAATAGAAAAAAGAAAACACCAAACGTCTGCTGCTTTTCCGTAATTCTTGAATAAAGGCCTCTAAATTGCCACAATCCATCTGATGTTGGCTTTTCCTTAAAGTGCAACGAGCCAACAGGTTGGTTCAGTCCTACTCAGCGGCATCCTGGACGACCAAACAATGTGCTACTTCTTAATAACATTCATGTGAGAGTCACAGCCCGACGGCTCATTAGCCAGAGCCTGATTTGCAGGGATCCTCCAGGAGCGGCAAAGCGATAGCCGATGGAAAGTTCAGAATCCACATTTTTACATCTGTATATAGCTTCATGGTACATTCGACAAAAGAAGAGGCTGTTTAAATACATTTGTCCGTGTGGTGTGGCTTCACCGTTTGGTCCAATAAAAGGATATACAGGAGGAACGCAGGCTCCTCAGACAGGGAGGAACATTGAATTCATGTCTGTCTCTCTGTGCATGACGGAGAAACAGTTTGTCAGATGTTTAGGAAGGCTGTGTGTTTTCATTTGACAGTCTGTCTTGTTTTTCCTCCGGCTGTCAGACTGACATCACTGGCCATCGCTCCAGAGGGAAGTTCACTCCCCCGTCTGGTGGGAATGTGGCGCTACACAGAGGATCACAACAGGCCAGGTTTAAATCCGCGCACACTGCAGCGCGGCGGCCGTCTGCCAAATCTGGGTGGAGATCACAGTGAGACAAAAGCTTCTGACGCGTCCATCAGCAGTATTTCTGGATCATAAGAAGAAGAAAAAAACAAAACAAAAAAAAAAACAGAGCGTGAGGATTTAAAGAGAAACTGACCAACAAAAAGATGCATCTTAAAACAGTTAAGGCTCATCCAAGAAAAATTATTTTCATGATTGATTTCAGATACAACAGGAGGAAAGAGACACAAAGAAGGCATCTGAACAAAAGACAAACGTCTAATCTTATGGAATTGAGGTCTTTGTTAACAAAGATTGAGACCAACAACACATTTCCAAATTATATATATTCACCATCAGCATAAATCTCTATATAAGTTCTGACCTTTAATTATCTTTTTGAACTGCTCTTTTTCCAGGGATATTGATCAGATGAGACACATATTGGGCTATTACAATGAGAAGGCTAACACTGTAAATAAGAAATTGCTCTTAACGTTTTGCCTTGTGTAGTAAAGGTTTTATTATTATAAGTATGTCTGCCGGGGACACGGTACCAACTGTTACACTGTACCAACACACAGGTGGCAATATTACTCTGTGGGGCTGTTCTGCTGCTACTAGTAATATTGCTCCGTGGCACATGGTGCCTCAAACGTTTCCAACTTTACCTGAAAGGTCAAAATTACTACGACACTCAGGCCCATGACGAGCGTATGTGAAGCTTTCGGCCGGACCGTAAATAGCTTCCATAGACATCACCTGTTAACCTGAGTTTTAATTCTTTACACTTAGTTTAAAAAACAGAAGCATTCAGATAAGAATCCGCTGTCTGCACATACCTGATCAGGCCCCATAGGCATGCGCCCCATAACCATCGGGTTCATTCCCATCTGTCCACCCATCTGTCCCATGTGACCTCCTCCTCCACTGGCTGGCATGGCCCCATTCATCATCATGCCTCCGTACTGCCCTGGATTCCCCTGCTGCCCGAACTGCTGCTGACCCAGTGGCGCCTGCGGCCCAAACTGCTGCTGGGGGTATGAACTTTGTGACAGGAGTGAACGACAAACAGGATTTAACTTCAGGAGACATCAGGAAGACTGACAGACAAGTGTTAAGAGAAGCGATGGTGCCATACCTGTTGCGCCCCATGCCTCCCTGCGACCAGCCTTTCATGTCAGCACCCGGGTATATGGGCCCCCCCTGTGAGTGCTGTTGCATCATGGGGTTTTGAGGCCCCAGGCGACCCGGCATCATGGCATTAGGAGGACTTCCACCTGATGGGCCAAAAGAGGGGTCACCTTGGTGGCCCATCCCTGTTGAGAGAAATGCTAAACCTTCATCTCTCTCCTTCTTCGCACTGGAAATGTTATTAAATATCAGATGCCATAAAAAGTTACAAAACAGATCTTTTTATGAACATTTCATTTTACTAAAGTTGGCTGCAAGCCTTAGATCTGCCACAAGGGAGCAGCAGCTTCACTAAACTCACCGTAGCTCCCACCATAGCCAAACTGCTGGGGGCCCGGCTGACCCATGTTTGGCCCTCCCATGGGGGTGTCCATGCCCCCGGGGGCTGTGACGTTTGGAGGGGGGCTGAATCCCCCCGCTGCTGCAGCAGCGGCTGCAGCCGCCTGCTGCTGCTGCATCAGCATCATCATACGCTGCCTCCTCATGTGCATGTTGACGACGTCTCGGTTACGCTGAACCATCATCTGGAAGCTCTGCGGCACAAAGCAGGTGTCTTGTTCATAGTTTACTCAGTTCAAAAGCGTTCAAGAACGCTTTAATTAACTCAAGGAGGAATTTGTGGTTTAGAATTGCTTTGGAGATCTTATTTCTACTCAAAACATAGAGCTCACAATCTTCATTTTAATCTATTCCTAAAGTAATTTTAAGCATTTTACCTGCCCTCCCATGCCGGGCTGCATGCCAGGCCTCATGCCAGGGTTTCCGCCTGGGTTCTCCATCTTCATTGCCATGCCCTGCCGTGTCTGATTCATGAACTTGACAAAAATAAAATGAACATCAGAAAAGAGAAGAAATATTAATATAAAATGTTCCCACTTTTTGATTATCAATTAGACTCTGAGACTAGCGGGTAGTTAAAATGTATCTACCATTAAGTAACATTTAGCAGAACAGATTAATATAGTAGAATAACACTAAATAATAAAGACCCCCCCCCCCCCAGCCCCCATAAAAGTATAATCATGTAGGAAAAGTATGTTATGTTTTTTCAATTTACATAATAGACAAAAAGCTACTGGCATTTATTGATTTCAACAGGAAAGAAATTGAATCCAGACTGATCAGTGCGTAACAGTGAGCAGCTGGTTTGTTAAAATAATTAATTTTATCTATGGTTCCAAAGCATTCTTTAAAAATATAACCTGCAAAAATCAGAGACAGAAACATAGAACGGATGCATGGATGGTGAATAACGGGATGGATGGATGAACAGATGAACAGATGGATGACAAATGGATGGAGAAACATTTTTCTTCTTTAGACATGAAAAATATATAACTCAAATTCAACCCCTTTTCCAGACTTACTAGAGCTAAACATACCGACAGCTTGAAGCTGTAAATAAAAAGAGAAACAGTTCTTGCGTAAAGCCGTGTAAATTCTGCTTGGGATCCTACCTGCTGTCCCTGCAGCCTTTGCTGCAGCTGCAGCCTCATGGGTTTGTTGGTATTCATCATCCTGGGTCGCATCATGTTGGCGCGGGGGTGGCCCATGCCCCCCATTCCACCCATACCAGGGAAGCTGCCGCCTTGGCCCATCGGTGAGATCATGGGCCCAAACCCGCCCTGCTGGCCCTGCCCCTGCATGGGATTCCCTCCGTAACCGGATTGCATGGGCATGGCAGGTGGTCCGGGATAGCCGGGTCCATACAGAGGCTTTTGCTCAAGCAACATGGACGGGTCCTGTCCTGGGAAATGCTCCAGCTGCTGCTCTGCTCCCTGGGTCTGCAGCACACAGGACAGGGAGGACAAAGACAAGTTTGTCAAACTTCTCAGTTTAATTGATTCATGTCCGCCTGGTCGGCTCGGTAATTGCCTTTTTCTAAGCAGCACAGACGGATTCCTTAAGGCTCATCTATCTTCCTTCTGTGAGAGGACAGTCTGAGCACAGTGAGTCATGACTGAAATATCGAACGCAAAAAATTAATGCGATGGTCTGTCACGACTCACAGTGTGACAAATAATCTTACCCCCCCCCCCCCCCCCCCCCTTTGCAGCACTTTCAGAAAACGATTCAACCAAACACAGCAGAGAGTATCTGACACCTTACCTGGCTGACAAGGTCTGGGATACCAAGAGCTCGGTCTATCTCCTCCAGAGCGATGCCGTCTGTGTTATTCAGCAGTGAATCCAGCTGGTCCAGAAGTGCCCTCTCATCGCTCTGACCCTCACTGGTGGTGGGAGGGACCAGAAGGTCATCTAAAGGGTTGCCAAACTGTCGCCTACAAACACGCGAACAGAAGAAATGAAGAGGTTTGGAGCATGGCTGTTAATGCGAAGCGAATGCAAACTGTGATAAATGCTACACTAACCTGTTTCCCTCCATGTTCATCATGGGTTCAGGCCAGGAAGGGGATTGGCTGGGCTGCCCCTGCTGACTGAAAGGGCTCATACCCATGCCCATATCAGAAGAACCTCCTAAAAGAAAGGAGGTCAATAGTGAATAAGAAACAGCAGTTTCAGTAGAAATTCCACAATGAAAGTCAAAGTTAGCAAAGGTACATAAGGATAAAAACGAAACTGTACCAGTTTTAACGTAAAAATAGAATTACAATATTAAATGATGCATAACTGCAATATTGGAACTTATATGTTGATAAGGCAGCTTTATTTCTAATATTTAACTTGTTACCCTACGTCACAAGATGCAAATTGACAGAGAAGTTCACAATTTCGAACTCCAGCACAATTCTCTTTGCGTCCATCGCGGGTTTCTCTTTGCTCTATTCGCCCTAATTACGCTGTTCGCATCGCTAAAAAAACAACAACGCGTCCTTCATAGGGATAACATGTAAATCACTCACTCCGATCACGTCGTTCGCATTCGGTGTCAACGCACCAGACTCATCTTTTTTTAACTTGCTTGTGTATGATCATCTTTTGTTTCAAAGTTTGCTTTTAAGCTTTTTTGTTTCCCTTATTCGTAACCCCATTCCTATTTCTTCATACCTGTGAACAAATAATTTCTGCTGATTGGATTTGAGTAAATTTTTCTTTGTAGCTGAGTGTTTTTGACTAGCTATTGAGATAGTCATAAAAATTATTATGTCTCCTGTATAGTTTAATTCAATTGTGAATAATTTCTGAGAACTATGTACCCTGTTTCTGTTCATTTTGGGTCCCATTCCTGTTTGGGTCAGTTGACTCTCATGTGACAGATTAGAGCAGGGATGTCAAACATACGGCCCGCGGGCCGGTTCCGGCCCGCTGAACAATTTAGTCCGGCCTGGTGGCTAAATGCATTATCATTATTCAACAATGATTTTTTTTTTTCCAGTGTCCTGTCTGGCAATGTGGCAATAAGAATTGCTGTCTTAATGCCAAAAAGAGCTCATCAGATTTGACTTTCACAAGTGGAGCAGTACGGCTTTTGCCATAGTGCTCCGCTTGATTTATGAATGTGAATAGTTTTATTATGATTCATGCGGGGAATATCTCAAATGATATGGACACTACAATGGGAAAGTAGGAGAGGAAAGGAAGAACAAGAAGAAAAAAGAAAAGGTGAAAGAAAGTGGAGATAAAAGGAAGAGAATGATAAAACAATTATTGAAAAAAACATGTACTTTGTTTAATTGAAAATCTGCAGTTCCTATATTGTCCACGAGGGGCGCTGTGTTTTAATCAGCAGATGGTAGCACTGAGCTTCAGATGTGGAAAATTGATTTTAAATAATTTCTTAATTTTTATCTGTTTGATGTATTTTGTCATGCAGGACAGTGTTTTTAAGTTCCAAAAAATGTGAATAAATGTTTTTCAACATTGTACAATCACTGTGATCGGTTCTTATGCATAATGCACTTAAGTAAATGCTAACTGCTGTTTACCGTAAACCTGTGGGAATGGCTACCGACCAACGTGAAATAACTCTTGTGGTTCAAAAAGGTTTGTAGCACTGATCCAGTCAAAATGCACCTTTACCATTGAGTCACTGACTTGGATGCAAAGTCGTTTCTCTACATTTCTGAATCCGCTCCTGGTCTCTGGCACCTAGCTGCGCAATCATTTCGCAAACTCCATGGCAATTGTTCGAGAACGCGTACCCATATCCATGAGCTGTTGCTGCAGCATCGACCTGTTGCCCGTCACACTGTTGGAGCGGCTGACCATGGGTCCTGACATCACGCTCTTCCCGTTGTACTCCATGCCCGGGCGCATCATAGACGGGTGTCCTGCTGAACTCACGGGGCTGGTACTAGAACGGGGCTTCCAATCCCCAGAACCCCCCATTGGAGACCTCTGGGGACCTGCGCCTCTATTCATTGGTCCTAGTTAAACACGGATAACAGGAGTGCGTTAGAGCCAGCGATCTTTTTTTGGACCTGGTCCGTAAATGTCGTTCCACATGTGTTTAATTGATGCTGTACAAGGTGTGTAGGATTGTTCACAAGAAAGCGTGAAGCGGTCAATTGAAACCGAGGGCAGACACCAGTGGGAGGGTGGCAAAGAAACATTAAAGAAGAAATATTCTGAGAAAAGTAAATGCTGGGCCACTTAAACACACACCCAAGTTTCCTGGGAAGCCGTCTGGGCTGCCCATCATGTTCTCCTGCTTGATAAGCATCGGACGCCTAACTGCTCCTCCAGGTCCCCCCGGTGGCTTCCCATCCATGGACATGGTCCTCTGGAAGGGCCCTCGAGGCCCTGGACCCATTGCTGGACTCCCTGGACAGAGCAAGCAACAAACCCTTTTCAGAAAACAGTCTCTTGCTAAAATTTTACATAAAACCCTGAACTTCAGCCTATTCTATCGGGATTTTAGGAGATAAACTAGCAAAAGGTAGCACCTCATTGTGAAGTGGAAGGTATATACTAAACAGCGTTTCAATGATTTTAGAAATCAAAAGGATGGAAAACGTGGCGTCCATCTCAGCCCCTGTTACTGTAATACCCCCGAAATAAATGCAGCTGTGCTGTGAGAACATTAGAGAACAAAAAGGATCATGAAGACCAAGGCACAATCTATGCGGTACAGAGATAAAGTTGTAGGGATGTTTAAAGCAGAGTTAGGCCATAAAACAATAAGTTAACTTTAGAAACCTCGTGGAGCGCTGCTGCCACAAGCCACGTTGATAAATGTGAAAGAAGGCGCTCTGGTCAGATGAGACCAAACATTTTTTGTCTACATACTAACAGCTATGTGTGGAGGAACACTAACTCCCAACAAATGCACATACTGAGTTTTTCAGACTGTAAGGCGCACTTAAAATCCTTAAATCTTCTCAAAAATTGCACCTTATAATCCGGTGCGCCTTATATATGATTAAAGTTGTGCTTACTGACCGATTTTATGTGGTACACTGTGCTCCAAAATCTGTTAAAATGTGAAAGTACGACTTTGGTTAGCAACAAAGCCGCTCCCCTCAATGGATATTTGGAGCTTTACGGTACACTGTGTCACTACCTGATCGGACCCCTGAGCTGTCTACAAGACTGCCTGACTGTAGTGTGGAAACTAAGAGACACCCACATTCTAAGGCGTAGTCCGTCCGCACAGGTCCGCGCGTACTCGAGGCGGACTTTGCGCAGACTCAGCCCATACAGGTAAGTGTCACACTATAAACTTCTCGGAGTCAAGAAGTCTTTACATCAAACTGTTTTATATGTAACACCGAGCTTGGTACACTGAGCTGGGAGTTGTAGGAATTTGCCACAAGAAATGTAGGCAACGGTACACTCGACTATGAAGGGTAAAACGTCCGCGGAGAGTCAGCGCAGCTCACAGTACGCCCGAGTATGTGTGAGCCTTTAGGCAGCCCGCACCCGGAGTACGCGCTAGCAACAATAAACCTAGTAAGTTAATTCAAGATAAAAGTTACATTTATTTTGGCTTTATGTTAGAAGCAGGGCAGTGTAGTCCAACTACTCTGTCCTCCCAACAGAGACAGATAAGTCTCCCTCTCAGGAGAGAGCGGTGTACTGAAGGGGCGGAGGGATAGTACACACTTGGGAAGAATATGTGGTGCGCCTTATGGTCCAAAAAATACGGTAACCCTGAACACATCCTCCCCACAACACGGTGGTGGCAGCATCATGCAGTGGCATGACATGCCTTAACATACTTAGCTGTATTTCAGCCGCACTTTTCAGATTTTTATTACTAAAAGAATTTGAAATGGATCACTTCCACTTCGCAATAATGCACCACTGTGTGGAAAACAATCCCTAAAAAAAGGAATCGAGGTTTCTGGTTGTAACACAACAAAAAGTAAAATGTTTAAGAATATGACTACCTTAACATCGCAGTTTATCAATCACATCTAATCAATCACATTTTACCACTACTACATTTACACTGTCATTTAACCACAGGGGGACAAAATGTAATACAAACTGAGCATAAAAGCTATTTTAAAAGAGATTTTAACATTAGATTTACATTTCATGCAAGATCTTTCTCAGTCTAACATGTTTTAATCCAGTTGGCCCAATTATAGTCCAGAGTACAGTGTTGGTTGTCTTTGATGCTTTATGTTTTTCCTCTCAGTCTATTGGTACCAGCTTTAAAAAGAAACAACTGAGAAAGATATGACATTTGCTTTAGGAGAGAAGCGACCCGAAAAGACAGCGCTTGATGGTGCCAGATGCCGTTTCAGTGGCATTTTGTTTTGATATCATCACATGTGATGTTACAACACCCGCCCTGTTTGAAACTGTCACTTCTCATAGTTATTTAGTGCTTACCCTGCAGGCTGTCATCAAGGCAACCCTGTGGTTTGTTTCCTGGGTTGTTCGGCCCCGCACCTCCAGTCTGATCAGGGTAAAAGTCAGAGCTTGAACCCCGGAGATCAACCAGAATAGACTCCAGGTTGTGTAACTAAATGTTGAAAATGGAAAAATGTGCCATTTGTTACATACCGGTAGATATAAATAAAGGGCAGAGGTCATAAGCCTCATGAAATAAAGATATTATCTTACATCATCAGGAGGTTCTGACTTGATCTTGCTCTCGGCATGTTCAAGTGCGGGGCCGCCGACAGCTGCCGGAAGACCCTTCCCCTCTAAATCTTCAAGTTTGGGCTTCACGTCCACTTGTTCTTTGGAGTCATCCTTGTTGAGGAGGTAGTGGAGGAGGGCGTGGGTTTTCTCCTTCTTCGGGCTGTGCTGCTCCTGTTTGGGGTCCGCAATTAACCCAGGGCCTGAACCGGCCCCGGGGCCTCCTGCACCTCCCTCGCCGCCCTCCTGGCCTCCGAGCGTCACCTTTCCTGTCGCCTCAGCGGTAATCTTTGCAACTTCGTCCGGAGTATTGCCGTTCTGAAGAAGCTTGTGAAGGATCTTGTGCTTCTCTTGCAGTGACCCTGTGTAGTGAGCGGACGCCGACGCACTGCCTTGGCCGGCTGCCGGCCCTGAGCTGCCACCAGCTGAGGAAGAGGAGGTAACCCCAGTGGATGAGGGGCTGGTCATCCCTCCGGTGGTCTCCTTGCTGTCCGAGCCCACAGGAGTGCCGCTGCTGTTGGGTGGAGGGGGTCCAGGAGGCCCCGGAGGTCCACTTCCACTAATCCCCAGCTCTTCAGTTGGAGAAGTCAGCAACTGCAGCAACTTCTTGTGCCCCTTACTGTCTGGCAGCCTCCGGGGGGGGTCAGCGTTCGCCATCCCTGCCTCGTTGCTCACTTCTCCACACTCTTTAGTTCCTGCGGCTGCCTGACTGTCCGGTCGCTCTGCAGAGCTCTCAGCCTGGGGATGCTGGTGGTGGGGGTGGTGAACTGGGAGGTGATGGTCACCGGGTCCGGGCCCTAAGCCCCCGGCCGGACTTTTAGAGCAATCTTGTCCTGGTTTTGCCTGATGACTGGATTGGGAAGAGGAATGGACGCTGGGAGAGCTGTCTGGTTTGTGGGCCGGTGAGGGGGATGTAAGCGTGGAGGGTAGTGAGCTCCCCACTCCTTCACTGATAGCTTGTAGGGCATTAAGAGAGCTGCTGGAGAAGCTGCAGGTGCTGCCCCCGCCTCCTCCTCCACTGCCAAGGCCGCTCATAGGAGAATGCATTCCTGGAGCAGAGAGATGCTTGTTATCGCACAGCCAAAAAACAAAAACAAAAAAACACACTTGCCGTAAAAGATATAGAGTAGCACTGTTTTTGCTAAAATGTTATTTAAATATATTTCAATGCATCAAAACAAACTTAACAGATTCATGTTGCCTGGAAGTTGCATATGGGTCCCCCACGCTTTAGTGCCGGGACGAAAGTTGTTTCTTCTGTATATTAATGATATTTGTAACCTTCTAAACTGTCAAATTTGTACTCCTGAAGACACAAATATACTGTTGTGGAAAGGAAATGTATTAACTACTGCAAGCAAATTCCTATTTCTATTTTTACATTTTATTCAGATTCAAACTACAACTACCACGACTAATACTATTAATAATTCTAATATATTATTGTTATTATTATTATGATTAGTTTATCGTTTCACTGTTTTTATTGAAAGAGGAGTTGGATGTTTTTTTCTTGTCACCACTAAATGTTTCAGATAATCACTTCTTCATATTAGATAATTTACCACTTTTCTAAATACCTTGTTGCCCGTTACATCTGGCATAAAGTGAATACAGCATTTCAGACTAATAACATCATTCCGACAGTGGCAGCAGTGTGTGACTGGGCTGCTTTGCTGCTTCAGAGCCAACTGGACTTGTTATAATTGATGGAACCGTGAATTAGCACAGGATAATGTCCGTGGATCAGTTTCTGACCTTAACTTCAAGTGCACTGGGTTGATTAGAAGCACACCAGCAACTCTGCAGTCTTATGGTTCAGAAAATGTTTTGGAGCAGCCTAATCAAAGTCTGGACTTGGATCTGAATGCGATGCTTTAATATGGCTTTAAACAGGCTACTCACGCTTGCAAACCCTAAAACGTGGCTTAATAAAAAGTCTAAATCTCACCATACTGATGTAAAAATACCAGTTATAGCTAATGCTATCATTTTTTATTATTACATTTAGGGAGAGCTTATTTTCCTCCTTAACTTCCAAAACTAACTATAATTCAGTTTTCATGCTTTAAAAATAAAAAAAACTGTCCTTTAGTGTTCATAGTTAACCAACAACTACACACTTTCTTTTTTAATTTAATGATTAAAATGTCAGGACTTGGTGGATTCTACAGCTTCTAAAATTCAGTATAAAACAAAAAAAGAAGACTATTTAAAGAATATTTAAATAAGCCTCCAGTAAAGTCTGAGATTAAGCAAAAGGGTTTCACTTAGAGGTGTTATTGTATAGTATTATATTATTATAAAATATTAAGATCTAAACACCTATTTTAAAAAGCAATGTCATCAATCAATTATCATAAGTATAAATCCTTACAAATGTGGAGAAGGGACAGTTTGGGAAGATAAAACTAAAGGAAAGTGAAATTCTGTCTGATTATTATGTTCCCAGTCTGAAATAAAGATATGGAAAATGTAATCAATAATAAAATCATAACTAAAACCTTTACCTCCAGGTGAGAACTGGTTGGCCCCCATCTTTGGGCTTCCTCGGTTCCGGGGGGACATCAGCAGTCCCTGCTGGGGACCGCCCATTCTGGGGCTCACCGATGGACTGTTCATCCCACTGAGTCCGAAGCCACCGGTGCTCTGAAACGGGGGCTGCTGCGGGTGTTGTTGCATGCCCGGGGCGGGGTGATTCATGGGGCCCATCTGACTCATCTGGTTCATTTGATTCATCTGCATCATGCGGCTGCCCAGGCCTCCGCCATTTCCTCCTCCGCCGTTCCCTCCGTACACAGAGCCGCCTCCCATCGGACCCATGTGGCCCATGTGGGCCTGCTCGCTCATGCCAAAGCCCCGGTTCATGCCGCCCATTCCTGCCATCCCCATCCCGCCGCCTGCATTCACATTCATCTGGGGGTTTATGTTGGGACCACCCATTCCTTGTTGTCTCATGGTGTTGGACATCATGTTACCGCCTGGTGCTGAGCGGTAGCCGTTGGGTTCCCTATGTGGAAAGGGAAAGGAAAACAGCAAAAAGTATGAATAAGTGCAAAAATCACAAAAACACCGTCTCATGTAAAACCCCTGAGGAATGTAAGCCGTTTTCAGATTTCGTTGCATCCCCTCAAATTTTAATGTGTAGTTTGGGGATTTTATGTAACCAACCAAAATGGTATAATTGTGAAGTGGAGTGAAAACAACACATGGTTTTCAACATAGGCAGGTCAGACAAGTAGGGAAGCAGCCAAGAGGACCATGGTAAGTCTGGAGGATCTGCAGAGATCCACAGCTCAGATGAGGGAATCTGAAACTGTAAATTCCATTTACAAATCTGGTCTTTACAGAAGAGCAGCAAAAAGAAAGAGATAAGAAATCATGTTTTTAGTTTGCAGAGGCCATGCAGGGGACATAGCAAATATGTGGAAGAAGGTGACCAAAATTAAAATTTTACAAAACAATGAGGGGGGGGGGGGGGGGGCAACAAACAATGCACGTCACCCTTAATAACCACCACAACTATGACCATCGGGGTTGTAGCATCATGGTGAGGGATGTTTTTCTTCAGCAGGGGTAAAGCTTGTGGAAAATGTAGCCCTAGTGTGAAGCCCTTTAGTAGTTAGTAGTGCTGTCTGTTTCTGACCTCTGTAGCAGGTGAGTTGAGATGAAGCCCTGCGGCTCGTTGCTCATGGGGTGCCGGTACAGTTTGCTCTTGGTCTGGGCTGTGACCGGAGTGCCATCAGACAGGGAGAAGCGATAAAGGGGCGTCTCGGCGTGACCCTGGAGAAAAGCTGCACAAGAAGTTGGGACAGAAAAATTCCCCCCAAATTTTATTCATTGCTTGCAAATCTGGTCAAAAAGAACCGTGTTTCTGTTTTGTTTTTTTTTGAATCAGTTAAAACACCACACATAGGAGCTACCAGGTAACACTCAGCTGCGACACTTTTTGGTTTGAAAGTTGTTTCTGTGAGAAGAAGAGTTGCAGCTGGCTATTTTCAGAGAGATGTTTAAACTTTAAGGCAGAGGAAGCTATAGACACGAGAAGCTAGGGTGTCTGGGTGAGAGAGAACAGAGATTTCAGCAGACAAACAGGAAGGTTAAACAGAATGCAGTAACACTGCTCCGTTTAACCTTTTAGGTCTTTGAAAACATTTCCAAACCCAACATGGTCCATGAGACAGAGGTTAGAGTAATGGAAACGTCAGAGTGCAAGTAATGATCTACTTTTGTCTGCTTTGACGCACAGACACATCTAGATGTAGCAGCACACTGGCCTTTACTAATAGTATTAGAATGCACTGATTTAGCACCACTTTACCATTTCTTGATCAAAGATTTATTTTACAGATCATACAGGGAGTTTTAAAGGAGCTGTGTGCAGAGCAGCACAGTCGAGTCCAGATTTAGTCAGTACAAGAAATGTAGTTTCTAAGGAAGCTGAAGGAAGGTGGTTTAATGGCCCCAAAGCTGTCAATATTGAAACCTTTTTAAATCCTAAACAGCGATATAAATCTGATACAGAAACTTTATGGACATGTTTTAGTTGAAACATGGTTGTGGACTGATGTCAGGTGATGCTTTAGGAGTTAACCAGCTGGGTGGTAAGTATTTCTTCTGCCAATTTTGCACAAGAATATCCTGTAGGCGACAACATTGTTTAATGTGTTGTTTTTGCACTACAGACAGGTGGCCTGAACACAATTTCTAGGCTCTATTATAGATGGCAAACATTACATTACAGTACAAGAGAGCAAACAGCTGAACCATCACGTGGCTGAGCTTCACTGATCCTTATGCCTGTGCTGTATACTGCAGGCCTGGCTTCATCTACTTGGTAAAAAGCATTTTTAATGCATAATTTGTCTGGATGCAAACTGCTCACTGCTGTTAAGGTTAAATGCAGAATTCTTTATAAAACAAGGGGAGACTATGGGTTTCACCTGCAGGCTTTGGGTTTTTGAAGGAGTACCTTTTAAAAGAAGAACTGACTCAACAAGTCTGTATTAATATTGCAGCCCTCAAATGTTCTCATTTAAAAGATTTTAATTCTCATGCATATACGGTGCCTTTCATTTTTTTACACTGCAGCTCTCATTGACAATCAACAGTTTTATCTGTTAAGACAGGAGGCATAAACATAGCTCTGAGAAAGAACTTCAAACATTAATGAAAAATCCTAACTATTAATAAAGCTTTGTAAGCAATGCTTTATGCACAACAGACTGCACAGTCATCCACCACTTATTTATCTCTTTGTACTTCCAGTTTTCTTACTGAGCCTGACTGATAAAATATAAAGCACTCTAGCTGTTGACATCAGTTGTGTGAGTTTTCAGGCCTGAACCCACCCTCATGGTAGTGCCGCTTGTGCGACCAGGGCTGCCCGTCGCTGTGCTGAAGGAACATCTGAATGCAGCGCCTCAACAGATCCTCCCAGCCCGGACGCATGGACGCCCGCAGAGAGCTCTGGTCGATCTGGATCAGTTTACCTGCAGGGCAGGGGACATGGAGGACATTGGCAGACACAGGAAGGATGGGTCACACCCACTCGTGGCTAATCTCGTGGCTCATCAACATTGCACGTTTTTAGATGCCGCGTTCAATCAGAGTCCAGCTCCTTACCTGACAGCTCGTGTCGGGTGTTGAAGCTCTCGGTCCTCTCCATGGCTGTGACCCGACGGGCCACGCAGATCATACACGACTGAAGGTCTGCAGTGGTCAGGAGTGTAGAGTCAGATTTAATTGGCAAATGCTGGAAGAGGTTTTTCATGCCAACATGCCAAGAAAGTTTTTTTTTTCCCCATTCTATTCACCTTCGAGTGTTAATCACTGATTTTATCTAATTTTCATCAAAAAGGGTTTCTATTCAGACTTCAGATCTCATTTTGTGCCAAATTTTGCAATCTTTGAATGTAAAACAAGGATAAAAACATCACGTTAAAACTAAATGTCTTTATTGCTTTTATAGTGTATTTGGCTGGTAAATAAGACACCAGCACCATGTTTACATTACGTTTTGTTGGGGAACATGCAAAGAAAACCATCTTGGAAATGTTAGGTAAAATAGTAATTAGTCTTTATATGTCTAAAAGAGGTTATCAGCAAGCAAATAAAAGTTAGCGTGCATATTAGTGTGTGGGTGCCTTAAAACTATATACTTTTTACATTTAGCCACAACCACAAAGTGTTTTTTATTTCAATTAGATCTGATGTGACAGAGCAACACAACGTTGTTGAGAATTGTAAATCACAATGGGGAGAGATTTTAATCGTTTTATTTCCTACAAATAACAAATATGATAAATGCGGCATAACTGTCAGCTTTGAAAACCTAGAGACTGAAATTTTGGGCCATTCTTCTTTGCACAATAGTTTAAGTTAAGCTAAGAAGGTTATCTGTTAGCCTCTAACAGATAATCTTCCAGGACTGTCCCGCATTTAGCTCCATCCACCAGCGAATCTGACCTGTTTCTCTGTCCCAGTTTAAGAAAGCCAAATTTTTTGGAATGAATGACAAATAGTTCAAGTTTGAAGGTAAATGGTTGCAAAGGATTTAGTCTTAGCTTATAAGAGGGCAATTGGCTATGCACAATTCCATTGCCGCACCTTTCTGACCTTATTTACAAATAAAAGTTGAAAATTGGGAACTGATTTGTGTTGGTCTGTCACACAAAATCCAGACTGCGGCTAAAGACGGTTGTCAAAGGGAAATATGATGTTTCACACATGCAGTAACACATTTTTGGTTGCAAGGGCCCCTCCCTGAACAGCACTGGCCCCTCCACCTACCTTCTCCCTCTTCAATCATGGCCTTGGGCTGAGTAAGAGCAAAACACTGCATGGTCTCGTAGCGCGGTCCTCCTGGCCCCTCCTCGATTGGGCCGTGGGCGTGGCCAAACTTGACCAGCATCCGGCAAGTGAAGGTGTGGCTCTTCTGTCGGGCTGCCTCGTTCCCCCACGAAACGCCATTTACTGTGAATAAAAAGTAAACCGAGTGAAGGTTACACTTGGGAGTTAAGCAAAATAAACACAAAGCTTCTGGGACCGAAAACCATTCAAGCTGCGATCCGACTGCCTTTAATTAAATCTCACCAATGGCTCACACCCAATCTCACAAACGGAGCAAAACAAACAAACACCACCGCAAACAAGCATTGTGTCTCTAAAACTGAGAAGCTAAAGCCTCTCACGCTGGCTAAATGGACCCTGGGATTAATGTAGCCAAGTCGTCGATTTCCAATATTTCTCCCTCTCGGTGACTCTGCAGCGGGCCGAGGCCAGGGACACTCAACCATCTATCCTCATTTAGGCCCTGACTACTCAACACACCACACAACCGTGCACACACAGATGCTTTTGGATGGGGTCACCTTCACAGAGAGAAGGACTGGAGGAGGCAAACTTCAGAGAGAGACAGCCAAATGTCCTTTAAGGTCTGTCTGCAGCCGTATCGGGGACTTGAGTAGGCAAAAGGTTTCTGTTTGGCAGGTGCAGAGGACGAAAGCGGGAGAGCAAGAGATTTGAGTGCGAGACAATGAGGAGGCCTTGTGTGACCGTTTACAAAACAGAAGCACCGTAAATTACTCAACTACTCAACAGTGTATTGCACACAAACACCAGAACTACCTCTGATTCCACACAGGTGGCCTTCAAGTTGTGATTCAAGATAAAATTTGAACTGTGAGAAATACAAGAAAATCTCTCTGCATTTCTTTTTTACGTGACAAAGATTGCTCAGTGCAAAGTTAAAGAATTCATCCTTCAGATTGATGTGGGGATCATGATTATATATTGATTTATGGCGTCCATCAATAATTTGATATACATGATTATTCACACTACAAAGCCAAAGAAAGACATGTACTGCCTTTCTAATTGCCAGACCTGCAGAATTAAGAAATTACCGAAATACAACCTGCCTGACAACATGAAGTGGGCGAAAAGATCTTAAAAAGCAACAAAACATGCTTTGATCTGGAGAACCTCAAGAACAGGTGAAAAATAGTCATTGCCATCTATCAGTCTGGGAAGAGTTTCCAGCAAACCAGAGCGAGAGCCATTATCCACAAATGGGAAAAAATAGAAAACTGTGGTGATTTTCCTAGGAGAGGGCAATTTACCAAAATGACTCAATTCAATCAAAATTACACCAAGAGTGCATCAATGACCCATACAGAGGGGCCAGATCTTACAAGTAAATAGAGACTGGCCAAAGATGGCACCCATGGGAGAGCTTCAAGGTAAAAACCCGATGTCAAAAAAAAAATCTCACATTTGCCAAAAAC
Organism: Fundulus diaphanus; assembly: GCA_037039145.1. Lineage (NCBI taxonomy): Eukaryota > Metazoa > Chordata > Actinopteri > Cyprinodontiformes > Fundulidae > Fundulus > Fundulus diaphanus. The sequence goes on along the minus strand of CM073129.1, from coordinate 40,848,013 downwards.
CATCATGATAATCACCAAGACTTTTGGGAAAATATTCAGTTGACTGACGGTACAATAGTGTTACATTGTGATTCATGTGTAAAATGAACAAAGCATTTCAGAAAACGCACAACATACCCCCAGGAAAATTACTGTGGTGGTAGTGTCATGGTTTGGGGCTTCTTTACTGCTTCCGGGGCCATGAATTCCTTTAACTACCAAAGAAGCCTGAAGCAGAATTCCCGGCCATCAGGTTGTGACTTTTTGCCCAAGTGTCGTACTTGGGCTATGCAGTAGAACAATTATCCAAAGCACACAATTAGGCACAGCCCTGAATAGCTCAAAAACTCCCACCCCCCAAGAAAATGTAGGTTTTGGAGTGGAACAGGTCAGAGTTCAAACTTATGACATGACTTTATTCAGGCCGCTTAAGTTAAAAAAACTATTGAATGTTGGTGAATTAAATCCATTCTGCAAAGAAACGTGAGCAAACATTTCTCTATAGCGATGTGAAAGACCTGCCGCAAGTTACTGCAAACACTTGTTAGTAGCTATTGCTTCCAGAGTTGGCGCAAGCAGTTATGAAGTTGGTTTACATTGGGCCAGACTTCTTAAATCATCTATATAAAAACTGTGTTTTGTATTTACTCAGGATATATTTGTCTGATATTCACACAGTTCACACTAAGCCTGGTTCTGCTGGAGGTTTTCTTCCTGTTAAAGGGGGGTTTTTCTCTCCACCATCGCTTCATGCATGCTCAGTATGAGGGATTGCTGCAAAGCCATCAGCAATGCAGACGACTGTCCACTGTGGCTCTACGCTCTTTCATGAGGTGTGAATGCTGCTTGTCAAGACTCAAGAATGCAATCTACTGGGTTTCCTTTGATAGGAAACTTTTTGACCAATCTGTAAGATTTGAGTGAATTTGACTTTGTAAAATGCCATGAGATGACGTGTGTTGTGAATTGGCGCTATGTAAATAAAATTGAACTGAATTGAAAACTGAATTGAATCAACAATAAAGCAAAAAAGATGAGTACTTGGAATGAACACACAGTCTTTGAACTTCACATCACTGAATGTGTCAAAAGCACAACGACTAACTACATCTCGCCATCAATATGCATTTTAGTTTGTGTGTGTGTTCTGCGTTCATCCCACAGGAATGTGCACTGAGAAGGCATTTCATTCATGGGCAAAAACGATAATGAAGGGGAAGAGCAGACACAGGGAGAGAGAGGGGTGGGAGCGGCAGAGAGGGAGGAAGCCTGAGAAACGGATAGCCACAATATTCATCTTAGTAAGCAGCCATATTAAGTATGGATGAGGCTGAGAAGGAGCGAGCTGAGAAAGGAACCAGGGACGGTGAGAGGAAAGTGCATAAAGGGGGATGGTTAGAGGCAAAAGGCGAGAGAATGAATGGCGGGGCACACAGGGAAGCAGGCGGCTAAGTCGATGAGCCGACTGCTGCTGAGGAACGTTGCTGCAGAGCTAATCGAGAAGCAGGTTCAGCCGAGCACTCACACATCCATAATTAATCGCCATTATAAATAGTGCACGTACTTATGGGCTTACACACTCACGCTGCTCCCTAAAAAATGCATCACTGTCATTTACACGTCAATACAGAGAATAATGAGGGGGTGTAAATAAGTGAATTTACTCAAGTACAAAATTAAGGAGCAGATCACACTGAAACACACGCTGAATTAGGCAGAGGGGACCGCCGAGGTGCGTTAGTCAGCCGTATGTCGTAGCAGTGGGATCTGAATGGAGCCTGGGCCTGTTTTACGCTGTCTGGACCACTGAGTTTGACAGACAGCTGCGCTACGCTCTGCCTGATTAGCAAAGACTGGGTGGGAGCATCCGTGTAACGTGTGCATGTTTTGTCAGGTGTGTCTGCGTGTGCGTATGAACAGCTCTCATGCTTCCCAGGAGCTCCTCATTAGAAAGGAGAGCTGAGAAGCGTGAATTTTTACATTAATTTGTTCAGAAAGTTTGGCTCCTTGGAAGATGTCATCATACTTCTGAGCAAAAATGAAATGTAGAAAGCGAAGATTTTGATGTATGGATTCATTGGTTGAGGAAAACAACAAAGGAGTAACTAGTATTCAGCAGATTTACATCCTACCTCCCTTTAGGACAAGGTATTAGCCTCAGGTTTCAATGATATGAATATGATATAATTAACCAATATAGTCAACTAAATACACGTCAACACACTCAAACAACATTTAAAACACTAACCAAGACAGCAAATATACAAGCTACACAAAATATTGGACACCCTTTGAATTAAACCCAAATAAGTTCCTGCAACTTGTACAAATAATCTCCTTGAATTGGTTTTGACTCTCGAGTGATGCTCATTGTTTTAAATCCATAATTTCTTTAAACTGTTCCATATACCTGACATTGTGTATAATTCCTACGCCTCGTTTTGCAGTAAGTACAGTGCTTGTACTGAACTTTAGTGTTTACCAAAACCTCCACGATATAACTTAAATATTGTTACACCAAAGAACGATGCAAAACGAAAAGATAATTTTAAAACTATTAATTATTTAGCTTTTATAAAATACTAATGTGTTTCTGTTTTATGTAACACCTTCCATTTCTGTCTTAGTTTTTGTTTTATTTCACCCCAATACTATAAATTCAGTTTCAATCAAATCTAGCAAGAAATTATACATATCAAACCATGTATGGATGTGTAAGTTGCTGTAAACTCTCACCACGAATCATTGCAATGTAATAAATGATTTGCATCCGAACACATAACCCTGTGGTACACCACACGCATTCAGATTTAAACACACATTTTGTGTCTGTGCGTGTTTGTGTGCTTGCTCACTGTTGGTCCTGGGCAGGTTCTTGTGAAAGTCCTCCCGGTCCTCTTCATGCAGGATATTGTACACGCTGGTATTGATAAGCTCCTCCTGCTTGTACTGCAGGTACTGGGTGACGTTGTCAGAGACAAACACGATGCTGCCCTCCCGGTTCACCACGAACAGGAAGCCATCCAGAGCCTGCCGGCGTAGGGACGGGAGAGCGAACATAAGCCCAGCATTAAAAACATGAACGCATCTGATCTGTGGGGAACGTCAAACACGGACTCACCTGCAGTAAAAGTGGCCCCAGGTGGTCCTTGTCAATGACCCCCTGACCAGTTGAAGACACGTCTGATTTCTGGACATCATCGTCATTGGATGAAGCTTTCCCTATAGGTAAGGAATAGGAGGAATCCCTTTAAAAACAGAAAAAGAAAATCCCCAAAAAGCTCAAACTTCAGCCTTTTACTACCTAGCTGCACCAGCAGGGGGCAGTACTTCCAAAGTTTTTAATGTTGGAGCTGGGAGATGGGGGATGTGGGTGAGGGTTAAAACTACAGGTGAGGAGGGAGACGGACAGAGACAGGTTTCTGCAGGGAGCCCGTCAGAGGAGCATGTGGAGCAAGTAGCTGCTGTCCTCATGCTTTATATTCAGTGTCAGACTGTGAGGGATCGTCTGAGAGAGAGGGAGTGGGAGAGAGCTAGAGGTGCTGTGGAAGAAGCCGTAATGGTGCAGGGGCAGGAGCTGAGGCACCTGAATTAATGGAGGAGCTGGGACTGAGAAAGGGGGGGGGGGGGCAGGGGCATCCAGAGGGGATATATAAAGACAAAAAAAATGGGAAGAAAGAAAGAGAGGTCGGGGGCGATGCTAGGAAAAACTAATGGTGGTTGGGTTGTTGTGCAAATGTGGGATTTGGAGTGAGAGCGAGGCAGGGGCTGCTTAACAACAGGAATTATTCTGTCTGATTAGCTCCCTAGAGGCACAGATACCCACACAAAGGGAAAAAAAAGGACATTACCGCAAAACAACTAGGCATTGTTAACTTCAGTAAGATGAGCAGAGAGGAAGAGAGCATGGAGATAAATGCTCTTTGCCAATCTTGTTGTACAGTTAAACCGGTGAGACGTGATTTCAGGAGAAAGGCACCAGTGACGGACCGATGGAGTTAAGAGAAAAAGAAAGACTGAGCCAGAGGAGCGGCGGAGAGCATGAGGAAGAGACACAAACAGGTATCGAGCGGAGAGACGAGCCTCGACGCCAGTGTCATTTCTGTCATCACTTCCTGTAACTATGGAAACATGTCAGCAGCCAGTCAGGGCTGGCGGTAGCCTCTTCCCCTTCCTGTTGAGGTTGAAGACACTGACTGACTGAGCCCCAACAGAAAAAAAGGGAGAAAATGCAGCAGAGCTGTCTGCCTGGTCTCCAGTAGTTCACCCGCAGCGGAAAGAAAATATTACACAACCTGTTAACCAGTTAATCAAAAGTATTCATACCCCTGGAACCTGTGCACATTTTCTCACATTTGAATCCCTTATTTCAGTCTATTTCCTCAGGGATTTTATGAGCGAGAACACAAAAAAGAGACATGAATGTTTCTCATTTGTATTCAGCCCCCTCGAGTCAGCACTTTACAGACCTTTAGTTGCATTTACAGATGCAAGTCTTTCAGGAATTGTGTCTATTAGACATCTAGAAACTGAAGGTTTAACCAGTTCTTTATCGCAAAACAGCTTCAGCCCACTGAGAGAGGATGTAGAGCAACTGCGAACAAACGTCTAAGACTTTCTAAACCATTTAATTGGTTGTGCCGCCATCACTGTGTTTCACTGTTGGGATGGTGAGTTCAGGATCATACTTTTCCACACAAAGACGTCTTGCATGCCAATGTTTGTATCAGAGCATCTTCTTTCCTGTGCTTGCAGTGGCCCCTCATACCTTTTGTTTAACAGCTTCAATGAGCCTTTTTTTCTTCTTCTCACTCTTTCATGAAGGCCAGATTTGTGGAGTGGATGACTGATAGCTGTTCGGTTTGCTGCATATTTCCAGCTTTTGGCTCCTTCTCCAATTAACGTTCTCCTTGCACATCCTGTCAATTTAGGGGGAGGAGTCTCTGCAGTCATGCCACGCTCTTTCAAGTGGAGCAGTGCTCCAAAACACAAAAACAACACTTTGATATTGTAACATAACCTAACTATCGATCCATAGTTAAATCCATATGATAAAGCAGCTGCTTGCACTGGATTTTATTTAGAGGTATCAGAGTGGAGGGGGCTTTTTTGTATCATTTTATTACCACTTGCAATTTCTTTGTTTCTTTCTTACCGCTACAATCATGCACCACTTTATTGGTAAATCACATAAAATCCCAATAGAATACATCAAAGCTGAGTACGTCGCTGCAGAAAGCAGGAGAAATGTAACAGATTAGAAGCTGAAAGAACGGCATTTGTAGCAGAGGTGATTATCTGGCCGGTCTGAGGAATGAAGAGCCATGTGTCTACCTGCAAACATCCAATTAGGTAGACCCTGGCGAGGTCTGATCACAGCTGTTCACGATCATGCATGCACACACACAAATGCCACCCGAAACAGTAAAAGCTGTGAAATTTGAGGGGGATGAATGACTAATTTGTCCTTGCACCTGGGCTCAGAGGAGGGGGTGTTTGTGCTGCGGCCCCTAGCTGTCTCCCTAATGTCAGCCACCCCCCCCCCCCCCCCCACGTCATGCCCTCAGTGGCCTTTATGATTTCAGACACGGGTGTCCACTCACCTTGCTCCTTGATCTGGCGTATCTGGCGCACCGTCTCTTTTAGGATGGCACACTTGTCCGGTTTGACATTGAAGCTGTCGATGTCGCTGAGGTTAGCCGAGATCAGCTCAGCCAGCTCCTCGATGTATTTGCTCTCCTGCTCCCGACGCTTTCTCTCACACCTGAGGAAGACACGTTACCTAGACTGGAGCCAAACTTAAGTTCGCTAGACTTTCAGTGCTCCTCCTAACGCTGAAAGCAATTGCTGGTTGCTTCCAAGTAGGACAGAATGGAAAAGTCACTACGACTGGAAAATGAAATGTACCCTGCTTTGTAAAAAGCTTTAAGTTACGAATGGGCCATGTCTTTGATGTGATTATTTCCATTTTTAAAATATTCACAAAGGGAGAAGATGTTTGGGCAGCCAGTCCTTAGTAATCTGCTTCCTCTTTTGCAACTTTATGTTTCTGTTCTGTTTTTGAGGCATGATGTGTGAAAGCTGATGTGGTTGTGAAAAACGCAGGTAAACATAAAAAAAATAGGAAATGTAAACATATGGCGCCACTAACTCTGAGCTGCTCTTTTTTAAGTGATCCGTACAAAAGCAATTCAGAGTTTCTTTATCTCACAGCATTTAAAACATATTTCTAACAGTGTAAAGAAATGCCTCCAAACGAAACAGAGAGGAAGTTATAGAGGCGGAAGGGAGAACTCGTTCTGAAATTCTTTCTAAAATTATCCATTTGGACTTCTTTTTTGTTAAAATATATCAGTCCGGTTTAGATGTTCTTATGGGAAATTCATGGCCCCCATACACGGGGAGGTCTTGGCCGGGACCTCAATTTGCATTTCAGGTCATCTGATTAGTAGCTTCATTTTGTAGGCTAAACTTGACTCCAACAGTCCTGGCAACAATCTTGTAAATGGATTGCAAATTTGACAAAGAGCTACAGGAAAACCCCTTTGTGGCCATGATACGTTTTGATTTTCAGACATCTAATCAATTGCTCACAATAGCAGATCAGTCCTGTCAGTACGACTCTGGTTCTGTCAGGAGGAATGAGCTAAACTCCCAGCAAAGAAGCTGGAAGAAGCCTGTGGAAGGATACTCAAAACAGTTAACCCAAGCCAAACTACTTAAAAAGTTATTTTGTTAAATCAGTTGTCTCAAACTCCTGACCTCGAGGGCCGGTGTCCTGCAAATGTCAGATGTGTCCTGACACCTTCACACCTGAATCAAATGGATAAACCACATCTCTAGCTTGCAGTCAAGCTCTGCTAAGGAGTTAATGTTGGAGAAGAGTATGTTGACGCAGAGACACTAAAAGTTGTTGCATTCGAAGGACTAGAGTTTTAGACCGCTGTGTTAAATACATAGGAGATTCTTGAAAAGCTCTGGATTTGAAGGAATAGAAATATTTTTGTCATTATTAGGAAATAAATAAATAAAGAATTTTGGTAATCCTACTTGACCTAAAACCAGAAGTCAGAAAGTGAAATGAACTTATTCTTTCTATACAGTGTATGTATATATCCTGTAGGGCCGGACGATAATTCAAAAACAATATATATCGATCGATTGACGTGTGCTGCGATTGAAAATAAAGAGTCAATGAAAAGTTCAATAGAAGAACAGTTTTTCCTTCCTTTTGCATTCTAGCCTATCATGTAGGTTAATACTAAAGTCATTACATCCTCCCAACCAATCACAAACGCAGACACAGGAACCAAGCTCCGCCCCCTTTAAAGAGTTCAGAGAGCACCTGTTCTTTTTTAAAAACTTGCAGTTTTGGTAAAAAGTTGGCTGAATAAAGGGTTGAGTTTGAATTAAGTGTCCATGTGTTCTTCATATAATAATACATCATTAAGCAACAGCATAAAATGGCCAGGGCTGCACTTAAGATATGTTTTGAATGTTTTGATAATTACTGATATTGATCAATATTAAATTTTATAAATAGGCTTTTTCGTCCAGCCCTAGTATCGAGTATAATGCACATCACTAAGTAACATTAAAAGTAATAGTGTTTAGTAAACTGCTAGGGGAAATAAGTAAGCAAGAACGAGGAGATCTTGTGTTTTGGAAACATCTCAATGTTAATAACGTCGCCTTTTAAAAACCGTCAGTATGGCCATTGATAAATCTTTAAGTCTAGCATCATTTCCTACAACTGAAGTCTTTCCAATGGTTTAAGCTTTTTCCTCATTACAGCATAAATCCCTCTAATAACGTCATGGTCCAGGCTCAAGCAACCACTGACCCACTAGCCCACTTTCTTGCACCTCCCCTCCCGTGTGCCGACGCCGTGCACTCACCCCAGACCGGGCGTGTCGCAAGTGGACAGTTTGCGCTTGCGGTTTTCCGAGCTCAGAGGCTCCATGGAGTTCTCCCCCAGTCCGCTCATCGTTTGCACATATCAGCCCCTGAGGGGAAGAAGAAGCAGAAACACACATCACACCACCAATCAAGCAGAGACCCGGATTATAAAGTCACCTTTAGTGGTTTTAGGTGGTGGTATACAGGTTCTGTTAATTGTGAAGGGGGGGGGGCACTCGTCAACTAAAGCAGAGGAAGTACTATGAAGCAGCAGCAACAGTACGTACAGAAGGGTGAAATATGCTTATATCATGCAAATGATATTCTCCTGGCAGCGACTGACGAACATAAACATGTCTCGTCAGCATCCTCCTCCTCCTCCTGCTGCTGCTGCTGCTTCTGCTGAGTGGAGAATGTGAGGTTATGTTTGGTGTGTGTGGACCCGCGCATTCAGGAGTTCATCAGTTCAGTCCACACACACACGAGCCAGATTAGCAGTGTCTCTGATGATAAGCACAACTAACCCCGTCAGACAGGCGTCCCTCTCTCTCTCTCTCCCTCCCTCCCTCCCATAATGCCTCATACTTCGTCTCCAGGAAGTGAGCTGATAAAGGTTGTGGGGAAGAGACGCAGATGGGATGAAAAAAAAAAAAGAGGAGGAGGAAGAGATGGGGAACGGAGGGAAGGAATGTAAGATATCAGCGAGGGAGGGTGCAGCCGGTGTGAGAAAGAGACTGCTGATTGGTCACTTGCTTTGCCACAGTGACAGCAGCCGACACTGGGGAAAGGTAGGAGGGAGGAAAGACAGCAAAGTGCATGAGCAGGAGTGGGACAGAAACACAGCGAGAGGGAAAAAAAACCAGGGGAGGGATAATCAGAGCGAGAGGAGGAGGAGCAGGACAGAAAGAGATAAAGGCTTGTCAAAGAAAGACAGGTGGAACAGGGAACAGGTGAAGGGGGTGTGCAACATCCAGACTGTCTGGAGTGCGGCGCACGTGTGGTGTGCAGAGCAGGCTGAACGCATCGGTACCCCTCTTAACCTTCACAGCCAGCGCAGCTTTTTCATTCCATTGATTACATGGTTATCCTCTGACCAGAGCACTGCCTCCGCTGCATGGCAAATCAGGCCAGCAACAGGGGAGAGACGGCAGCCTGTTATTTAATCATCACGCAGCATCATCTCAGACTCCTTCATGGGAGATCCGAGGAGTCCACCAAGCCATGTCAATGAGTTTGTCCTTGTTGGCAACAAGATCCTAGAGACACCTGTCTTGTTAAGACAGGTAAACAGGCACCTGCCATGCATTCATGCATCTTGTAGAATAAAAAAAAAGAAAAAAATCAAGGCATTCTCTTGCACTGTGATAAAAGCGAATGCTTGTGCATCATCTACTCCCAAAATGTTGCTCCTCTATGTTTCTTTCAGATATCTGCTTAAATTTCTCCCAGGAGTCCCTCCCATCAGACCGTCTGTCTGCCTTTGTCTGCCTACTTGCATTGCCTCTGCCTAACCCCCTCGTTTTGCTTCCCTGCGTGCCCGTCTACCCGCCTCCCACTCTGCCGCTGCTCTTCATCAGATAAAACCACCGCTCGGGACGAGGAGAAGCAAATGGGGGAGGCACGCAAGTTGGAGGATTGAGAACTCAGGAGTGCTTGAGTAAAAACTCTGCCTTTGCTCTTGCACCGATCAAGCACGCCTGCCCGCCCGCCTATTGATGGAGTTCTCAAAGGGGGAGCCGCTCTAATTGCAGAGTGAATGAGGCTGCCCCAGAGAATGGTTGATTAGGAGGCTGCTGAATGCCCCAGGGAAATGGGTCACCTCCAGCCTGGCGCGGGCCGCCCGCTTTTTCCAGCACGGGGAGAAAGTCAATTACACGCTACAGGCATTGGGGCCTGGTGGCAGAGGGTGCAGCGAGGTCTGCGCTTGGTACAATGCGGCGGTGAAGGGGGTGGTGGTGGTGGTGGTGGTGGGGGGGGGGCATTAAACGTGGACAGGAGAGGATGATGGCAGAATTGAGGGCAGCAAGAGGAAAATAGGAACGGGCATGAAGATGGTATTTTAAAACTGAGGGGGCGGATAGGGTGGCGAGGAAAAAGGAAGCCAGTTTTTTTAGACTTAAGTTTGGCCCTAATAGGAAGTGATTATTAAATACAGTCAGATTTACACGGAAAGGGAGGGTGCGTTCTTTAAATATTGAAACGCTAATCAAGTTTCTCTGCTGGAAACGTGAACAAAAACACAGCGCCTTAGAAATGTATTAATTCCTCTTCCATTTCTTGTCACGTTCCACCCACCAACTTTAATGTGTTTCACTGGGATTTTATGTCATTGACCAAATGAAAGTCTGAGAAGTGTGGAGTGTAATTGAATTCAATCCCCTTGAGTGGATACTGTGTAGAACCACCTTTTTGCTGCAATTACAGTCATTTATGGTATGTGACTACCAGCTATAAGCATGTAGGGACTGACATTTGTGCCCATCCGGTGCTAATTAGCACCACCCGGAACCCCATCAACTCTGAACAGCTTCTCTGCGACAATAAGATGCAATAGTTCCCGGTGTGAAGGGGGGTGTTTATGCTTATGTTCAGAGCATTTTGCATGAAGGCCTAAGAGTTACATTGGGGTCTTATATGACCAGAGCACCTTTGGTTGCTGTGTCCCCTTCTTGGTTTGTGGCAAATTGCATCAAGTAGTTCTTTTGGCTTCCTTTCAAAAATGACTTCCTTCTTGCCACTTTTCAACAAAGGCCAGATTTCTCACATAGGTCTCCTGTTGACAAATCCCCGCTCCCTCTCCATCTCTGCAGCTCCTTCAGTTTTACCATGCATCTCTTGGCTGCTTCTCTATCCCCTTGTCAGATTACAATGCGCTGTTTGCTCCTCTTCCATCAGGTAAACGCTTCAGAAGCCTCAAAGCCAAAACAAATAAGCTTAGAAACAGCTTCTTCCCAAGAGCTGTGAGGGCAATCGCCCCACTGACGGGAGACTTCAGTCCAACGCTGCAGCCCGTCATACGTTACAATCACCTTAATGTTACTGCCTACTGCACACCATCATCTCTGAATATCTAAATGCACATTTCTGTAAACGAAGACTCAATCATCATTGTTCAATAAGCACCGTACTACCTCACTGCCTTTATCTGTGATTTTTTTTTTTTTATCCTTGTTCATTGCATGTTTGTTTGTCAGTTTCTTTGCCTTCATTATGTGTAATATGAACCGGAGTAGCCAAAAGAGAAATTTCGCCGCAGTGACAAATAAAATATTCTGATTCTGATAGTCGTACCACGATAAACATGGAAGCACATGCCAACTATGCTGTACTACAAGTTGAGGGGCATTGCTTACAGCTCACAGCATCCACCTGAGCAGTGGGTGTAAGATAAGTGGGGGATTTTCTCCATATCTGAGGAGAAATTCTCTGTGTTGCGATCTTCATGCAGGCTTTTCCAATCTCTTCAGTCCTGGAAATAGAAACAAAGCAGCACTCTCCTAAACATGTTATTATCTGCAGCAGATCCTACTGATCAATGTATTTATAAGATCAGACAGACACTGGGAAATCATATGATGCCTTCGCTCTGTGAGTATCTTAAATAAGCCTGTATTGCCCCTACAGTTCATAATGGTCACAGGTTTGTGACTATATCCAAATTTCAGATTTTTGACTGTAAACAATTTTGAAAAGCATGTATCATTTTCCTTCTACTTTGCAGTTGCATGATACTTTGTGTTTGTCTATCACATAAAATCCCTAAAAGGTTGTGGTTGTAATGTGACAAAATGGGAAAAAACTCAAGAGGTATGAATACATTAGCAATACTAGCAGCGTTTAAGCTGTTTGAATTGCAGAATCAGCAAAAATTTGAAAACTCCAAAATGCATGTGAGACTGAAATCCTCTGCCTGATTTTACACCCCTCCACATATGTGGTGCCATGCTGGGATAAGCGCAAAAGAAGAGTTAAGGAAACTTTGCTTAATGCGAAGTTTTCCTCAGATGGTTGGGTGACTTCAGAAACCCCCGTCCATGTCCTCAGGAAATTTCCAGCATCAGCATGGAAAATTTGTGTCACAGAAAATCCAAACGAGTCCCTTTTTGGGCGTGGTGTTGCTTTCTGATGGGGCTGAGCAAACTTCTGCATAAACTGGCTCTGTTCGAGCGTAATCCTGCTTATAAACCTCCGGCTTTCAGAATATATCTCTTCCTCTTGAGAGCGTTAGATGACATAAGGGAAACGTGTGAGCCTTTTGAGGTAAAATGCTTAGAAAACACCCAGCAATACATTAGATGTGTAACAAAAAAACAACAAAAAAAAAAGCAAAGGGAACAAGACCTCGGTGCAGATTGAGTCCAAAAAGAAGGGAGAAACAAGAGCCAATTAGATGGGTAAGAATTGGAAGTTTAGAGGTCTAACTGCAATGTCGGTGTAATCAAATGATGCTGGTGCATCAGCTTCAGCAAATATACTAGAAATCCTAAAATGATGGAACTCATGGAACCAGATTTGATAGTCCAAATGATGGTGTATTAAAAACATACAACAAAATTATTAGTAATATTATGAATAAAGAATAAAAAGTGCAAATCTTCTGTGTTTAAATGCTAAATTAAAGATGAGTATTTGGTTTGCTTTTAACCTTTTCAGCTATCTTCAGGAGCACCACAGGGAACTGTGCTGGCACCATTTCTGTTTACCCTCTACACTGCAGACTTCCCCATCTGCTCACCAGGCTGCCACCTCCGGAAGTTCTCTGGTGACTCTGCCAGAGTCGGTCTCATCACAGCGAAGGACAAGTCAGAGTACAGACAGTGGATAGAGCTTTGTAAGCCGGTGCCAGGAGAACCACCTCATGTTAAATGCAGCGAAAACAAAAGACGCAGACCGACCTCACAGACACAAGTGAACATCCAGGGAACTGGAGCAGCTGATCTGTAGCTGAGAGAAACCGGCTGGATAAGGTCATTAGGCGAGCCAGCTCTGTCCTGGGATGTCCCCTGGACCCAGTGCAGGTGGTGGGAGACAGAAGGACTGTAAGGAAAATCACATCACTGATGGACAATGCCTCCCACCCCATGCATGGAGCTGTTGCAGAGCCGGAGAGCTCTTTCAGTGACAGACTGCTGCATCCCAGATGCTCTAAGGAGCGTTTCCACAGGTTGTTTCTCGCAGCTGCAGTCAGAATTTATAATCTCTGCTACTCACAACAGACTCAAAAACCGTTTACATCATGCTAATCGTTCTGCACCGATCATTAATCGTCCCCAGATGCTAAGATAACTTGCACAAGCCTTAGCTACTTCAGGATGCTGCTGCACTATCATACACATTGCATAGATACCGTATCGCTGTGTGTTATGTAAATAGGCTTTTCCACTGTTAAATTTGTTTTCCCCACTGTACCACATTTATTTACTCTGGTATTTACTTTATTTTCTACTCTCTGTGTTTCCTTAGAGCTAATTTTAGATTAGACTAGTCTAGTTTGCTCTTTTTTCCTATTTTTTATTATTAATTAATTAATTGTGTGTAACAGTCTGTGTGTTTGCTACTGTCACACTCGCATTTCCCCATTGCAGGATATTAAAGGAATTCTAATCTTATCTTATTTAGGGAGCCCATTGCAGAGGTGAGGATGAATTGAGAGCTTCCTGCATGTTTCAGTTCTATTCCATGGGAGCTGCATTAGTGCAGCTCTCAGATTAAAATAACGGGTGATGTACATCTTTGCCGTTTAATGGCTTTGAACCTTGCAGACCTGACTCTCAACCCTGATCTTGACCTGAATGATTTCACGGGGTCGCTGCCCTCCACTGTGATCCGTGCGTTTTCTGGGTCATTAGACAAGCTCGTCAGGAGAATCACTTGGTTCAATGCTGCTGAGTCATCACTACGGTAAGCTGTTAAATTCTGCCAAAGGGTCTGAGACCATCAGTGACCCCAATAGTCCAGCTGAAGCTTTATTTTAATAATTTCCAGGTTTGAGGTTAAAACGAAAGACAAGGATCACCTCATAGATCAAAAATGTACTCTAAACTATTTATCTGGTGTATTGCACACTAAAAGCAAGAAAACTGTACAATTTCTATTGAAGTGCTTTGATAAAAAATAAACATTGTTTAGGCAGGAGTTGTGCAACCTTTATGATCCAAAGAGACTTTTTTATATAATTTCCCCTCAAAATGAAGGTTTTCCTGTGCCACACAACCTACTAAGAACTTAAAGTTGGTATTTTTATGAAAATGACAACAAATAACTGAGGGTCACTAAAATAAGTTTTTTAAGAAACATCTATTTCCTGTCTTTCTGATTATGACCTGATCAAGACTTCTTGATGTCAGGGAAACACACTATTTACTTCACCATCAACAGAAATCCTGTTAATTTCAAACGTTCAAAAAACTTGATTTTATTTTCCTATTTAGTGCCTCCTTCTATTTTTGCCTTTTTTGTTACATTTAAATGTTTCAGATCATGAAACAAATGTTACCATCAGACAAAGATAACTGGGGTAAATAAAAACAGATTTAATTTATCAAGGGGGAAAAGCTGTAAAACCAGCTTAGCCTTTTTATGTGAAAAAGTAATGGACCCCTAAACCCTTGGCAGCAACAACTGCCACCTACAGTTTGCAAAACTTTAAGACCATGAAGCAGCAAAGAAGCTCCAGACAATCTTTTCTGAGATGTTGTAGTCGTTTTATGGCAGATGTAAGAGACACACAACTCATACAAAGTTCTACTTGTGTCTCATCATTGCTCAATTTTTCTCCAAAAAGTCTTGGAGATTGAGATGTTTTATTTTTGTTGTTGAAAATATGCTGTAGCTATAAACATAGCTCACCACCGTCAGGGTGTGAATGTGTGCGTGGATTGGTGAATGACTGCAGTGTGCAGGTCGTCAGACTATGTAAAGCGCTATACAAGTACAAGCCATTTACCATTTATAGTTAATCATGAACAATGACCTCTCTTGTAAAGGTTCCCCACTGTTCCATGTTTTCTTCAGATCTAGATAATGGCTCTCACTGTCATTCCCAAAGCCATAGAAATGCCTTTGTAGCTATTTTCAGACTTAAAAATGTCAATAACTTTGTTTCTCATCTGTTCTTGAACTTCTTCAGATCGGAGCCACCGCGATGTAGCAGCCTAAGTTAGCAGCTTTGCTATGGGTTACCCTGTTTGTACCCCGGTTGCGTCAGGAAAGGCATGTGATGTAAAAATTCTGCTAAGTCTATGTGCAAGTTGGAATGACATACTGTGGTGATCCCTGAATAAGTGAGGAGCAGAAAGGAGCCCGATATGTTGCTTTTTAAGTTCTTTAGTCTACTTCATGTTGTTAGACAGGTTCAGATTTCTTGATTATACAAGGCTGGGAATAATTGGGCCTGGATGTTGGTAGAAAATGTTTCTAAAGAGCCCAGTGTTAACTTAACATTTTCAGTTCCTTTCCTTCACCAAACTTAACATTCTTTAGTTCATTATTTCTCTTTTATTTGTCTATTTTCATTGCATTCTACTTTCATCTCATGCAAAGCACATTGTATCACACCTGTTGTGTAAGAAAAGTGTGCTCTAACAAAAGACTGATTGACTGGTTTGGAAAAACGGTAAATCATGGTTTCTTGTGGGCGTAGGTACTTTTTCCCTCACTGGGTCAGGATGGTTTTTCCTAATAAAAAAATATCATAATTTCTAAACTACTTTTATTTACCAACATAATCTTTGCAGGATTTCAAAGTAGGGACAGGCTTTATCGTATCGTTTCTTATTTCTGTGAAAATGCATCGTGAAATTGATAAATTGTAATGAATAATGGCTGAAAACCCCTAAAACTGATTACTTTTACTAACTTCTCTGCTGCTGCTTGCATGAGTGCATCACTAAATTCAAAAATATGATAAAATGCAGTTGCTGTGTGAAGTGTAGTGATAAAAATCCCACTTCTTTATGTAATGAATGTCTGAAAGAAGCCTATTTCAAAATGTGTATGTTTTTAAAGGGCAGTAGTTGTGTTTGTGTAGCTTTGACTCCATTGACATGCAGTCATGGTTGACAAAAAAAAAATACTGCAAGGAAGCTGCAAATATTGCCCACTCCCTTTGTAAAATTAGTTTGGTGATCTGAAACATTTAGGAGCAACAAAAAAGCAAAAACAGAAGAAATCTGTGAGGGGATCAATTCTTTTCAAAAGCACTGTACACAAGGACTTATGAATCACAGAGCAGTGGAGTCAGGGAAACCTTTTACAAACTAAATAACTAAAAGTTATACTTTGCTTTTCCAGTTGATCAGAGAGTCTAGACACTTCGGGTCTGTGTTTATCTTCACGAGACAGAAAATGACAGAAAGAAAAACAGCTACTCACCTTAACTCACCCATATATAGTCAGACCGATACTTGAAAAGTTTACAATAACTGGAACTTCGACAAGGAAGGCTGAACGAGGAGCCAAGTTTATCTTGTCAACAGTGAGGAGTATGACTAACAGCTTCCAGAGTCTAAAGAGCTTAGATTTAAATTCTTTAAAGGCATTAAATCATGGTGCTTCATTTCTACATTAATGTTCTGTGATGTTCTTTTTTTGTTGCATGTCTTCTGCATAAAGTAAATACTCCTAAAATATCCTTTACAACTTGTGTATATTTTCTCTATATATATATCTATCTCTAGATCGATCGATCGATTAATAGATATAGTGCCTTCTCCGGGTTGGGGAGGATGTGCTGCCCCCAGTGGAGGAGTTCAAGTATCTTGGGGTCTTGTTCACGAATGAGGGGAAGATGGAGCGGGAGATCGACAGGCGGATTGGTGCGGCGTCTGCTGTGAAGCGGGCGCTGTACCGATCCGTTGTGGTGAAGAGAGAGCTGAGGCTAAAGGCAAAGCTCCCGATTTACCGGTCGATCTACGTTCCTAACCTCATCTATGGTCACGAGCTTTGGGTCATGACCGAAAGAACGAGATCCTGGATACAAGCGGCTGAAATGAGTTTTCTCCGTAGTGTGTCTAGGCTCTCCCTTAGAGATAGGGTGAGGAGCTCAGTCATCCGGGGAGAACTCAGAGTACAGCCGCTGCTCCTCCACGTCGAGAGGAGCCAGTTGAGGTGGCTCGGGCATCTGGTCAGGATGCCTCCTGGACGCCTCCCTGGTGAGGTGTTCCGGGCACGTCCCACCGGGAGGAGGCCCAGGGGAAGACCCAGGACACGCTGGAGGGACTATGTTTCTAGGCTGGCCTGGGAACGCCTTGGGATTCCCCCGGAGGAGCTGGCCCAAGTGGCCGGGGAGAGGGACGTCTGGGCCTCCCTACTGAAGCTGCTACCCCCGCGACCCGACTCCGGATAAGCAGAAGAGAATGGATGGATGGAGATTTTATATATATATATATATATATATATATATATATATATATATATATATATATATATATATATATATATCCAGTGCGCTCTATGTTGAAGTACAGATTATAATGACTGTACAACTGATTTTGTTTTTCACAGATTTTGTATAAGGGGAGAATATTGTTTTAAAGTTAAAACAAACCTTCACATCTAAGATCTACTTCCTTGTAAGAGTTTGATCATTTATAGCCCTTTTTTAATATTCTCATCTGCCACAATAAAATTAAATTTACAAAGTAATTTTGCTGTTTTATCCAAAAGCTCATTAAAATCCAAAGGAGTAATCCTCAAGTATTGAATGCTCGATTAGTGGATGCTAATCTGAAAATATTTGAGTGGACAGAGATTTCTACAGTATTACACTTTTTCAGTCACCTCGGGCGGTTGTTTCCGTCTTTACGCGTTTGTGCTTTGTCGTGCAACAACTGCACAGCGACAGGCAGCAGATCACCTGCGAGGTAAACTATCAGACTTTAAGAAAGCAGAATCAAAATGGATGAACAGTAGCTACAAAAGCAACACTATGGTTTGGGGAGACAGAAAACACAGCTGAGAGACAACAGAACTCCCACAGCAGAGTGAGTCACGGCGTACGTGGGGGGAGCTTGAAACAATGCAACAAACAAGAATATGGAGCAGAGAGTTACTGGGGGCAGACCAGGAAAAAGTGAGCAACTAACACCACCTTGATTCTGAGTCTCAGCCGTGGACTTTATCTCATACTAAAGGGAGGATTATTCCTGTCTGAACATCATCATTAACCTCTGGGGAATCCCAGCACTGATGGTAAAAATCCTCATGCAGTCCCTTAAACCTTGAAGTACACAAAAAAAAAATCCCTCAAGGTTAAGAAAGAAAGTTTGTTTAAATTAGAAAATCAGTTTTAAATAGTTTGACTGCTCCACCTCTGACTGAAACGAGGGAACCGTGATGCTGGGAGGCATCGAATTCCTGAATGGCTCTCTTTCTATTATCTTCATTATAGCTGACAAAACAGAGAAGGCAGCAGGGTCAGAGCAGGCTGCTGCTGACAAAAGGCAGGAAGGTGAATAGGTAAAGTGACAGAGCGAGAGGGAAAGGACTGCTCTGGATAAGTGATGCAAATAGCTGCCTGCTCGCCGCTCTTTTATAATCTCTGTTGGCAAAACAGAGGCGCGCAGCCCTTGCCTGGACGTGTGAGCTCACATCGGTGACATATCGCCCAAGACGTTGAAAGGAACCGCTGATTCATCCAGATATCGAATATTTCAAAGCTACATCAGTCAGAAGTTTACATACACTCAGTATCGGCATGAAAGTCACAAAAAGTGGGAGCTTTAGATGATAAAATTGAGCAGCTTGGTTTTTTTTGAGGTGGGGTAGAGTGGTTATACAATAGATACGAATTAAATAATACCAATATAGGCTCAAATTTAAAGATGCACTAAATCCATATCAAACTAAGCTTCTGCTAGGCTTCAATAAGCATAATTCAGGCTTTATTCTTGCTGGATATTTGACTATTCTTTACATCAGAGCTCATTCAAACTGGATGGGTTCCTGAACCAGGCCTGAGTTTAAAACATAGAACATAACAACAGCTTAGGTTAGCTTGCTTCATGCATTCCAAAACCTGTTATGATGAGTATCTTGTTGGAGCACTAAACTGTCAATATTTCAACCATCTGACACAAACCTTTAACTCATGCAAGACATTTTTTAACATGTTCAAGAACAGTGAAGGAACTGGTAGATGCTGGAGCGCCAGCGAAGGGAGCGCAACATTAACATGGACTCAGAGGCTGCAGGCAACGTTGATAAGGAACAGACAAGGTGAGGCTTTCAAACAAAACAACCCTGTACAAACTGTGAAGCATGGTTGTGGTAGCATCACGCTGATGGGCTTCCTCGCTAAGGCATCGCACCAAGTGAAGGCAATGGAAGGACAGAAACTTGATAATTTTGTATTTCAACAGGACACAGATTCCCAACACATATCAAATACTGGTTTTGGAATGGATAAAGAAGCTAACATTAAACTTCTGGAATGGCCCTGACCTAAACCTTGTTGTTTGGTCTGTGGTTAAACACAGGGTACCTCCAAGGAAAGCAACCAGTTTAAAGCATCTCGTCAGTCCTGATAAAAGCAGAGGACAAATATCCAGTTAGAATTATGTCAGAACCCCGTTCATGGCTACAGCGCGTGGCTTCCCTGCGACTTTCCCACAAACTTAATAATCAAATATTAAAAATATCCGAGCGGATCAGAGAAAATCCACAATCATTTTAAACTTGTTTCCCCGTGGAAACAAGTTTGCAATATCTGTGATGATACGTGGCAGAAATAAGAAAACCAGAAGGATAACAAACAGGAACAAAAACTTAAAAGTCATAAACTGTCAGATGCAACCTGTCACAGAGACATCAACCACCAAGTCATATAAACTGGGTTTACTAAACATTAGATCTCTGTCAGGAAAATCCCTTTTAATTAATGACTTCATTATTGACAATAATCTTGATGTTATGTTTTTAACAGAAACATGGTTACATGTATCTAATGAAGCAGCCATTCTGATGGAGTCGACTCCTCCAAACTAAAATTTTCTTTGTGAGAGCAGACAGCAAAGGAAAGGTGGAGGAGTGGCAACATTGTTTAATGATTCACTAAAGTGTAAAAAGGTGTTTTTGGGAAAATTTGACTCTTTTGAACATTTGGCTCTCCAGGTAAAGAGCCCGATACGAACTATGTTTCTGAATGTTTACAGGCCTCCTAAGTCCACATCAAACTTTTTTAATGATTTTAGTGACCTGCTGTCTGTGATATATGTTGATTATGACTGTTTAATTATTGTGGGAGACTTCAACTTTCACGTTGACAACCCTGAAGACAGAAGTGCAAAAGAACTGTGTGACACACTTAGAAACTTTGGTTTAAGTCAGCATGTTAAACAGCCAACACACAAACAGGGACATATTTTAGACCTGATCATCACTAAAGGTATAAAGATTTCTAACGTCAATGTAACTGATGTTGCCCTATCTGATCACTTTTCTGTTACCTTTGAAAGCATAATTTCCAGTGACTCATTTAGCCAAAGGGACATCGTAAGAAAACACACCATTAAGGACAATGCCACAGAAACTTTTATTCAAGCTTACTCTGCTACTTCAACCTTGGGCTGCAACTCAGAAGATGAGCTAGTAGATAACTTTCAGTCTAAAGTCTCAGACATCATTGACTGCATTGCTCCAGTTAAAGTGAAAGTTGTTTCCGGGAAGAAAAAATCTCCTTGGAGAAATGCTCCAGCAGTTAGAGGTGAAAAAAGGGAATGTCGCAAAGCTGAACACAGGTGGAGAAAGACGAGACTCCAGGTTCACTATGACATCTATAAAGAGAGACTTTACAGATATAACTTACAACTAAAAAATGCAAGAGAATCTTTCTTCTCTGAGATCATAAACAAGAACATTAATAATGCTCGTGTCTTATTTGCCACATTCGACAGGTTAACAAACCCTCCTGTATCCGTGGCTTCTGAACTCCACTCCACCAGGGCCTGTAATGACTTTGCTAACTTCTTTACTGAGAAAATTCAAAAGATTAGAGGATCAGTTTGTACATACATATCAAGTTCAGTACCAAAGTTGTCTCCAACTAGAATTGATTTTGACCAAATGTCCCAATTCAGCCAAATAAACTACAAAAGCTTAGAGCAGATCATTCAGCAGCTAAGTTCCTGCTCCTGCTGCCTTGATGTTCTACCCACAGCTTTCTTTAAGAAGGTTTTCCTGTCATAGCGTCTGAGTTGACCCAGATAATAAACACGTCCCTTCTGTCAGGTGTTTTCCCGCAGTCCCTAAAAACAGCAAATATCAAACCACTGCTAAAAAAGAACAATTTAGACAAACTTCTACTCCAGAACTGCAGGCCCATCTCAAACCTCCCCTTTATCAGTAAGATTATTGAAAAAGCTGTATTTCAACAATTAAACACCTTCTTAACAACGACCAGCCGCTTTGACGTATTCCAGTCAGGTTTCCGTGCTCACCACAGTACAGAGACCGCCCTTATCAAGGTGTTTAATGACATCCATATAAATACTGACTGTGGAAGAATCATTCTGCTGGTATTATTGGACCTCAGTGCAGCATTTGATACTGTCGATCACTCCATTCTGTTAGAGCGCCTGGAGAACTGGGTCGGCCTCTCTGGTACAGCTCTCCACTGGTTTAAATCCTACTTAAAGGACAGGGACTTTTTTGTATCAGTAAGTAACATTAGAGATGACAAAAATCACATGTGGGGTTCCCCAAGGGTCCATCCTGGGTCCCCTCCTGTTCAATATCTACATGCTCCCCCTTGCTCAGATAATAAAAAACAACAACATCAGCTACCATAACTATGCAGACGACACACAGCTTTACATCACCATGTCACCAGGTGACTATGAACCAGTTCAAGCACTGAGTAAATGCCTAGAAGAAATCAATGCCTGGATGTGCCAAAATTTTCTTCAATTGAATTAAACCAAAACTGAAGTAATAATATTTGGACCAATAGAGGAGAGATCAAAAATTAGCACACAGCTTCAGCTGCTTCTGTTAGGAACCACTGATCAGGCCCGAAACCTGGGAGTAGTGATGGACTCAGACCTGAACCTTCAAAAGCATCTAAAGACAATTACAAGGTCGGCTTTTTATCACCTGAGGAACATTTCCAGGATTAAAGGACTAATGTCTCAGCAGGATCTGGAAAAACTAATCCATGCGTTTATTTTTAGTCTAATTGATTACTGCAACGGTGTTTTCACAGGTCTACCTAAAAAGTGGATCAGACAGCTGCAGCTGATCCAGAACGCTGCTGCCCGCGTCCTCACTAAGACTAAGAAAGTAGAGCACATCACCCCAGTTCTAAAGTCCTTACACTGGCTCCCTGTACCTCAGAGAATAGACTTTAAAATACTTCTGTTAGTCTATAAATCCCTAAATGGCTTAGCACCTAAATACATCACAGACTTGTTATCAGTGTATCAACCATCCAGACCACTCAGGTCTTCTGGCTCCAGCCTGCTCTGCATACCTAGAACCAGAACTAAACAAGGAGAAGCAGCATTTAGTTCCTATGCTCCACTTATCTGGAACAAACTTCCAAAAAACTGTAGAAGCACAGAAAGCCTGACTTCCTTTAAATCAAGATTAAAAACACATTTGTTTAGGATTGCCTTCGACTGTTCTACTTAAACAGTTCTACTGAAACATCACTAGTTCAACTTTTTTAGTCCAACTGTTTTTAATATTCTATTTTTGTTTCTACACTTTATTCCTACTTGCTTTTATTCTGTTTTATTTTCATATATTTTAATCATGTAAAGCACTTTGCATTGTCTCTGTACTGAATTGTGCTATACAAATAAATTTCCCTTGCCTTGCCTTGCCTGATGTTTATTTTCTAAATTAGTTAAAGTTATTTGTTGTGTTAATAGTCCCTCAGAAGAATGAAAAGCTCAAACACATACTTTAAAGCCTCAACTTAATATGCCATCCATGTCAATGAGCGTATGTAAACCTTTACCCGGCACTGATCTATTCAGAAAGGTTGAAGATTTAAATGAGGGTTATTGCTTTAACCTGTTCTCATACGTGAATCTTAAAAAATGATGGAAAAACCAAATCCATGTCTGGTTTAATTTAGCAGGAAATTAGGCTTTATAATTTATAAAGTCTATGATTCCAGGGCTGCGCTGCACATGTGAAACAGCTGTAGTCTAGTTTTCAGGCCAAGGGCCCAAACTTCTGCTGTCAAGAGATAGAAACCGGCTATGCTTGACTGATTTATGAAATTGATGCTAAATAATCTTGCAGTCTGTAAATCATTTGTCACAATTAACTAAACCCAAAGGTCTAATCTGTAAATTATCAACTATAGTACCTGGAATCCAGGGTCAACCACTAAGTTAAAGAACTTCAGAGAAAAACTAGTCATTAAAGCTACAATGACACATAAACCTGTAGATGTCAAAGTAAAATGCTGACGTTTCTAAGCAAACACGATCAACTTCAAATGACAAATACTTGTGTTTAGAATGTTTCTCTTTTGTCTTCTGTTTTTACTCTGAGCGTTGCTACGACATTTTGCTTAAATGTACATTGTGAATGTGCAGTTGAATGACAATAAAGTCTGTCTAAGTCTAGGTCATGTCCATATTTTGCCTTGTTATAAAAATAGTTCAAATAGTTCAAACTGAGCATGGATTATACCTTAAACCTTTTTGTATTTTGTCACATTGAAAACGCAAAGTTTCATTGGGGTTTTCATGTGGTAGACCAACAAAGTGGTGCATAATTGTAAGCTCAATTGTTTAAAAATGCTTCACAATGTTAATAGCGGAGATTAAATTACATTCTTTGCAGCCAGTTGGCTTTAAAATTCACATAATTAGAGAACGCGTGTCCACCTGTGGGTAATTTAAGTCCCTGTAAATCTGGCTTTTCTGTCAATGCTTTAAAAGTTTATTAGAGAACATTAGTGAACAAACAGCATCATGAATAATGATGTAATATGAGGCCTTGCTTGCAGTTTGCCACATGTCATGCATGGGACAGAGAAAGTGGTGGAAAATGTGCTCTGATCTGATGAGACCAAATATAAAGTTTTTAGCCAGACTGTAATACTCATAATCAACTAATTCTGAGTGTAATGCTATAATAAAATGTGTGGCAGAAAGGTAACGCTGCACATCACCCAAGATAACATCCCAATGGTGAAACGTGGTGGTGGTAGCATTCTGCTGTGGGAAAACATTTCTTTAACAGGGACAGGAAAGCAAAGAAAACCTGTTAGATGCTGTTCAAGACGTGGGAACAAGGCCAATGACCACCATTGGGCAGGACGGTTGCAGGATACTTTGGATCACTACATCAGTGTTAAAATGGCCCAGTCAAAGTCTGGACGTAAATCCAATTGAGAATCTGTGGCAGGACATCAAAATTTGCTGTCCTTAATGCTCCCCATTAGACAAACAGGCATACAATTCGGTCTTTAGATGTATAAAGTTGCTAGATTGAATTTCCAGCTGTAACGACAGTGAAAACTGGTACACCAAATTATTGGCTCAATTGGGCTGAATGCACTCTGCATTTTTCAGATTTTTTACTCATACATTTTCTAAAATACTGATAATTTCCCCCTCTAATGAACAAATATGCATTATTCTGTATTTGTCCACAATATAAAATCTTATTAAAATACGTAGCTGCAACATGACAATATGTTCAAACTGCAAGGAAACACTGTTAGACGTAGGGCTGGATGATAATTCAATAACAATATATATCGATCGATAGACGTGTGGCGCGATAGGAAAAAATAGGGTCGATAATAGTTCTATAGAAACAGTTTTCCTTCCTTCCGGCCTATCATATTAGTTCACTACTTCCTCTCGACCAATCGTAATCGCGGACCCAGGCACGCTGTCACAAAGCCCCGCCCTCTCAAACCATAACACAGAGCATGTGGATATGTCGCAGCAAGGAGCGGCGGAGGAAACGGTCCCAAAATGGGGTTTTACTAGTTCGCCAGCCTGACAGAAATCAACCACAGTGATTTGTAAAACTTGCAAGGAACCGGTAAAAACAAAGTCTGGTAACGCAACCAACTTGTTTCATCACGCAAGCCGCTCACTCCGCACGCACTGCTGCGCGAGCTGTGCAGCTCCGCGCGACACCGCGGGCATGCTGCTGTTGTCTGCAGTTAAAAAACCTGGCTTCAAACAACTACTCGCCACTCCGCGAGGTATAAAGTCCGCGATATAAAGTTCCGGGACGCAAGTTTTTCTCTAACAGCGCTCCCTAAATTGTGCAACGAGTGCCGTGAATCAGTGCAAAATGAGCTGCAGCCTGTGTCCTTACACGCCACAACCTCGGACCTGCGTCAGCCTCTCAATTATGAAACCTGAGAAGTAACTAGTGGTGTACTATTCCGACCTAAATAGGCTATTTTATTTATTTATTTATTTGGTATATTTATTTTGGTCTTTATTTAATAATAAAGTCTTTATTTAATAACATAACTCAGGTCTCTTAAGTTATTTTTCTTAAAAAAAAAATGCTGTTATGGTTAAAAAAGTTGGTTAAATAAAGATTTAATTGGAATTCTGTGTTTGTGTTCTTTATTAAAATTAAATCATTTAGCAATATCATAAAATGTCCAGGCAGAGCTGCACATAAAATATGGTTTTAAATATTTTCAATAATTATCGATATCGATCGATACGCATTTTTTTTTATCGATAAGCTTTTTTTCTATATCGCCCAGCCCTAGTTAGACGCTGCTTACGTTTAGTTTTAGTGGTTGTAGAATGACTCCAACTCTCATCTCCCAAACTCTTAGTGCTTTAAGGTCTCCCCTTTCTCACGGCCTCCCCCACTCTAACTCCAACCCTCACGTCGTTCACTCCTGCTGTCTGTGCAACAGCAGCATGTCTGCAGGAAAATTTGTATGAGAACACACACGAACGAAAGAGAAACTGTGGTCTGGTGAAACCGGAGTACAGTTCTCTGTGTGTTTGTGTGTGTTGTTGTCACCTGCAGACTGGGGGTGGGGGAGATTAATGCCCTCCTACAGCCTCTGTGGCAGGTAGAGCACAAAGAATAATTTGATTTCTCCTTCTGTCTCCTTGCTGTCGTCCCTCTCCTTCCTCATTTTCTCGACTGTCGGAAAGTATCCAACTCTCTTGGTTTTCCCTTCCAACTCCTGCCACCAACCCCATCACGTTCTTTTAAAACAGGCTTTCCACTTTCCAAGATTCAAACCACAAGCATACTTGTAAGACAAAAAAAAAAAAAAAAAAAAAAAACAAACAAACAAGCAAACAAACAAAAACACCTGAATAAAACATCCGCCTCAGAAAACATGTAGTGTTCTCTGAATTTCAGTGCTCAGGTCAGGAGGATGTTGCAAGAATGTGGCAACAATAAGAAACTGAGTCTGACAAGCGGCTCATCCTGAACCCAGCAGGCCGTTACCATGCCAACCATACAGGATGTTAGCCCACCTTGTGATGGCGCCAAGATGACAGACGGTCAGCTGCCCCCCTCCCCTCACTCTGGGGGTGTTCTCCTTTCTGGGCTGATCAATTGACTCTGGAGAGGAGGAAACAAAAAAAAACACATGCAGGAAAAGTTTAGCTCTCATGCTCACCAGTGCAAGTTCATTAGGGCGGTATTAATGAATAACCTGCAGCCATATTAATCAGAAGCCTGAAGAAAACCTAAACAGGAGCTCCTTAATGAGTAAGGAACTATGAGAGAGCCTCTGTATGCACTTTTGTCTTCATTACGGGTGCAGAGCACATGCAGTGTGGCTCCTGCTAATTTGCATTAATGTCCAGACCACTCCCACTCAACAGACAAAAATGCTCAACCACTCACACGCACACACACACACACACACACACACACACACAGAAAGTGACGCTGAGAAACAACTTCTACAGGAAGCCACACAGCTGAAACCCATAAGAGGCAATTCTAAAAATCTCCCAGCTGCTCCGACTGCCAACCGAGAGCACCTCCGTATCTTTTCATCTAAAAATTAGCACCATGAATCCAAAAAAAGTGGATTGATAACTTCAAGAACTTATTGGCAAAGGTTTCCCATGCTTCAAGGATTCAGAGGAACAGCCCCCCCCCCCCCCCACAACTATTAGGTTAAATTGCAGCGCTAATCCCGGTGGCACATAACAGGCTAATTTGTGCCCATTTAGATGCCGATAAGAACCAGAGTGCGTTTGTCTGTGTATTTTGGCTAGACTGAGTTGTTGCAGAAGCTCAAGTGTTCTGTCTGAACAATCACAAGAGAGTATTTTCTAGGGGTAAACAGTGCGTAACCATGAGAACCATGAGGTAGTTTCCATGACACCCTATTATCAGTAAAGCACACCAATAACTCATCAATCTGTATGCATGCGTCTTGGTTTTTATATCACAACTGGGTCCAAACCCGAAAAATATGCTTAATTCGGGGACATCCTGTCAATGTGGGGACCAAATTGCTTTTCCTGAAGCTCTGGTGTAGTTTTTTTTAAGGATTATGGCCACAAAAGCACAAGGTAAGGGTCAGGATTTGTTATTTACAGCACCCTCCACGCTTATACCCCCTTCCAATTCATAGACAATAACAATATCAACTGGTGTATTTTTTAAATTAAAACATAACTTTTTGTCAAACTCTGGTACAAGAGTTACAAATGGAACTTTTAACACTTTTGGTGGTAACAAGGAGAATATTTTGCCATTAACTATTTACAAGGTAAATATATAACAAATTAGTGTGAGGGCACCTTTTTCAAATATCAAAATGTGGGGAGAGTAAAGCTCTGGCGTGGGGGTTAGAAGGTCTTTAAACGTAAGAGTATTACCAAACCCAACGTAATCATGTTTTGACTGCAAGTAGGGAAAACCAGTTGAATTTGACAGTTATCATTCAAAAGGATTCAAGGCACATAATCACAAATAAGTCGTTTATCTAGCGGGCCCAGCTTGAAACAAAGGGTGAATATTTGGAGAAGTAGCTCATCCTCAGTGTTATGCAGAGCGGAGGATCTGTGATCCTGTGGGACAGTTTATTGTGAGAGTGGATGGCATTATAAACTCTTTGAAGTACTAAAACATTGGCAGAAAACTAAACATTTAATTTCTTTAATAGCAGCAGTCTGCAGTTTCAGGTCCTCTGAAAACCAGTGGGTTGAGATGAAGAACTGATGACGCAGGTCTCTGACCAACACAGGTTGTATTGAAGAGGATCAGATCAGAGATCCCTTTCTCTGTATGCAAAATATTAAAGAAAAACATTAAGCAATGGGTTTTAACAGCAGGACTGCCAGTAATTATGGCACAAGTAATTTTTCTTTAATGTGCCATTCTTTACCTCTTTTACCAAAATAAAAGGCTGCCTTTGCAATGTAATACTGCTATAAAATTTGCATTTATTTAAATCCCTTTAGTAATCACGACGGCAAACGAGTTTGAAAATACAAAGTCTCAACGAAGAATCCCTGCTAGGGATGGGAATCGAAAACCGGTTCCTGTTCAGTACCGGTTCCGTGTTTTCCAAATTCATGGCACCGTTTGGCAGCTCGCTTAACGATTCTCTTATTGATTCCAGGCAGCACCAGAGCCGGGCAGCATGACTTACGTCACGTTTTATATGAAAGTTACGCACACGGCATTCAGTAAGCAAGTACGACGTGACCAGGCGTAAGTCTAGAAAAGCAAAAAAAAAAAATGGGTAAAGCGATCGAAAGTCCGGTCAACAAGGAAAAATCAGCGGATCATTAGCTATACCTAAAACTAAGACGTTCGTGGTGATTTAATGAATTTAGCGTTAATCAATAAGAAAATAAAAGCATAGATTGTCGTCTCGATCACTGTGTAGGGGGGCGGCCATTATTGCCCGACATCACATCCTGTGACGTAATGTCGCGGTAAAGCACTGCACTCTACAACAACAATTGTTTCGGATTTCGAGAGGACTTCACCATTGAAATTCACGAGAGCTATTGTTGAAGCAACAATGTCCACGTGCATGGCCGTTGGATGTTCCAATACATCGGGTAAAAGTGAAAAAAACAGTTTTTTCACCTTTCCGGTCCATGATCCACCACGGGCTCTTTTGTTGGATTGCCAAGTTGCCATCGAACTTCTGGCCAGAGAGAAAACACGTCGTATGTAGCCAACATTTAGAGGAAGAATGTCTTCAAGATGACATGAGAGCGAGACTTTTCGGTAGGTTTTTCTTTTTTATAATGTAGAATTTGCCGGAACATTTGTTTACCGACCAGAGGGGCTGAGTGATGACACACTTCGATAGAATGCTCACTGATGCGAAGCCCACTTATTTTATGCGACTTTGGTCTTATTTTTTCTAAAGTCGCTTGTAAATTTCATGAGTTGTGGGGTTGCAGTTTTTTGGACTTGTTTCTGAAAGTGAAGTCGATTGTTTGGGGTCTAAACTAAGTGACGCTGAAATATCCCTCCGCCTCATAACACACTGCAGCTCATCCTGACAGGAGCAGAGAGTAAACTCAGAAAGAGCCGCTCTGCCCGTATCTTCTGCAGTTTACGGTTGCAATAACTGATGATAACTGCTGAAAGTAGATTAGGCGGTGCAGATCACCATTTTGAGCAGAGATTAGTTCTAAAGATGAGTTTTATACTCATCTTATACCATTGCAGAACCCAACCTATAAACCGTACTTTAATGTTTATTTGTTTTCTTTTTATGTCTCTAAAATGTTAAATTAGTATTACTTTAAATTGAAATGCTTAATACCATGTCCATTTTTGTTTAAGAGGTTAAAAAAATTTCGATAAGAGAATCGATAAGGAATCGAATCGTTTCACAGAATCGATAAGGGACTCGGAATTGTGAAAATCTTATCAATTCCCAACCCTAATCCCTGCTGACTATTTTAGAAAGACATGATTGTGATTAAGCAGGTAGACTTTTTGTTTTCTGTGAGGGCACGCTCAGAACATCACAGCGGGGAGGGCACGGTTACGACCAAATCTCTGAGTCCACTTCAGGTGGGTGTGTGTTTGCGTGGCTGATCTCATGCCTGGAGTGGCTACATTGTGCATGTTTATGTGTGTGAGTATGTTAGCACGTGCCTGACCGCTGGCTGCACCCCTGATTTGGAGCAGATGGGGACTGTTGGGAGTGTGCATGTGTGCGTTAGTGGGCAGGAAGGGAAAGAAGGAGGAGGAGGATGAGGGGGAGTGGGTGCTCTAGTTTAGGTGATGTATGGGACTCTCACACACCAACAAAGACCCCACTTCAAATGATTAATTTCCTATTAATTGGAGGGGTAGAGAAATAGAGGCGACGAATTGTTTAAGTGTGGAAAATCTATAGTTCTGCTGTGACAAAGACATACAAACGGATTTGTTTTTTTTTTCTGTGTGTTAAAGGGTTGTAATGTGGGGCGCACATGAGCAGGCCCTTTAGTGCCTTTAGTGTGATTATTACAGGTCTTTGTGCTCACTTTGACACAGCCATGAAAGCCGGAGTGAATAAAATGATAGTTAACGGCATGTGGTGCTGCTCATAACGGCGTAAAGCCTTGAATATAAAAGCAGTGTGAATGAGCTTAAGATTGTGAATCAATGGAGAAATGTTAGGCTCGCAGACACCAAGGTCTTCTCACAGTCAGCTCTGGTATTAGACGCCTCTCTCATCATCTCCCTGCACTCCTGAGTTGCTTGTCAGCCAGAAAGCTGAATAAAACCTCCAACAGCATTGTATAAATTTATACTGGCTTGTCTTTTGCAAGTGCACTCAAGCAATACAATAATCATCTTCCACTTGTAAAAAGCAATTTAAAGGTGCAATAACGATGCACCCCGAGTCCAAGTGTGACTCTAGCTGCTTTTACAGAAGCTGTTTACTAAGACTAAGCTGATCAGGAGCAGAAAGAGACTGATATTTATGGTAGAGATCTTATCTCAGTGATATTTCTGCATTTTAAACCAACACGTGAATAGGGAACTGTCAGGCAAGAGGATTTGCTTCAACAGTCAGTTTCCGGAGAACCATGAGATCTCTTCCTCGTTCAATGACCTCCAGGATGAACAGATGAAATTTTTCTCTTTTTTTTTTTTTTTTACAGAAGAGCTTCAGCTCTCCGGAAAGTCGCATCATGCTGCCTTACAACTTTTCTGAAATTGGCACAATTCTGATCTCAAGAAATATTTATACAGCGAGACAGGGAATGAAGACTAGAAAAAATACAAACAACACTCTTCAAACTTTTCCAGACTGCACAGGATCCCTGGAAACAGCTTTAAGAAATGTGTCAAGTATAATGCCAGCCCAGGTCCGACACAGCCAAAGCAGCTTATACAACAATAAAAACAGAAACACGAGTAAAGCAGAAAATGAAGGCCTGAACTCTCAATCAGGTTTTATGTGCCTGACGGTAGTAAGGTAGCTAGCAGAGTGCTTACAAGCCTGATCAGATAATGATGTTGCAACCCAACACATGTGTTCAACTGTAACCTTTAGCTGAACCCAAAAGAAATCTAAGAAACCTGCTGCCTCCTAATAAATCCTCCATCCAAACCCGTTACAATCTGGATATCTATGAGACCAATACCTGGATGTGCCCTCATTTAAGAACAAGATGATTTTAAAACGTACCTATCGGGTCCCAAACAGGGCTGCCTAATATCAGAAAAGGGTTGTTGAATGTCGCTATGACAATATGACTTGCAATAAAATAATAAACGTATCATTATTACGGGTGCGTATGTCCTTTTTTTGGAATAAATAAAAAAACATGACATTAATAATTTCCTCAAAAGCTGGTATTTGACTAGAGTGTTTTTGCAATAAAATGACTTCATTGTATTGCATTAATAATCATAATGCAGTTTCTCAATGACTTGTAAAACACCGTCTGCTGCATTAAACAAGTTTCACCAAATATTTTACTTGAATTTAAAGTATGATTGCATCCGAAATATCTAATTATAGTATTTATTGCAGCTTAACCAATTCTACTTCATTTTGATGTTGCTTACAGTGAGACTGCAATGATGATACATTTGGGGGTATATTGTGTAGTCCTCCTCCTGAGGCAAAACCACCCATAGGAACAGTTTTGCTCTGTCCAATAGAAATAGTTTCAAGTCTTGTGGTTACATAAGATAAAACGTAAAAAGAAAAGAAAAATGGGTTTTCCAACAAGCATTTGTGTTCAGTCTTTGTCCAAAATATCTTTCATAAGATTTAATTTCCATTAGCCTGACTAAAACCTGTAGAGTCAGAGATCCAGCCACATGATGTTACACGATTTGACTTCAGGATGAACTTGCTGCTAGGACGTCTGCTCAGGGAAAAACTAGCGGCTGTTTTTTAGCCCTTTTTCAATTGTAAAAATACTTTATTGGATGATGCGGGCCAGACAGTCTGGAAACAACTCCATAACCTGACAGGTTAGCAGCAATAATTGCTTCTGTATAAAATCACAGCCAATGTTTTTTCACAATGGCACATTTGAATGCTTCATGACAGCAAACTGCCAAAACCTTTGTCTCGCTGCGGATTGGGAGATCAAGAGCAGTGGATTAGCTTCACCTGGCTGCTAATTTCCCTCTTAGTTACAGGAATTATATGGATGGAGGAAGATTAGATTTAATTTTTCACACATTTTTTCTGAATTTTGTCTTTTTGATTAACTCATGAACTGTTATTATTTACCTGACATGTTTTTCCTATCTTAAGAACATATAAGGTCAGAGGAATAAGAATGAGCTCTAGTGTGCCCTCGAATGTTGATCAGCATTTTTGAACTAGACTCAAGAGCCTAATGAAACATTTCTAACCCCCACCCCCCACCCAACCCCACCAATCCAGCTTTAGTGCAGTTGGTCAGGATAACATAAAACTGGAAGTGGCATCTGGTCAGACTCAAGTCTTCAGAATAATAAAATGTAACCCGAGTTTGTCTCTTATACAAAATATACAAAAAGGAAAAAAACTAAAGGAAAATTGATCAACAGAAGCACAGTTAAAAGAGAACATCAAGAAGCTTTTATGCAAATAAACATTTAGTTGAATTTGAATCCAGTATGAAATCCTCTTACCAAAACCCAATCCTTTCCAATCCCTCATCCAATCTGATTAGGTCTAGCTTAAAACATTGGTAATTAAGTCAAGTTGTAAGGAGCTAAAATTTAACACTTTAAATCATACTTTCTCCAGAGTAGTTGACATCAGCCAGTAGCTTCAAATTGAAAATAAGAGAGCAAGCGGCAGACAAATATAGTATATGTAGGAATGGCCTAATTTATGAGAGATTTAACTGATAATTAGCAATCATCTGATTTTTGTCATAGGACTGGGTTTTTGATTATAACCAGGGTGACGTGTTAGGGCAGAAATCATTACTGCGGCTGATAATGTATTGCTTCAAGGTTTTTTGTTGTTGTTTTGGAGCTGTTGGACACCTTCTCACAAAATATTCCATACAATCTGAGTCACACAATGTTTGCTGCTACCCACAACTTTTTACAAGCTACCACTGAGTTTTTATGTCAACTCTATGTCATTACGTAGGCCTTGGTGCCTGCATCAATCTCACACTCTACAGAGTAAAAGACTACAGGTATTTTGGGTCAAAAGTAAGCGCTCCTCAAAAAAGTGAAAGTTAGCTTTAGCCTAGAAAGGGTTTTTGGCACAAAGAGGAGGAAGCACGAGAGCAGATATTATTTTCATATATATATATATATATATATATATATATATATATATATATATATATATATATATATATATATATATATATATATATATATATATATATATTTACCAGCAGGATCAGGTGTCATAATCTAGTTTCATAGGAGTCAACTTGCCCAAAAATCTGTGCCTCAATTAATGGAAATAAGGAACAATATAAAATCTTTACAAGACAAAATTTGAATTAAATTAAATTATTTTAAATTGAATAACACATTTTTCAATTGATCTAGACATGAGATTTGAGCCATTTTATCATTATGTATAAGTATTACTGTAAGTGTAATTTATCTAAAAACAAAAAACAAAACACATGTAACTACCAAGAGATAATTGCCTACACAATGATTTAAGCACATAATGGTTATGAAGCTGTTTGTTCACAGGTATGAAAGGGAATTAGCTGGTGACCAAATGGAGATACTCGTAAAAGGGGGTTTGAATTGGTGAAGGGGAAAACTGACCCACAACTATTTAACCACCAGTGCAGAGTGGACGGAGAAGTATATTTCACCCTATACCCTAGGGGTGGGTGATACATTGATATTGGTTCATGAAAATTTAGACTTGTTGACAATCTGTAAAAAGCATAGAGATCTTGAAATTGCCTTCAAGGCAATTCTTAATGTTCTAGTTTAGACATCAATTTTACTGTCCTCCTTGTCTTTAGCTTGATAAACTAGCTTTTATGCAGCAAGAGTGCACTTTACCCAAGCGTTGTTAAAGATGTTTACATTTTCAATTATAATACAGTTTTGATCTTTGCTGAAGTATTCTGGTTTTGAGAGTGTACTTTAAGATTTAAGTATTAAACGTCAACATATTTGATAAAAGCTGGGAACATTACAGATGAAAATCTTCACCGTTTTCTTGGGCCGAATTGCGCTGCTTTATGGTTTTCTTCAAGGACTTTTTTACATGGGCAAACTGTGATAAAATTAAGATTTTACTGTAAAATAATCAAAATATATTGTTTCCATATAGCAGTTTATAAATGTCATTGTGCATGTAATATGTGAAATATAAAAAGACCTATATTGTTTATTTTTTGCTAAACAAAGTACATATCTGATGAAATGTTTGACATTTTTTTGACAAACCACAAACTTTCCTGTTTTAATGAGATTTTATGCAATAAATCAACAAAATACCCATGGCCATTTATGCTGCAAGATCTATCAAATTGTAATATTCATTGCAAAAAAAACAAAAAAAAAACCTTTGGGGGCAATTTTTGGTTATTGTATTTTAAGTGCAGCGCATTCATAGATTGCCAGTAAAATATTTGGTCCATTTATCTTTTAATAACCCAGCTAAGTGTTTTGGTCTCTGAGACCCTAAATAAAATCCACTCCAATCGATTCCCTTTAATAGTAAATATAATCTATCTGTAGAAATTTAATCTCAGGACCGATACAGTTGTTCTGTTGGACAACACTGGTGGACAAACAGCCCCATGAAGACCAAGAAACAGACTAAACAAGTCAGAGATGAAGCTGAGCAGATGTTTACAGGAGGGTTTGGTTATAAAATCTTATCCCAAACTTTGAACATTTCACCGAGCTCTGTTCATTCCAATATTAGGACATTTAAAGAGTATGGCAAAACTAGAAACCTGTCGAAACATGGCCAATCATCTAAACTTACAAGTTACTCCTGAATGAGAGAAGCAGCAAAGAGGCAACTCTGGTAACTTGGGAGAAGTTGCACAGCTCCAATAAGAGAATTTGTTCACAGTTTCGCTATTATTTATGCAGAAGTAGTCTTTAGCAATAGGTGCAAGATTTTTGAGTTGGTACAGTAAATTCAAAAGACTTCCCCTCTGCAGTTTTCCACTACTCATGTAGGGGTCAAAGCAAATATACAGGAGAAGATGCTCTGGTCAGATAACACCAAAATTGGAATTATTGTCTCGCAAGCAAAACACCATGCGTGATGGATACTAGCGCACCCCTAACCCTACCCCTCTAACCCTACGTATTAGAGTGAAAAAAAGACCTAAAGCTAACAATAAATCTGACAATAATTGAAAATTGATGCTCACAGCTTGAGTTGTTTTACAAAGAGGTTTGGCAACTATTGCACACCACACTTTTAAGATTTCCATCATTTTTAAATGTTAAAATTAAATCAGTTTTCCTTCCACCACTTTATAGTATTTTTGGGCAGGTTTTATTCGGTCCAAAACAACAAAGTTTGTGAACAAAATGTGTTCAACGAGTAAAAAATACCCCTTAAAGACACTATGGTCTTAAAAAAAATATAGAATGCAACAAGTCATAAACACGTTTCTTATGAAAAAGTTAATAGATCTTTACTTCGTGAACCATTTAAAGACTGCTTAACTCAAGAAAGGCAGAGGGGGTTATGGCACAGCTACAGGTAGTTTCTTGGTGAGCTTCTCTCCTTTTTCTCTTTTTACCTTCTTCGTTTTTCTTTCCAATGAAATTATTTTAATCCGACATAATTCCCATTTACACAACAGCACAGAGAGGAAAGCCTTACAGTACATTATATCCAAGTGTGTGCACTCTGGATGACTCTCATTCAGCCCCTGTCCAACAAACCCACTGAACACATTGGAGTAAAATACGAGTTAAGCCACATATTGGCACCCTGCCTCCTCTTAAACAAATCAGACCATGGAGACTAATAAACACACGTCTGTGTGCAATGCTTGCTTCCACAGACAAGGAGGTACCAAAGAGGGAAGCCATTCTTAGCTACCCTGCAGAAGACCAAATGGTGCTATTCACAAGAAGGAAAAAGTGCAGGTCTCTCCTAAACACACACACACACACACACACACACACACACACTTCAGTGGTACTAGATGTTGCTTTGGTTTTATATTGTTCTTTGGTTCTCGAAAAACAAACTCACTCACTGGAAACAAATTGCTTCTTTAGCTCGGAAACAGAGTGTGAGTGAGGTCCATCTTTAGATCAATTACTGCTATCACAGAACAGAGGCTGCTGCTTCAAACTTCACACTCCAGAGAGGGATAAGACGGGGTGGCGGATGGAGAACAGCAGAGTGTCTGTCTGGCTCAGGGAAGAAATAGGCCAAGCAAGTCTAAAACTCAAACTCATTCAAGCATCCAGGGTGCGTTGGCTGTTAGCTGTCGTCAAAAATAAATTTACATATATAAAAAAAGAGTTTCAGCCATTTGAATGAGTCATCCTCACAAAGGGATTCGAGTGGAACATTTTATTACCTATAACTAATAACTAATATGCAGAGATACAGCACTGAATGTAGGGGGCAAAGCAAACATGTGGAGGTAGGTGCTCTGGCATGATCAGACTAAATATTAACTTTTTAGCTGGAATCTAACGCTCTAATCGCATGCGTGCCACGCTACAATGTTTTGTGGGACAGAAAAGTTACGCTGCGAATCACCCTGAATGGGGGAGCGGTGGCCTAACGGTTAAAGCGGGGTAGCTGAATCCTGGAGAGGCCGCAAGTTCCCGGGTTCGAATGCCACAGACAGCCACTCTGGATCCATGAGCAAAGCTCTAAGCCCGAGAATGCTCCTGGGGCGCTCACAATGGCAGCCAACTGCTCCCTAAGGGATGGGTTAAGTGAAAAGGACAAATTTCGTTGGAATGTATGTGGCAATAACAAATAAAAGATGATTAATATTATTAATTAACCATACAAATTGTGAAACATGGGTGTGGGGGACATCCTACAGTAGCAATGGTTTTCTCCAACAGAGACAGGGAAGCTGGTTCAAGTTATTAGGATGAAAAATACAAGGAAATACAGGAAGAAAACCTGTGGCAGGCCCTTAAAAGCCTTGAGACAGAGGTGGAGGTTCACGTTCCAGCAGGACAACCACCCTAACCATAAAGCCAAAGCAACAATGGAGTGGTTTAGATTGAAGCATATTTGTGTGTTAGAATGGCCCAGTCAAAGTAAGGACATAAATCCAAACGAGAACCTGTAGGAAGACTCGTCCGCTCATGTTCAAAAGATGCTCTCCTTCTAATATCACAGCTTGAGCTGTTTTGCAAAGAAGAATGGACAAAAGCTGAAAGAGACACACAAAAACAACGAGGTAATTTCAAAATATAATGAAATATATTAAAATGTAAGGTTTTAAGGTGAGAAAATGTGGGAAAGTGCAATATGGACATGTGTGTTTTGCAAGGCACTGTAGTTAACACTAAAACATATATCAAAGTTACTTATTCTAATACTCTAAAGTTTGATTCTTGGTTCTTAAAAAGTATATAACTTCATGTATGATCACTGATCAGACCGCTTGTGCCTGCTTTGAGTCGCTAAGTGGGTCACAATACAAATGGGTATCTCTTCTAATGAAAACAAATGACACCATTAAACGGTGCTGCACACAAAAAAATAAAAAGAGTTGCTCAGACAATAAGAAAACCTGGGTTTGTTCTAGTGTGTTGGTAATGTTGCAGAAAAAAGAAACTGCTCTAAAAAGACATGCCTAGTAGGGAATAAATATTGTCATTTGTCAACTTTGGCTAAACTGTTATCCAGGAACCAGTCTTGTGAACGTGTTTAGACACATTTGCAGAGTTAAGTTGAGTAGAAACCCTTATTGGAGGTCACCAATTATGCCGGGTTTATGCATCACTATATAACAGAGCATTATGCAAAGAGGGCAATGACTGACATTGGTGAATACAGAAAACACATGTTCTTACAGTGCATAAATCATTAAGTCACAAACCTAATCAGGTTGAAAAAGAATCAAAACAATCAGCAGCCCCCTGCTTTTTGGTTTGCCTTTAACATAAATTAAAAATGAGCAATATCAGGAATGTGGCTCAATCAACAAGACACCTGTATTTCTCTTTACACTGCATGAAAAGTGTGATTTCCGTCACTTTGCGGCACTGTAGATTGTCGTGGAAGTTCAGGTTAACGGCTGTTCACGGTAATTTGCAGGCAACACCGAAAACTGCCATGAATTGTCAGAAATTGACGTGGCAGTTGTCCCCCCCATGACCCCCCTCCTCCTAATGCGGTACCGCGCGCGAGCTATTTTTAGAAACACAACGTCACGATGACGTCACATCACGTGGTACGCAGTAGGGCAAACTCCCAAATCCGCCGCTGTTTTGCTGTGGAAGAGACGTGCTTTCTAGGTTTTACTCGGCAAACGACTGCTTTTTCCAACATCTAAGACCATGGTTTATAAACATTGTTGCTATGGGACGTGCAACAGCGACTCGAGGTACGCTGATCGGCCGCATATGAAGGATGTTTTCTTCATTAATTTCCCGAAACTCAAGAGTGCCAAGGAGAAGTGTGTGCGTTGGGTACACTTGTGCGGGCGGCCTACACAACATTTCAACCCGGAAAAAGTTACCAAATTCACCTACATATGTAGCAAGCATTTTGTCGGTGGAAAGGGTGATGATAGCATATAGGCTAGCATGTTAGCAGGCGCTAACATGGTACCCTGCTACCGGGATAGCTTACTCAAAAACAAACGCCCTGAATCTCTTAAGCGAAAGATTCTGAGATGTGAACAATCGTTTTGTAGCTACCTATTGGCAAGATATACAGATTCCTGGACGTTGATTGCAAACAAACAAAAAAGGCCGACGTGAACGGAGCACGGTGGAAATCATAACAAAGGCATGAACGCCGAGCAGGGAAAAAAACAAAGCTTACCGTTGAATCAACTCGGCCCGTCTTCCGGTTTTTTTGAGCCCTCGACACTCAAGCCACCGTTTCAGCTGAAGGTTGGTGTGCTCTTCCACAGTGCGACCAGTAAACCGTGCGCCTGGGACATCGTCTTGGGTAAGTTTAATGGCTGCAAAGTCGGTCATATCGCTGGTTCTGTTGCGCTTGTAATGGCTGGTTTGTATGTGCGTTCTACGACTGTTTGCCCTACCGGTGCGGCAAAAGGGGCGTTACTCTTAAGGCCGTGACGTCACGTGCGCGGTACCGCATTATACGGGAGGCTTTAACATGTAAATGAAAATGCTGTGAGCTATACAAACGCAAATCAGTGTTGCAGGGGGAGGTTTCGCCTTTCTTAAGCCGGGCGTACACTGTACGAGTTTTTCCCCTTTTCGGGCCGATTCTTCAGTCGTGCGAGCATTTTTTGAATCGGGCCGGATTTCAGCTTGATCGCACAGGGGGGAGGAGTGGGGACTGGCTTCTCACGACTACCTCCCGATGAGGAATCGGACGGTCGGTGAAAATCAAACATGTTTGAAATTCAGTCGGCTGTCGTGAGGTTTTCGTGAGCGCATCCTGCTGTTCAAGCAGAGCTACGAGGGGGCGCCCTCCCCTCCTCTCCGTCCCCGCCAGCGGAGGGAGGGGAGCGGGCGTCCCTGAAGCGACCTCTGCCCGGCCCGCTCGCGGGGGCGTTGGGGAGGGCGGCAACGCGCTGGCCGCCTGTTTCGGCACTCCTCCGCGGTCCGCGCTGGCCGCCTGTTTCGGCACTCCTCCGCGGTCCGCCGCCTGTTTCGGCACTCCGCTCGCGGGGGGGGGGGTGCGTTCCGGGCGACCTGCCGTGCCGCGCGGCCGCCGGTGCGTCTCGTTCCTCCTCTCTCTCCCCTCCGTTCCCCCGACGCCCGGTGCCTCCTGCGGGCCTCGCCAGAGCTGGGCTCGAACCCCTGCTCTGGGTCCCTGTCACCTACCGTCGCTCGCCTGCCTCTGCCACCACAGCGAGCGGTCCCAGAGGGGGCACGACGTACAGTGTGAGCAGTCCGGTCGCGTCCCAGCGTCGCCCCGCACAGATCGTGAGCGGTGAACTTTTTAAACCCCGCGGTTCCGTCGCACAGTTTGAGATGTATATAAGTACCACGACTGAAAAACTCGTACAGTGTACGCCCGGCTTTAGCAAGACAGAGTCACATTTCTTCCTTAATGCAGACTTTAGCTGTGGGTGATTGTAGAATGGTATGAGACCACAAGTCTTACAAACCTTTGTGCCATCGCGTCTGAGCTCGTAGGTTTCAGTAAGCATGTATACTGTCCAGACCCGGCGGCATGGGCGGGCATTGGGGGGCCGTGCCCGCCCTGTGAGCCAGCTGTGCCCGCCCTGGACTGAAAGCTGTCTTTTTTTTTTTTTTTTTTACCTCGGAGTGGCCATCGTCCTTTTAGTACTATCTTTGATGTGCCAATCATAAAATTTAACCAATCAAATCAACGACTGACGGCAACATGCTAGCCAATCACAGCTGGAGTGGGGCGGGACACCGAGTCATAGCCTTCAGTCGCCGCCGCAGTTCGGCTGTGGTGTGGTCACCGTTGGTGTCGGTAGAGCGGGATGGATATTTGGTCTGATTACCAAACAATTACAAGAAGTGACAACGAAGCAGAGAGCGAGCTGGAAGCAGCGTTATTAATTTCTGTTTGAAATGCCAGCACTGAAGTCTAAACTGGAGTAAACATTAACGCTAGGAGGGTTAGCTAGACAGCTAGCAGGGTTAGCTAGACAGCTTTATTAGCATGTAGCCTATGCTGGACTTTTAAGTTAAGACACAGCGCTACAGGTTACCCTATGTCACTGTTAGTTTCCAGTAACCCAAACCAGCATAAAACCTGCCCAACTTAAAATAAAAAAACAAGTCCAAATCTCAAACTCTCTCATGTTAAAAGCACAGAACTATTAAACACATAGGAACATGCCATTAGCACACAACTGCGCCGAAGCAAAGAAAAAAACTTGCGCATATGGCCTCCAAACAAAATGTACAATCAGACAACCAAATAACACACAAGATCTCTTTAACAATCAGGATATATCAACCGGGAAAAACTAAATTATAAATAGCTTCCCAACATGAGTTGTAAATCTACCTTAATATAAACGTAATTTCTCTCAGTATAGCTCAATTAAACATTTCTGTTACATGCAGTCATGAAATATTTTTAAGTTGATAAGTAGAACTCAACCCCTCTTGGGCGTTTACACTGACCAAACACTTGATTAACCATTATTCTTTTCTTGTTTTATTATAACAATATTATTCATTATAACTATTATTCATTGATGATGTCAGATCGACAGATTCAACTTATTTAAAAAATAGATAATGACTATTTTGATATATTTTGTTAGTAATTCTTTCTAAAAGCCCAACAAATGTTATGAAAAGCTTCCGAATTTTTTTATCTGCCCATAAGCTATTTTTTTCCCAGCTCAATTTGGCAACACTGACTACACTATTGCTATTTGTTTGTTCGTTACAGTAGTCAGAGCCACTGTTCAGCATGAAGCATATATATATATATATATATATATATATATATATATATATATATATATATATATATATATATATATATATATATATATATATATATATATATATATATCATAATTTTTTTTTTCTTTTTAAAGTGTGCCCCCCTAAAAAAATGGAATGCCCCCCCTCTAATTTGTTTCTGCAGCCGGGTCTGATACTGTCATACATTTTGGACAAACCACATACTGTAAGAAGTTGTCACGGAGGACACCAGTCCATTTCCTCAAGGAGAATAAAGTCTTTGGAATATTGCTTGCAAAGGCAGTGAGGGAATTAGCACACAGACAACATTTCCAAGTATCCACATTAAATGTTTGATGCACAGAAGAAGTGATGTGATGGCATTGTCAGAAATCTTGAAGGTTGATTGCCATGACAAAAGCATCATGGCCAGAAATTTCATCAACAAGTCTCCTGGTTTTTCACTTGTGGACTGATCACTTCGTAAAATGTGTTATTTAGTTAGAAGTTATAAATTTACTGAAGGCTGTGGCTGGAAATAATTGGGGTGCAGATAGACAATCATTATTAAACATATATAGGGCTCTCATGAGATCAATAATACATTATGGCAGTTTTATTTATGGAGCAGCAGCTAAAACAACATTACAAAGAGTAGATAGATTACAAAGTAGGGCTTTACGTATATGCACAGGAGCAGTGAACACAACACCTATCAACGCTCTTTTAGTAGAGACTGGAGAAACTCCACTGGAATTCAGAAGAATGAAATTAGGTTTAGTATACTGGATGAAAATTAAAAGTGGTATGGATGAAAATGTAACTTCAACAATTTTACAAACTTGTTGGGAATAAAAGGACAGGCCAAGAATGGAGTCTTAAAAGATTATTGGGAAATAAAGGAAATATAAATGATATTTATAGATTAAGGAAAGCATTATTTATTTATTATTTACTATCTTCAGAATACAAAATTAACAAATAGAATTTAATAATGTAAAACAGTGTTGCTACACACTCATGAACAGTAGTTGGCGGTATGCACCTTAAAGTTGCTTGCGATCCGCCATGATAGAGAAGAAGAAGAAGAAGAAAAAAAAAAACAACGCGATGAGCGCTCCGCTCCTGTGTGTTCATGTCCTCAGAGCTAT
Organism: Fundulus diaphanus; assembly: GCA_037039145.1. Classification (NCBI taxonomy): domain Eukaryota; kingdom Metazoa; phylum Chordata; class Actinopteri; order Cyprinodontiformes; family Fundulidae; genus Fundulus; species Fundulus diaphanus. Next base: position 40,805,087 of record CM073129.1, on the reverse strand, counting down.
GAACCGGAGCAAGGGTAAGATTTAAAGAATATGCTTTCATTCTGCGGTAAAAGGAAATAGATACGGATAGATACCGATCATAACTGTACATTTTGTTTTCACAGACTAAGCACGCCTCATAATGAGGCGGTGACCTCCTATTTGCTCGGAGCAATAACTGCAAGTCCAGATTTACACGATGTTGATAAAGACGACATTGTGTGTAAGTGACTTGTTTTACTGTTTTCTCCTTCCTTGTTACTGTGACTTGCGTTTGATTTTTATTCATATCACTCTCATTTAATTGTTTTCCAGCTGCCTGTAAGACCTATTATGAGACGGTACGCTGGAGCTGAAGCTGCCAAGAATTCAGCTCGGAGTCGAGCTGGAAGAAAGAGGGTAACACTTTATTTGGTGACTATTTTTCAGGTGCATTGATAGATCAGTGTTTACCGCAGGAGTTTGCTTAGGCGAGGCGGTGAGTTGGGGGGGACGACACGTTTTGCGCGGACCGACTCGCGGAGCGGGGGGTATCCATGTGTTTTTTCCCTGCCATTCACGCACGCGCGAAAGCAACAACAAAAAAACGCGTGTTAACGTCACGTGTTGGCCGCCTCGCCAAGATAGCGCTGCGGGAAACCCTGTAGATGTGTTGTGTCCATACGCAGTGCATCCCATCGCACAGTACTGATTCGTTGTTTTTTTTTTTTTTTTTTTTTTACAGCTGCTGGAATCAAGGCAGAGTATGCAGGCGGATGAGGAAGTGGAATCTTTGGAAGTCCGCCACCATCGACCGCATGTCTGGCGAAGAAGATGGCATCGTTGGCGGGGTCTCTGGATGGATTGTACGGCCGCCGTCATTTCGTAGGCCGGATCTCTCTGAACTCTGTGTGAAGCTGCAGTCCCGGTTAGAGGCGACGCCGAAGTACAGAGCCACGCACATAGGCGTCTGCACATCGGACCTGCCTTGGAGAGAATGCTGCCAGTTACCTCCAACCCCGAGGAGGCAAACGGACAGTTCACGGAGTTGTAATTTTTGGATACGCATGTGTGGGCAGATCTTCGCGTTGTATATAGTTGTGTTTGTTTTAATAAAGCTCTTTCTTTGCATAAACATCTTCCTGGCAAATGTTCATTTCCTGTATAAATTCATTCATGTCCTTGATGGTAGCCTAATAAGTGTAGTAGTGTAGGATAACATGAATATACAGCATAATATAAATAAATGTATATATAAAATGTATATATATATATATATATATATATATATATATATATATATATATATATATATATATATATATATATATATATATAAATAAATATATATATGCCAACCAATCACGAGTAAGAACATTCAAGCCTGGCCTGGCCACGTGTGGTTTTGCTGCCAATCACGAGAGATTTTACTTATTTGAAAATAGTGGTTTCAGCCAATACTGAGTAGGTTATTCAAGCCAGACCTGGCCAGCCGCGCGGGTTCGCTGCATTCATATGCTAATTAGGGCCATTAGTACAGCTGATCGCTCTCCACATACGTCATTGTCCGGTTCCGACAATTTGTGGCACTGACAAACGGCGACAAGCGCGGGTTGCAAATTGTCGTTAACTGCCGAAAATGAGGGAGATCTGCAGTAGTTTACGGGGACGAAAATCTCACTTTTCATGCAGTGTTAATCACACTCTCTGCTGCTAGCTGATTAAAACAACAGTCCAAGTTTAAATAAAGTCTCAGCAGTGACATAAAGGCTGGCTTTATTGGACCTAACTTATTACAGCTATATTTTGAATCGTTTTCCTCTGTATCTACAAAGAATGTTATATCAGCTCCTCCTGCATAGTCCTGCACCTGTTAGGCTGTCACGCTACAGCTGTTTGGTGAGAGAAGTATTGAAAATTGTGAAATCTATGCTAATTAATTTGCTACAACTGAAGTGTCTAAAACTGTTGCTTAGTTAAAGGATGAAAATAGCTCAGTGTGCATCTCTTTAATCCAGAATTTTTGATTTTAGCGAGTGTTTTGTCATTACAGGCAGCAAACTGCATTATGGGCTCCATAAATTAATACCAAAGTCAGATTATGACTTAAAGGCAAGGACAATAAGCATTTCAGTTATGTAATCAGATTTTACTATGTAACTCAAATATTATTTAAAAAAAACTGTTTTTGCTTCTTCAGGCAAAAGATGATCTAATGCGTCTCTTGAGCCACATGTGGCTATTTCCTCAATGGCTCTTAATAGCTTTGGCTAAAAAGTCTAAGGAGCAATCTAATATTTTCAACTAAAGATATGACAACAGTTGTAGGTTTAAGAAGTTTTTTAGTTTTTATGGAATAATTGCATTGAATTTCCACAACAGAATGACATTAAAGCACCAGTAATATTTGTTTTTTGAATCTACTGAATGTTTGTTTTTGTTATTAAGTTTGAAACTGTGCTTTTTGTTTTTACATAATTTTCCAAAAATATCAACGTCCCATAAATAAATACAGTCATCATCTTTGTGCAAACATTTTGTTTGTCTTTATTTTAAAGCCTTAAAAATAGAAATATAACGGTGGTTATTTAAAAATTACAACAGATTTCCTATCGCAGATAGTTATCTAAAGTTATAGGTCGAAAAGGTTGCAGACCCTTGTTGTAGTCCAACTAAGAAACTAAATTTTTTTTCACAATTAAAGCATTTTGCACAAGGACAAGGAGATAAACGTTTGTCTTCAAATGGTGGAATTAAAATACTCGATAAGCTAAATTATCAACGAGTCAAAAGAGAGAGTAGATCTAGTTACATCCTAGCATTACACTAGCTCTTCAAAATCATCTTGGTGAAAAGGTAAATTAACGTGGAGCAGTTAGCAGAAAGTCTGGACCTGTTCTAGCAAAGTTTTTTTTTTGTATCCTGTCTAGTTTTCCATCTCTTTTCTCTTGTTCCAAAGGTTATGAAAGTTATACAACATAAGCGTTATAAACGCACTGTCAGGAAAAAAACTGCATGTTACATATGCTATAAAATAAAGGAAAACAAAATAAAAACGTGTGAACTTAAAGACATTTTTCATCATAAGATTACAGCAGCAGTCTGTCTAGTCCAGGGGTGTCCAAAGTACTGCCCGGGGCCCATTTGCGGCCCCTGGACTAATGTTGTGCGGCCCCTGGGTCCAGTTCAAGAACACAAATTTGGCTCGTTTGCACAGGGGGCCGATGCAGATGGAAACATTTTATTTTTAATTAAGGCAATAATATTACCAACCAATCTAAATGTTCTTACAAGGGAACGTCTTAGGTACAACACAGAGCATTTGTCTTTTAATAACCCTGCTTTAATTTCATAGTCAATACCAAAAGTGTGGACACCCTGGGTCTAGTCAAACAAAAAAATGTTCCTGCAAACATTTAAGTGTGTTGACATAAAAACTTGCTTGAGTGTTAACACTATTGAATCACAAAGTTTTATTTTATTATTTATTATTTTATGATAGCACAGCATCAGGAAAAAAAATGTAGGGAGCAGAAAGGGTTGGAGAAAGGTACACAAACATACACTGCAGATTCAGCTGAGCACACGTGGATGGGACTCACACACACAAACACACACTATCCTGGTTGAGCATCTAAATCACATTAGCCGCCTGCCTGCCATCCATCACTCCCACAGACAAAAGCACGTGCAGGAGAGGCGTGGAAACTGCATGGCAACATGCATAACCGCACGCAAACAAACACACAATCGGTCATAGAGCAGCAAACACACCTTGAAACCAGGGGACGGCGCACAGGAAAATGCAATCTCATTACCAACAGTCACAGATCAACTTCCATTCGCTTCCATGCACATCACTGTCAGCTCACATCTATCGCACATTTAGAGATGGGCTCATTTGCAGAGCTGTAGCTGCTCACTCGGAAGTTTCACAGAAATCAGAAACAAAAGAGAAAAAAAAAAAAAACAACAACCACATACTCAGGTCGCTTTAAATATTTAAAGAAGAAGGAGCTAAGCGGCGCCAGAACAACGTATTGAGAAATCCTTTTTTTTCTTTGCATCTTCATCAATCTTCCTTCCTATTACAGGGGGAGGGGGCCCTACATCCCAACTCTGTTTGCGTGTATGTACGTAGACCCAAGTGTTTGTTGGAGGCGCCTCTTATCTTGAAGATGGCGCGTGCCTGTGGGGTGCTCCTTACCTAATGGGATGCATGGTGGGAGTGTGGATGTCTGTGGTATGTTTGCGTGTGTGTGTTTTATCTAATGGGCTCCCTCTTGGGTGAAGTAATTACCTGGCACAGCATTGGAGGGTGGCATGTGAGGGGTTGAAAAAGGAGAGGAGGGAAGCGATGACTTAGGGAGGTAGGGAAAACTTAAAGCTTGCTATATACAGTCATATTCAATAAATTTCAAAATTATTGAAAAGTTATTAGAGTATTAGAGTAACTCAGTTCACTAAGGGAAACACATTATAAAAAGTAACAGACTGATATTTCTTTTTCCCTTTTTATTAGGATTTCTGTCCACCTATATAAAAAACTGCTCTCTCACCGACCCCTCATACTCCTGAGCAGGTGGGTGGCTCTCCTTGTCTCAAGCTCGGGTCCTCTACATGAGGCCTGGGAGCTTGAGGGTTCTTCTTAGGCTCTTAGCTGTTCCTAAGATCATGCTCTCCTGGACTAAGATGTCTGATGTTTCTCCAGGTATCTGTTGGAGCCACTTCTCCAGAGTTGGGGTTACTGCTGTGAGTGCTCCGATGACCACGGAGACAACTGTTGTTTACACCTTCCAGGCATTTTATAGTTCATCCCTGAGCCTTTGGTATTTCTCCAGTTTCTCGTGCTCCTTTTTCCTGATGTTTCCATCACTTGGGATGGCCACATCGACCACAATGGCTGTCCTCTGCTGCTTATCAATGATCACAATGTCTGGTTGGTTGGCCATTACCATTTTGTCTGTTTGTATCTGGAAGTCTTACAGGATCTTAGCTTCAGGACCTTCGTTCTCCACCATGGTCATATCTGCCACTTGAGCTATCTGTCGGTGGTACATCCCATGCTGGGGTTTTTCCTCCCACGATGGTTCCTTCAGTTCCTTGTCTTGCAGCTGCCATTGTCTGAGGCATTCACTGAGCACTTCATCTCTTAGGACCACCTTCTGATATAATCTTGGAGCTTGGATGTTTCACCTTCAATGGTGGTTCTGGTGCTCACTAGGCCTCTGCCTCCTTCTTTGTACTTAGTGTAGAGCCTGTGGATACTGGATTTGGGATGGAGTCCACCATGCATAGTAAGTAGCTTTCGTGTCTTAATATCAATGGTCTGGATTTCCTCCTTTGGCCAACCCTATTATTCCTGCAGGGTATCTGATTACTCGCAAGGCATAGCTGTTGACTGCCCGGCCCTTTTTCTTGTCATTGGGCTGACTTCTCAGAACTTGCCTTACTCGTTGCAGATATTTGGCTGTTTCCGCTTTTCTTCCGACCTCTTCGTGGTTGCCATTTGCTTGTGGTATTCCAAGTTACTTTACTTATAGCTCTCTTCAACATCTGCCAGTCTTCCTTCTGGGAGTGCAATCCCCTCTGTGTGGATTACCTTCTCTCTCTTTGTCACCATACGGCCACATTTCTGCAGCCTGAATGACATTCCGATGTCCCTGCTGTTGATTTTGGTGGCGTGGATCAGCGAGTCAATGTCTCACTCACTCTTAGCATACAGCTTTATGTCATCCATGTACAGGAGGTGGCCCTATATATATATATATATATATATATATATATATATATATATATATATATATATATATATATATATATATACATACACACACACACCGTGGCTTTGTTCCGATCCACTACTGTATTGCTGTTCCCCCTCCTCTCCCTTCTTCTCTCTGGCTGTGTGTGGTTTACCCAACTTTCAAAGCCTCCTCTCTTGGCTCAGAACAAAGAACATTGATGTCCCATTCGTCCCCAACTAGCTCCTCAATGTGCTTTCCTCAAAAGATACTGCTGCAAACCTTCAACTCAGCACAGAGATTAAAAAGACTAAAAAGCGAAGGTGCCTGCATGGGTTCTCTCCGGTTACGCTCGCTTCCTCCAACAGTCTAAAAACATCCAGTGCTAGGCTAACTGACCAGTCTAACCTGCCCTTAGATTTGATTGCATGGTTGTTTGTTCTGTTCTTTTGTGTTTTGAGTTGCTTTAGGATGGACTAACAAGCTGTCCAGGGTATTCTCAGCCTCTCGTCTACTGGCTGTGAGAGGGCAGCAGCGGGTCGTAATGAAAACGGATGGATGGATGGATGGATGTTCTCTTGGGAATACACATAAACACAGAAGTGTAGTAATAGCACAAATTGCCAATATGTTTCTGAGAAGTTTAAAATGAACAGGGACTGTTCCCTCAGACACACATACTGGTGCATTGCTTCTGTTCCTGAAATAATTCATGACAGCTCATGAAAGGAGGGCTAGAGAGAAATATTTTGAATTATAAAAAATTATAAAAATCGGAATGAGGCAAAATTGGTTTCAGGAGCTCAGAGATTCACAAAAGATTGCTGCATCTACATTTGCTCATGATGTGCATCTTGAGGCGGCACTGGTGTGTGTCTGCTTGTGAACACCAGCAATAATTAGGACAGTAATTCACCTCACTGTACAGCTACGAAACAGCTTGTGACTGAATGCATCTGCAATACTGGGTCTGCACACGTGGCATCAAAGCAGCGAGAGGCTCGACTGCTCCTTTAGTTGGCTCGTAAAATCACCTAAAATCATCTGCACGCGCACGCTCAAACACACACCCCCGGCCGTTTGATGTGTAATAAGAGAAACCATTAGCAGTAAAAATGGGCTCTCCCCGCCCTGCTGATCAGCAGATCTTAGTCAGAGCCGCTGTTACATTTCTATTTATACGTTCATTCCTCTTTGGATTTTCTTCCTCTCTAACAGAGCTCAGTTTGTGCACAACACAGTCAACAATCCTGCATTCCTCCTTCCCCTCTCTCACCATGTCTTCTTCTGTTGCTGCTTCTCTACCACTCTCTCTCTCTCACTCCTCTTCCCATCCCCCCCTTCTCTGGCAGTCTCCTCCCACTCTATACCCTTCCCCCTGCTCTTTCCTGCTCTGTACCTCCCTCCCTCCTTCCCTGTCTCATTGGGCTATATGCAAGCAAGGCACAAATTCATCAACAGGATGGAGGGAGAGAGAGAGAGAGGGAGAGACAGAGAGAGAATGGAGAAAGAAGGGGAGGGGGTGAAAAGGAGTAAAACAAGACCAGATGACAAACAAACAGGGAGTAAAAAAGAGGAGCAAGACAGAAGATGTAGAATGGAGAGGGGGTAGGAAGCTAGTGCCAAGAAGAAGGAGAGGGATGATCGCTCTCGATACAGCGATGGGCGTTCCTCTCCACGGCTCCTGTGAGGTCAAAAGTTTACCGTGGTTTTAATTTCACCTTTCAGCAGCCAATCAGAATGCGTCTCTGGGTGCTGGGGGAACTTTGACCTAGTCTAAGAATGTTACTGGAAAGATCTGAAACTAGCCTTTTCTTCTCAACCAGTCTTATCAATTTTTATCATTTCAGACAAACCCCATACCCTCTTTACATGACAAGCCTTGACGACAAAGGAATAAGGAAAATATTGATCTGAAAAGATATTGAGACAAGGGGTTGTCTTTCTTTCAAAACAACACATGCCACCTTGATGGCATCAGAGTTGAAAACCAAAAGATCAACAACAAGTTACATCACAGGACAGTCCACAGTCCATGTTAAGGTCATTTCAAGACAACACACACGCTAATTCAGCAGCGACACACCCCACATGCTGCCAGAGTCCCATGCGAGTGTCTGTGCTCATCCACATGCCTGTGCAGGGGGAGGGGGCTGCAGTTAGATCATAGCATCAGGGAGGGGAGGGGCAGCGCTGCGAACAGAGTGGGCATCATGTCAGGCGACGACACGTAGAGCGGCTGCGAGCCACTGGTAAGGAGACAGGGAAGAGAATACTAAACGTGTTTGACGAACAGCTACTCAAGAAGCTCCCTGCAGCTCTATTCTCTACACATCAGCAGCACAACTGCCTCCATCCTGGGACTGCATCCACCTGACTGCGAGGCACGCACACCACATCCCACGTCCTCAGAGAAAGCAGCGGCTGGGAATCTTCAGAAAGAAGTGCAGACAAAATGTAGACGGAGCTGTCGGCGAGACGAGACGAGACATACAGCCCGCCTCCACCTGTGGCGAACTTTCTCCTTACTGCCGCTGCGCTTTCATTTGGCTCTCCAGCGCAAAGAGTGAAATACACCCCCTACAACAGCTGCACATAAAGTTCAGGTGCTTTGAAACTCTATAGGTCTAAATAAAAGAGTGAAAGCAAATCAACTAGAACTTCAACAGTTCTAACATACTGTATATATAAGCTTCACAGCACAGCATCTCACAAATGGGGAATGATATCCCTTAAGGCCCATTCCCATTGCAGGCAAATGTGGCCAAGTGACCAGGTCAGGCTTTTTAGAACCATTGGGAACGCTCAGATCTGGTCCATATCGGATTATTTACAGTCACTTCCATAAGTGGTCCTGAATCCGACTCGTGTGACTCCAGTGGGAACAACCAAGGCGTATATGATGCAACTTTGACGTCACTTTCCATCAACACTTGTCACAACTTTGCACCAGCGGCGGCTGGAAGTCATAGCAGTTAGAATTAGCAAGAAAGACGGCACCTGCCTGCAACAGCAATGCTCAGTGGAGGGACAACCAAATGTTGGACCTCATTAATATTTGCAGCAAGATCTCTATTGAAGCTAAATTGGTGGGCTCATATAGGAAAAGTTTGAATGAGGGACGTAGGGCATGACAGTGCAAAATATGTGTACCATCCTGCCCACAGAGGACTTTGCATTGACAACGAGGTTTTCACTCATTGCCATTTATTGTATCGCATTGCAAAGGGGGCAGCGTGTTGCGATGTGATCAATAGACTGGAAGTGACCTGCCTTAGGAATTGAGAGTAAAGGTGCTGAAATATATAATTAAAAGTTGTCATCAACATCCTAATGTTATGAATTAACTGATACTCTGTGAAGTTGTTGATATCCCTGGCCGATCATTCCTGGCTCAGTCTCCACATCCAAACAGACCTCTGTGCAGCCAAAGCTCTGTAAAACACCAGAATACAGAGTTTCCCTCTTGTTTTATTCGTGTGTTTCCCCCTCAGCTCTAGCTGACACAAGAAATGGCTTCCGTTGACACTTTGAACCATAACACCTATTTCTCCAATGTTTCCTGGATCTAAACGTGCTGGGCGAGATGTCTTTGTTATTGTTCTTTTGCACATGCGGGTCAGGTTGGAGCCGTAAACAGTTCACACTGGAGTCAGATACAGGCGACTGTTTAGAAGTACTGTGAACGATCTCGCAAAAAAACTAATCGTAGAGGTAAGAAAAAATGGTCAACGGATGGTCAAAACTCTCTAACCTGACCAACCTTCACTAGTTAGAAGGTCACACTTTGAAACTTCTCCACTTCAAGTAGTGTTACCCATAGGTTTGAGACTACACCACATTAGAACTGTTTTAAAAGCACTCAATGTCAGCTAGACGCTTCCTTTTTCTACAACCCTCAAACCCTCCCGAGGCATTTCAATCAAAAAGTGTTCCCCTTACCTTACCTATGACTTCTGTCTTTTGTGCAGAAGTAGATAAACTGGGGAAATTGGATCTTGTGAACAAAATATTCTGTATCCCAGTGTCAGAACACTAATTGAATGCATCTAAAAATAACAACTACCTACAGCACAATGTTTGTCACAGTCATCGGAGAGCAACACGTTTCCCCTGTACCCTTTAACCCCTCTGGCTATATTTCTGCTCTTTTGTGCAGCTGAAGTGTGTCAGGACAAAGGTTAAATGCAGAACATTTGCAAATTAGTCCTGACCTGTCAGGGCTGAATATATGTGCATGTGTGTTTCCCTGAGTAATGTTCTGTCAAAAAGGACACATAATACTCCTTAATACATACAGCAGCTGGGATTATAAAGAATAACACTTGATTTTTAGGAATACTTTTACGTAAAGTGTTGTACAGTTATGAGCAGGGCGGGTCACTGAAAGCACTCGGTCTCTCTGTGGTGTTACTCCATTATGAACTCAGTTAAAGAAAAATTATATGGAATGGCTAATATGTTAGGGACAAAAAGATGATCAACCCAAAGGAAGGGTTAATCCGTGATCATCGAGAAAGTGAAACTAAAAAACTGAAGCGGCAGGTTTGTCCAATTTGCTGATATGTCATTGCAGCAACTCAAGATTATACTCAGTAGTTTGTATAGCCCCTAAACGCTTGCATGCAACAAGTTTCCTTCCATTATTTACTGAACCACAAACAATAAAAAAGAAACTTCAATATTAATAATAATAAGTATTCAATATTCAATATTAATAATAATAATAAGTATTATTTTTATACCGAGATATAAACTGTTTCTCCAGCCAGACTGGACTAACTATCATGACCCCCTCAGTAAGTCTGAGGGTAAAGACTAGGCATGGGCCAGTATTAGACTCTCGGTATGATAACCGTAGGCAAAAATATCTCGGTTTTGCTGTATTGTGATTACAGCTACGAATGTGTTATTTTGAAATGTCTGCATTTGAAAAAATATAAAAGAACGTTGATTATTTTTAAACAATGTATTAAACATAGAACATGATAAATATGTTTTAAAATAAATAATATTAACCGAATTATTTCTAAATAAGAAAAGCAAATAAAAATGAAAGCAGTCATTAATGCATTGTCATGGTCAACTTTAGCTGTTTTTAGATCACAGGTGTTCATTCTTATGATTTCTAGCACCTACCGAAATTAAGCTATATTGATCAAATAACAAAAGGACATTTAGAAATCTAGAACATTAAAGTTCACAACTATTAGGAAAACTGCATTTCCACTGCTTTAATCGCTAGGAGAAATCAGGGTATACTGTGCAACAACAGTCGTCTTTTTATTGAAGCATGAATCGTGTTGCGAGTTTTTATAGTGTTTTAGCTTCCAAAGTAGTGTTAGATATAAGGGAAATAATATATAAACCATTATGTGCAAACAGAAAGAACAGAAGTCACAAGTATGAATGTGTGTATAGATAATGCGCCTTCAGCTAATGAGATGCAAACTGAAGCAAGGGAGGCACTTGGTACTTTGGCCTTTCACTCTACGCTAATCAAATACAGTCCAAAAACTCCAAGCGCTCTTATGACCAGCACAATCACCAAGGTGTCTGCATTAGTAACACAGTGATTGTATTTGTTTCACTAATGCCTGACGCTAAAGGTAGTGCGTTGATTTCAAGACATTGAAACAGTAAGTATTGACCCAAGTATTAGCTTAATTTTTGGCTCGTATTGATGCTCTGTACGGGCTGCTGTTCTCAAAAACACGGCTATTTAATTTGAGATGGTTGGATCCGTTGCTGAATGGGCACCGCTCTGGGTCACATGATCCATTCTAGGTTATGGCATACCATAATCTAGAATGAGTCATAACAGCAAAACAAAACAAGTAACTCAATGACTTCTCAATCTGTTGGTCCAAAGTGGTCTGCTGTCAGATTCCAAAATACGGAGGGAGACTGTTAAATTTTGCAACAGTGCAGTGTTGCCAGTGGCTTTCAGGGGCACTAAACCTGAAGTTACAGCTCTAGCGCCCCTAGTGGTTTAATGTTACATGGTGTTGCTTTAGCTTTACCTTGAACTTTTAGCAAATCGCGATGGGTGATACCCCCATAGATGCGCTATCATGTTAAATCTGTTGTATCCTCTAGCCGCCAGAGTCTGTAAGCACTTTCTGCACATAGGGCAAACTTCTTCCATACTTCTTAACTCCTTTAGCCATCATAGAACCTGAGCTGCTATACAAAGGTGCATGGGGGAGGGGGCGTGATACAGCGGTTGCACACGTCATGAGGGATTTGACCTCACCTTTCTCTCTGATGCAACATAAAAAAAATAATTATACCGCAGGAACGGTATGACAGAGATCTTTATTGGTTTTGAAAGTGGGACTTTTTCATATTGCGATATACCGTGAACCTGGTGATCAGCCCATGCCTAACAAGTACCTAGTAAAGGCTGGTGAGAGCTAAACTGCTCTTCCTAAATCTGACATTTGACACTCAATCAAAGGCTTTCCCCCAACACCCTGAAGTAAGCATTTGTAGAGAATTTGAGAAGTGTGATCCCTCAACAGCTGAAACCAGCTCTAGTTGGGGTCCACCTCAAAAAGCCTTTAAAAGCTTTAAGTCAATGTTAGTATCTTCAGTTATTCAGTTTTGCTGAGGTCACACAAATTTACTTGCATTATCAAGATCACAGGCACTTGAAAAGCGTGGAAGTATTTTTCCACACGTGGTATCAGATCTAAAATAGATCCTGCATCCTTAGGGCTTTTATTAACATATTATTTTGTAATGACAAAGAGGTCGCTTTCCCCCATTACAACTTCTCGGTATGCCAAAATTCTCTGCAAACTTTAGCAGGTTCGACTCTTATTAATATGTCAAACAAACTGACCTTCGTTGATCATGTTTCCTCTTCTTACAAACAAATGAGGTTTTTTTTTAATCATAGAACCATTTTGCATACCTTGCCACTTGTTTGCACCAGTCAGATCATTAGTATCTCAAGAACATTCTGTTGAACACCACTGACCAGAACAAAAGGTTGGACTGGAGGTGCCCTGCAGGTAAATTATTAATCGCTTGTTGTCATTTCCTGCCTTAACCCTTTGCTCTTCCTCTGTTCATCTTTCCCTTTTCTCTGGCCCGGACTGTAGTTTCATGACTCTCCTTCCATCATCACCACCTTCGCCTCTCTTCCCTCAATCCACTCGGCATTTTCCCCTCCCTCCTTTTCTCCAAGTCTAGCACCGAGATGGTTTTATTTTTAGCCTTCGATGCGATGGGGAGAGAGATCATGCTGGGGTAACATGTACTCTCCACAAGGCCTTTAATGGGGACCTGTCGCTGACGTGTGAAAAGAAAGCTGTTTAAAAGCATCTTTCCATTATGCTACCCTGGACCTTTATCACCTAGAACATAATTACCCTCAACCTTCAATCCCCCCTAAGTTGTCTTTTGTTTTGATTACCGGAACTGTTCATGTGAATAACTTCTGCTCACACTCCTAAAAATCTATTACAGATGGAAATCTTTTTTTTTTTTTACTAAAAGGAATGTCCATAGTTTCTGAAGTGATAACACATCTGTAGTGACTGAAAGAATATATCGTTTTAGGCAACAACTATCTGCAAGGGAGCTGGTTAGTGCAACATAAATGGTGATTGAAAAAGATATAAATTTTCCATGTTTATTAAAAAAAAAAAACAATACTTAAGGGCTGCATATGCTTTGTTTAGGGCTGCACGTCGGTGCAGTTGGTAGGACTGCTGCAGCAAGATGGTCCTGGGTTTAAATCCCGGCCTGGTTTCTTTTTGCAGGCAGTTTGCATGTTCTCCCTGTGCATATGTGGGTTCTCTCTTGGTACTCCTGCTTCCTCCCACAGCTCAAAAACATGACCGTTAACTGGTCTCTCCAAATTGCCCTTAGATGTGAGCGTGTGTTTGCAGGTTGTTTGCCCTGTATATCTCTGTGTTGCCCTGTGAAGGACTGGCCACCTGTCCAGGGTGCACCCAACCTATCGCCCAGTGACCGCTGGAGATAGGCAGCAGCACCCCTCCATCACGGATAAGCAGATTTAGACAATGGATGGTGGACACTACATATTAATCAACATGAGTATTCAAATCCTTTATAACATACAAGATTTACCCAATAAAACATATTTGCAGTGGGTTATAGAAAAGCACCTAATTCTAGTAACCAAAAATATGTAAACAAACGGAGGAACAGAATGAGTGTAAATTCTGGTATCTCCTGAGTTTTTTTTTTATCAGTTTCAATTTCAATCAAAAAATACAACATTTTGTAAACCACAATTTTGCTGGTACTGTGTTCTGCTGGGAGAGCAACCAGAGTAAAAACTCTCAAAGGCATGCCGTACTTCAAGGATCGCCCCAGTTCATACAACCCTAACAAACGTTTAGAAGTGCTTGAAACACTATATGCTCACCCAGGATACCGGAGTGGGCAACAACAGGAGGTGATATTTCATCTGGTGCATCGTATCTAATGGTTGAACTGATATGTGGAGTTCAGTGCCAGGTCTGATTTACTTGGCAGAATGTAAATATATGACAGAAAGCTTTAAGATGTTTAAAAGAAAGAACTGCAAAAGGAACCAAAAAAATCGTTGGTTCATACTACATCAGATCAGTAACCAAATTCCATCCTCCTTCTTCTCTGCAGAGAGCTTGAGAATGTCCCCGTTACTACCACGGATCCTAAGGGAGGGAGAGAAAATGAGAGGGGTGAAGTTTTATAGGGGAAAAACTGATTCCACCGAGGACACTCCCTCTGCCTAAGCTGGGGCCCCTGCGTGGAGAGCTCCTTTCCACTTTTTTAGCCGGGCAGAAACACTTTGCATAATGGCAGTGACTTCGCTCAGTTCTTGGCACCAGCAAAATCAGCAGCATGTCTGCAGCCTAATCCCGCATCCTCTCAAATCACATGAAAGCCTTTATGATCTCCTTATTCAAACCTTTAACTGAGCTAGAAGAAAAGAAAAAAACTGTTGCACAACAGTTTTAAGGAGGTAAAACTCGGCTACTGCGTCTCATTTGACTCGGCGTGTATGCAGTCAAACGAAGCGGCAAGGAAAGCTCAGTGCTTTTGCTATATGCTGCAGTGCACAGCAAACTAAGCTTGACAGGAGATACAGATGAAGAGCTCCTGGTGTCGTCACAACACCAATATTGGGACTTCGAATGGGAGGTGGAAACGCAGCCAATGAACTTAAAGCCTGCTTAACCAGCACATTGGTTCACACCAAAGTGACAAACTGGGGGGAGTAGTGGACCTTGTGTTGCTCCCTCACCGCCGTAATGTGATACTGAACACTGTATGTTGGTGCCTTATTAGGGTTCAGGAGATGTCGCTAATTTATTTGTTATCGCAATAATGCTAAACGCTTTGTGCTATATTCTGTACCCCAAAGAATTCTTAGACTACAATAACTCCTAGCTAATTACTTAAGTACCATGCTCTCAGCTATGTGTCCCAGTGATATATTTGGTGACACTTGCTTCATACAGCATACAATTATTTAGAAAATAACGAAGGTGAATGTCCACCACAGTGTTTTTTTTCCCCTTTTTCAGCCTTTAATGGAGTGGCCTCTAACTCCAGTCCACGAGGGCCCGGGTCCTGCAACCTTTCCACACATTTGACTCAAATTTGTGTTCATTAGAAGGACTCTGTAGAGCTCGACATCATGCTGGTGAGGCAGTTTAACCATTTGATTCAGGTGTGTAAGAGCAATAACCTGACAACAGCCAGCTGTATGTCGCTCCGCCTAGCTCCACTCACATACATCTGGGACACCGCCGATAGAGAATGATTTCTCCAACCAATTTTATGGTCTGGCCAATCAGGACGCAGGGCTGGAGTTTCATAGATGTGACGTAGTGGAGACACGACCATGACGTGAGACTGTTTTGATAGCAATGGCGGCTCGTCGAGGAAGCAAGCGTTAACATCGATGCTGCTATTTCTTCCGTGTTGTCCAATCTACCTAATATTGTTTCATTACATCAGAGAACGCCTCTGAAGGCTTTTGTTGGTGGAAACGGATGTTTTCGCCCTTCTCCCGACCGGATTTGGCAAGTTTTGTTTTCCGGTGCGCGTCCGCGGCGGACGCGGAAGCGCCCCGGAGCGGTTAGCGCTAACTATGTTAGGAGGCCTTTAGTCCTCAACGCGGTCGCCCCGGAATCGACTCCGACCCGCGGCGCTTTGCCGCCTGTCTTCCCCCCTCTTCCTGTCAGCTCACTGTCAATAAAACGCGTGCCACTAGAGCCGCAAACACATTATTATTATTTTTTTTTTTTTTTTCTGCGTCGCTATCATCAGCGTCACGGGTTAGCTTCGGTGTGAGTGGTTGAAATAGCACGTCAATAAAGATGACAGACAAGTGGCTTATCCAATCATATGCAAGAATTTTTGATAAGGCCCAGCCTTCTGTAAAGGCAATTCCTATGGCGATGTCCCAGATGTATGTGAGTGGAGCTAGGCGGAGCTACATACATCTGGCTGTTGTCAGGTTATAAGAGCAAGGGACACATGGAAAACCTGCAGGACACCGGCCCTCGAGTATTGTTTCGGAGCGTGTCCTTTATTTCGTTCAATCCATCTTCCCATCAACTCAGACCAGCTTCCGTTGTTCCGCTTAAGAAAACCATCCGCACAGCATGATAATGCCACCACCATTTTTCAAGGCTGGCATGTTGTGTTCAGGGTGTTCATTTTCCTCTACGCACTATGTTTTGCACGTAGGCCAAACATGTAAATTTTTTGCTAATCACAACAGATCACCTTTCATGTATTAGCTGTGTCATTTTACATGGCTCGAGGCAAACTTGAGAAGATTCTTTTGGCTTTCTTTCAACAATCTTACTACTGTTCCATAGGGGCCAGATTTGTGGCGGGCATAACAAACATTTGCCCTGCCAAGAGGTTTTCCCACTTGAGCTGTGCACCTCTGTAGCTCTTCCAGAGTTACCTCTGACTTCTTAGATACTTCTCTTATTAAAGTTCTGCTTGCCCGGCCTGACATTTTAGGCAGACGGCCATGTCTTAGTAGGCAGGCAGTTGGGTCACTATACTTTCTGATAAATGCATTGAATAGCGCTCTTTGCCATGCTTACAGCTACAGAGATATGGGTTTATAATCTAACTCTGCTCTAAACTGTCTGCTGTGTTTCTTGCTCTTCGGGATGCTGTTTGTTCACCAAGGTTTTCAGGACACCATTGAGGCCTTCACAGAACAGCTCAATTTCTACATTGATTGAATTACCAGCAGGTGGACTCTATTAACTAAATAAATGACCTTTGAAGCCGATTGGTTGCAAAGGGATTTTCTGGGGAATAAAGAAGTAGAAAGGGCTGAAGTGACATGCAAGCCACACTTTTAGGATTTGGGCTTGTAAGACATTTTGTAAACCATCTCCTTTTGGCTTGGTCCAGGGTGTACCCCACCTCTGGCCCAATGTCCACTGGAGACAAGTCCCGGCCCCCGTGGCACCCAGCAAGGACAAACGAGTATGAATGAATGGACTTTCTGTCAACATCACAGTTAGACCAACCCAGAGTAACGCACGTTGCGAACAAAATCCAACTAATTAAAATAGAATTTGTGGTTGTAACTTGACAAAACAAAGAAATTGGTTCAAGAGGTGTGAATACTTTTGCTGTAGGTCCACAGGCATGTGTTTTGTTGGCTATGGAGTGATGTGGTGGCTGAGGGTGAAGGCTGGACCGGAGTGAATTAAGTTGAGGAGGCGGTCATGTAACAGTTGGGTTCAGGCAGAGTTGAAGCCCCCTTGCCTGCTGTGCTGCAGCTGGTAACATTTATCTCAACTCTTACCCCGTAAAATGCAGTGCACGTGTGCGGTTGTGAGCGTTTAAGCACAGAGAAGGGCCTTAAAACACATAAACTGTGCCTCAATTTTCTTTCTTTAACAATGGAAACGAATAAAAAAACAGAACTCTCCTTGTTAGAAACACACCATCCCAAGGACCCATATTACCTTAGAGAAAAGGGGAAACATGAAACTAAGCCTAACCCAAACTCTCCTCCAGGGTGGGGCTCATAGACAGGTTGTGTTTTTTCTTCCCTTTAAACTGTTATTCACACCTTAATACATTTCAGGATAACGTCACTGAATAATAATAACCGTGCTTCTGTTTGAATGAAAAGCATAGGCCAGAATGAGATTATCATGGTATGATGATCTTAAGTAAAATATTCCAAAATTTCACAGTATTAACACAATAATTGTATACAAATCTGCATAACATGATCGGATTGCTTGGACTTAAAGCAGAAATAATATAAAATTATCAACTATACGTTTTTTTTATTGTTTTTACATATTTTTTTATTATTCATACATACACCCACAAAATGTAATAACTATCAACAGGTTATTGCACATAATATTAGACTTGTTTGTTGTTCGGCTGTTTAAAGAGCAACACCAGTATTAGAGCAAGCTGAAATTAGCTGCTAAATTAGTCAGGCTATCTGCTCTAGTAGCAAGCATTCAGTTGGTTTTCTAAAAGAAACCTGCGCAGTTAAGCCCAAAAGTATTCATGGTGTGACCAATGCATCTTTTTGGTAGAAAATGCATTGCATTACATTATTTTCTGCAACCAATAAAAAAGAATGTATCGACATAACACAGATATAATAATTTATAGCCATATTTTAGCATGTTTCCACTGGTATTTTGAGGATTTATCTTTTGTTTAAAAGCTCCAAGTCTTTGAGGTTGGAAGGCCTTCATGGCATCACCCTCATCTTCAGCTGCCCCTGCGGATTCTCTATCGGTTTGAAATCAAGACTCTGGATAGGCCTCTCCATAATGTTAATACCTACAGTTAGATGGGAAAAAAAAACTTGTTGGCAAAATAAAAAAATAAAATACTAGAAACTCAAATCTTCCATGGTTACAAATAATTTTGGACTTAACTGTAGCCTCATTCATCACTCTTACCTTACAAATAGTGATGAATGAGGCTCCTTCAGTTCCCACACCACGCCTGTCCAAATTTTTCACAACCAGAAATGTAACAAACAGCAAAACATTTTTCGTAAGCAATGGAAAACTAAAAGAAATCAGGAATGTTGAGCAACAGGTGAGGAGGGGACAGCATTCTGTCCTATGCTCTAAACAGCTGGAGAAAACTATGTCCTTTGAGTTTATAAAGGTTACAAACCATCAGAATACTATGCCTGACAATTCTTAAGCCACATCTTTTCAAAACCTTGTTATCAGTAAAGAAACCAGAATGTATTTATTGATAGACATTTAAAGGACATTAATTGTATGTTAGTCATGTTGCATCCTTGAAACTAGTATAAATTCTTTGGAAACCCTGTGAGTTATTAACCTGATGCACTGTTAAACTCCAATCTGGAAGTCTCAATATTTTTCTAACAGCATCTTGCAGCTTGAAACCTTTATAACCCTTTAAGAAACACTCAGTAAAAGCCAGACTGCGGTGGTAAGCTTCCTATCAAACAAATGCACACTTTTTTGCCTTTATGAAACCCGACCGTTTCTAAATTAATCATAATGACCATACCATTATGATACCAACTGCACCAACTTTTCACCAAGTTTGTGCCAATGCTAAACTGGTGCCCAGTTCCTTGTGCTTTTACTGATGCAAGAAACCTTTTTGGCAAAGAAGAACTCATGATATCTCAGCAACAACTCTTGGCTGAACAACAGGAAATATCGATTTCCTTTAGCAGCAAAGGCACATGCTCATGAAGACCATCAATTAAAATGTTTAGACTGCCATGTTTAAAGTTAATCAGTTTATGATAAAAATCACATCTTCTGTAATAGTAAAAGGTAATTTAAGATCTAGGTTAAGATGAGCTGTCTTCCGTTTTCAGCTCTTTGTTTTGATATCGCCTCTTAGTGTTGATTGTCGTCAATGGTCTGCATAAAACTATGCTGACAAAGTTTATAGCGCTAAACTTGCAAAGGTCATTCAAGTGGTATCTGTGCATCTCTAAAGTACATACAAAGGATGGTGGTGGAGCTTAGATTTTTGCTTTGATTAAAGGTCATTTGATTAATTCATTTCATACAATTTAAATTAGAATATAAAAGGTCTATATATGTGGATAACGTATAAAAACCATTCAAACAAATAGGAAAAACTCAACAATCAGAGCATGTAACCCCAATTTATATTTACTCATCCATGTAACCCTAGGCATCCCTCTTCTCCAGCTCTTTCTTGGGTATTCCGATGTATTCCCAGACGCAGGCATGATATATATAATCCCTCCATCAAGTTCTGATCACATGACCGAACCACCTCAACTGGCTCCCATCAATGTGGAGAAGCAGGGTCTCTACTTTGAGCTTCCCATGTATGACGGAGCTCCTCACCCGATCTCCAAGGCTGAGTCCAGCCACCCTACGAACGGGGGAAGCTACTTTCAGCAGCTTGTGTTTGGAATCTCGTTCTTTCGATCATGATCAATACCTCATGACCATATGTGAGGGTAGGAAAGTAGACAGACTGGTAAAATTGAAATTTGCTTTTTGACTCAACTCTTGCAGCAGCGCCCGCATTGCTGCAGACGAAGCCCCAATCTGTCCCTCTCTCTCGCGTTCCATCCTACCATAACTCTTGAAGAAGACTCCAAGATACTTCAGCTCCTCTGCTTGAGGCAGAGACTGACTCCTCAAGGCAGGACGGGCAGGCCACCTTTTTCCAGTAGAGAACCATGTCCTCGGACTTTGAAGAGCTGACTCTCATCAAACATATTAAATACCATATAACTCAAACAAATGAAGCAAATGACGTTGGTAGAAGCTGCTTCAAATTCATCTAAAAGACAGTGCCAGCTCTGCTTACTGGGACAGACTTGTATATTTTTCACGTTTACTATGAAAACTATGTTTCAGTATTAAGGAAATTATTTATCACATCACTTTAAATTGGTTGGCACGACTTTTAGTGTTTCTTTTGAAATGTCTGTGACATGCTTGTGGTAAACTGCTTACTAAAGATTCAAAGATGCGTCAATCTATAATCTCTGGGTTTCAGTCTGACCCTGATTTGAGATTTTAAATATTTGCTGATACTAATGAAGAAACTGTTTGCTCAAACATTAAATATCATTCTTCTCCTGCTTTTGTAAGCAATTATGAACACACACCCACACCCAAGTATACTAATAATGGTGTTCAAGTCATCTGTATTTAAATTCACAATATGAATTATGACATAATAAGCCTCAGACTGATTCTTTCATCTCTATATTACCATTAAGCCACAGAGCTGCTACATCTGTATGCAGACAGCAGAGATTGAGGAGGGGGACTTCAGAATATAATGTTATCTTAAAAAGGCTCCTGCTGTGAGCTTTTTAGCTTTCAGGGATGGAAATGTTTGTAAAACGGTCTGGAAAGCTGCTACATTTAGCAATAAAAAAAATATTTTCTGCCATGAACGGTCATTAATCATGTATGAGTTGAGCCTTAACCATGTGTGCATGAGCGATTTGGAGAAGTTGCACAAAACAGCTGTGTAAAATAGTACTTTCTTAGTTAAACAAGGCCAAGAACATTTAATGATTAAATTCTTAAAATGTTTTTCTTAGCTTTTTTTTGCAATTAGCAGAGTAAGCAATGATAGTACTGCAATATCTACATTTCTTAGAAGTTAAAAGGTAGAGTCGGAGATGTTTCCGAAAGTTTCCCCAAGTCCCTTTTAGAATAACTGTGCATGCACAAGACTGTCTTACCTTGCCCTTCTGCTCCTCAGGGGGATTGCATGAAAAAATCCCCCAAATCCACTCTGGTCTCATTTCTTTCTACTGAGCCCTTCCTCTTCTTCTCATAAACTTGTACTCACTTTGCTTCGTGCAACTCTCAGCCAAGTTCAAAGTATACAGTGAGAGCAGCGGAGCTTCAGTGAAAGGCTAAAACCAAAGCTCACCAAACCGCTAAGCTAACAGTTAAGCTAACCGGATACATAAACACTAGAAGTGCACGTGCGCAGCCAGCAAGCGGAAACTGACAAGGAACGTGCACACACATTGGCGTTACATGAGCGCGTCAGAATGATTGGCATGAGGAACAACCAATAGATAAGGCAATACCCCCGGAACGTGAGGGACAGAGGAGGGTGAGGGGAGGACCAATCACTGCCATTTGGACCGAACGGCAGTGATTGGTCAGAGTTTTTACAGGCCTACAGCTCTCACATAGATCACATTTTTTAACCTCCTTTTTCTGAATACATAATGTATTGACTACTGTCAGGATGGAAGGACCATTTGTGGACCACAGTGCTATTTCAACCACTCACACCGAAGCTAACCCGTGACGCTGTGAGAGCGACGCAGGTTTATTTTTTTATTTTTTTTTAAATGTGTTTGCGGCTCTAGTGGCACGCGTTTCATTGACAGTAAGCTGAAAGGAAGAGGGTGGAAGAGGGGGGAAGACAGGCGGCAAAGCGCCGCGGGTCGGAGTGGATTCTGGGCCGACCGCATCGAGGACTAAAGACCTCCTAACATGGTTCACGCTAACCGCTCCGCCGCGGGCGCGCCCTGGAAAACAAAACTTGCCAAATCCGGTCGGGAGAAGGGCGAAAACATCGTTTCCACCAACAAAAGCCTTCAGAGCCGTTCTCTGATGTTCTTTTAATGAAACAATATTAGGTAGATTGGACAACACGGAAGAAATAGCAGCATCGATGTTAACGCTTGCTTCCTCGATGCGAGCCGCCATTGTTGTCTGAATCAAAACAGTCTCACGTCACGGTCGCTTCTCCACTACGTCACATCTATGAAACTCCAGCCCTGCATCCTGATTGGCTAGACAATAAAATTGGTTGGAGAAATCACTCTCTATGGGAGATGTCCCAGATGGGTGTGAGTGAAGCTAGGCGGAGCGACATCCGTCTGGCTAGGGTCAGGTTAAACAACTATAGCTTTAAAGTCGAAAAATAAATAAATACGTCTACTTTCTGGATTCAAGTTAGCCTTCCGGTTGTTTGATAAAGCTTCTTGTTCCTGTGTAGAGGTCCAGAGTTTTCTCCTCAGTTGTTATTAATCTAACAATTTGAGATAACTTCTACAGTCCTGAACAGTTTTAAAAAAACTTTATAAAAAAAGGGATTTATCCTGTATTTTCTACCTTTCAACTCTAAATTATCACAGAAGAACATGGAGCAGACTCTTTGCTTTCTTATCAACAATTCACTAGATTTTTGCTATATATTTTAATGAAGTGGGAAACTTATATATTTTTTTACCTCCAGTCAGTCAAGGCGGATGACCGCTTGCGCAACGCCATAGGTTTCTTGCTGGTAAAGGGGAGATTTCCTTTCCACTGTCGCTACATGCATGACCGGTATTGCTGCAGACTCAACCACACAATGCATGCGACCACTGTCCACTGTGGCTACATGTTCATCCAAGAGGAGTGAATCCTGCAAGTCAGTGACTCAATGCAATCTGCTGGGTTTCACTAGACAGAAAACTCCTTGACCAATTTAAATAATAAACTGAACTTGACTGTATTGTTTGATAACTAGGATGAACTGGAATGTATGTAATTGACTCGTAATCCGTCTGTAGAATTGAATTGAGTTGTGTTGAAACAAGATGTATTCTGAATTGCCACTATATAAATAAACTGAATTTAATGGAAATCACAAGACCATGGTGTCTGGAGCGGTGGATGAATCAGTGACTGCAACCTGATATCTGATACAAAATGGATGTCAGTGGGGGGTCTAATACTTGATTCTATCAGAAAACACCTCAGAAAATTTACAAAATTGAGAGGGAAGAATGCAATCTTACCCTCATATTTTATTGATAATACTGTAACTGACAATTTACTACCACAACAATATTTGGAGAAGATCTTTAGACCATAAGAGACATCCAATGATTCAAATAAACTTTAGGTTAATACTATTACTAAATGAAAAAACAAATAAATTAATCAAAATATCACCGCTTTTTTTTTTGTAGCTCTGGAAGAATGAGAATGCCAGTATTGCCAATGTAGGCATGCCATGTAAGCAGTGGCATTAGGCTGAACATGCCAGTCCTTTAGTCCACTCTCACAGAGGTCACACTGTATTACGTGCAATAATTGTGTAAGATCTTCACAAAGAGACTGTAGAGAAGCTTTCAGGGTACAATGTGTGCAGCTGCCGCGCCAACAAACTCCCAGGAGATGCTCCTGCACATTTGTCTGTGGAAGAGAGGAGGTGGAAGAAGCCCCAGGTAGCCTCACAGCAATGCACCATGAGAAACAGGAAGAGACAGAGAAAAGCACTGCTGCTCACATCTTTTCCAGCCAGCGAATCCCTCCGTCTCCCACTGACCAGCTAAATATTGTATCAGCTGGAAGGAGAATCTACGAGTTTCAAGACTGAAGGGGGATTCTTTTGTTCGACTGTTATTGTTGCCATTTGTTCCTTCACGTAGGAAAAAAGTACAGGTCTATCCGTGCGAGTGTGCGTTTGTGTGAGTGTCAGAGGGCAGATGAAGGGACATCTGAGCTTGTCCACCATCCCCACCGTCACTGAAGGGCTTCTGATTGGTCACTTTAAAGTTACTCATCTGTTTTCCTCTCGCAGTTCACATCCGATGCGTGGCGCGCTGCTCAGTTCAGAGTTGGATGAACGACCTTGAGCAGTCGCGCAGGGCTGTGTTGCCATGACGACGAAGCCTCGCGCAGCCAGTAACAGCTGGATGCAACAGCACTCCCTGAATTTTAGCGGGTGCCACGATGTTAATAAAGCGACTCTCTCCGTCTCCTCCCCCTTCCTTTTTACTCCTCGGTCTTCATCACCCCCTTCATCGCTCAGATTTTTATATACTCAACATTGAACTGCGCTAGAAGCCTCTTTTCTCTTTCTGCAACGGTTTAAGCTTGTTTTACAAGAGCTAATTGAGACTAATTGCTGTGAGTTGGCCATGTCCAGTCCTGGCCACCCGCTGACTGTGAGGAAGAAGAAGAAGAAGAAAAAAACAGACGAGTTGAGAGGACAAAGACTGAGGTGAGCAAGAGGAAGAGAAAGAGACAGAAATCAAGAGTGAGCCACAAGTTACAAAACAAAACGGAACAGAGAAAAGCGCATTGAGATGGGCACTTGACATTCCTCTCACAGAGGAAATAACTCTCAGAAAAAAAGGTGGTGGAGGACATGAGCTGCACTGAGGCATTCTTGGAGAAAGAAAGGAAACAAAGTGAGGATGCACTGCACAATTCTGACAGCCCATCAGCTCAACCCACACATCTCTGCCCCCCCCCAACTTTACTTAATACTTCGTTAATTTTTTCTGCTTCCAACCCCCTAAACTTCATTCAATACTTAATCTGACAAAATAAATGATACTTCCATGAATGAACAGAAATATCGATCAGATCAGATGTGATTAGATCAGAGTTTTGATTGTCATCTGAATAAAGGCAACTGGCTCTCGAGTTTTGATGCTGATTTATAATTGATTATTTGTCTTTCAAAGATCTGTCTGTAAGCTATTCTAGAAGGTGTTGTGAACTTAATAATTTGTCTGAAACAATAATTCAGTAGTTCAATATAGAATGCTAAAAAGAAACTGCAGGTTTGAAACCCATTGAAACATAAACATTAACCAGTTATCAAATTATCTCATACATACACCTGCACTGAGAAACTAGTGACCGGCTAGTTGGAAACTCAAATATCCAATCCTTTTCCGGTTGGTAAATGCATCATGCCAAGCGCTGCCAGCAACGCTCTTTGGTGTGAATGCTCTTTCTGAGAGAGTATCACTCAGGTTTGGCTAGTTTTGGTATCAGTAAGGTGTTTAAAACAAGCGGTGGAAGGGAAATGTAAGAAGATATTTGAAAGCTTAAAAACTGCCCTTTTCTAGGATATTATTCAGGCTGTGAGGGAGCGAGAGAGAGCAAGACTCTCAGCATAACAATGGCTAAAAAGAGTAGATGTACATTGTCCTTTCATTCTTTTGAGCTTAGAATCTCGTAATGGAACATGGTGGATTTGGAAGTTTGTTGCTTTTTAAAAATCTTAGGGCTAAAATAAAAGTCTTCACCCCTTAGAATAAATACACAGGACTCCTATTTTTGTGATGCTGGTCATGCTAATTGCTAAATTTAAATGCTAAAGCTAGTCTAAAATGTCAACTCTAATTTTTTAGTTTTTGTATTTCATTAGACTGTCAATGTTTCAGAGAAATGTCTTCCTCCTACTGAGCACTTCTTTCTTCTTTCTACTGAGCATTGAGGTTTACTGAGCACTCATTGAGCTTCAGTCAGTCACCTAAGCTTATTCTGCTTCCCACATGATCTTAGCCGCAACCATTTTCCTGTTGCCAAAATACTGTGTTGTTGCTTTAATATGTATTTATTCAACCACGCAGCGGAGCGTTGGGTGGTGTAGCTTGAAGGGGGAGCTCAGACCAACAGAACTCCATCATTAGGCTGTCTGTCAAGCTAACAGCTAGCGTTAGCAGATGTTGTCCGGGAGGTTTACTGCTTCACTGTCGCAGATTCAGGAGCATTGCTGACCTTTTTTATGCTGCTCTCAAACATCCGTATCATGCTGTTAGTTTAGCTTGTAGCACCGTTCGGCATTTAGTTTTTCCTTATCTGTCTGTCTGGGAAAGTTTCTTCGGTCCGCCAGGCCTATAATTAAAGGGGGGGGCAACCCTGATTTTGGAGTTAAAATATTCAGACATTTGTCACTTTGTCCAGTGAGAAAACAGTTCAAGTTGGCATGTACTGTACGGGTCTGAGTCTTTCGTGAGAGAACAGATAATAGAGATACTAAAAACAATCAGAAAAAAGGCACCTTTCTTCCAGCTTAAACACAGAACAGTAAGGTGGTCATTGTTGTCGTTTTTTGTTGGTTTGTTTTTCTTAGAATCTGGTGAAAACAGACATTTATTAAACCCATGTAATTTGCACTGGGTACATACTCTTTTGTACCCTGACTCTAAGGTTCATTGATCTGATTCAACTTGGCAAAGAAAGACTTGCCAACATTTCACTACATAAAACAAACTACTGCCAGCTAAAAAAGCAACAACAAAAAACTAATATTTGATAGGTTGGTACAATTTTTATTTTCATGGTTATTGAACTCGGGTAATTACAAGTCGCTTCACTCTGATTGTCCAAGTTCTAATATTAGTTGCTCTCATTCAAACTTTTTCAGGTTTAAGTCTCAAACCGTGAAGTAAATCTGAAAAAGGCGACTGAGAAGAGTTGCTTTTTTTAAGCTGCATGGAAATCTGCAGCAACTCTAAAATGGTAAATGGACTGAACTTATACAGCACTTTTCCAGTCATACTGTCCACTCAAAGCACTGGAGCCACATTCACACTCATTAACGCACACACACTTATACAGCGATACACAGCTCTTGGGGTTAAGTACCTCGCCCAGGGGCACATTGGCATGTGACAAGGGGAAGCTGGAATCAAACCCACAACCTTCCGATTGCAAGACAACTACTCAACCCATCAAAACTTTCATCTTATGAAAGCATCATTATAGGACAGGAATCACCATCCATGTAAGTAAAATACAAAAACGTATCTATATCTTTGTATTTACAGCATTTCTACGGAAAGACAATTAATTACTCAGGCAAAGCCAGATGCTAGTAAATGACTCTAATGATTGCATTGGTTTAGTGGTGGGGGTGGGGGATTGAGTGCCAGCAAAACCCACCAATTATCTGTATATTTGGAAAATAAGTTATTGAGGGGGATCTAGCTAAACAAAATCCAACCACAGATACAAGGAAAACACAGGTGAGAGAGAGGTACTGCCAAATGGAGCATTAGTCACAATGCATCTGTGCACTTGGTTTTCAAAGTGTCTCTGCAGCCCACTAAGAGGGCTTTAAAGATCGAGTGGATAATTACATTCAACATGTCGGCAAACCCAACGTTGGAAGCCTGATATCACCTTCACATCAGCCACCATGTTTCTACAGAACGCCAGCAGGGACAAACCCAACAAGAGTTCATGGAGAAGGCATATCTCGAATTTACATATGCTTTTTTATTTGGTTCTTGGTAGAAGGGAGGGTAAGTTATTAGTAATTCACAAGAGTCACATTTAATGTGCGCTAATTCACTGAAACCTGTGTCATGTTTCTGGTTTTATAGTTTCATTTTATACAATCTGACCTCTTCCTATTGTAACAAGAAAGAAAACACGTTCATAAAATCCTTTAAAGCATGTGTTGATTGAGATTTATTATTACATTTTTTTCCAAGACTGTACTAGTTTTGATATTTTAGGGTATTGTCTGAAAACAATACTCTTTTCTGCACATAAAATTCAACAAAACTGGCACTAGCCACTTTACACAATAACCATATTCTGCAGCTATTAATTGTGCACTGTATCATTGTACACATATATCTAAAGATGAATTTATTTTCAGGCTTTTGACACATCTTTACCAGTGCTGCCAGTAAATGTAGAGGACACTGTACTGTCATTTTTGCTCCTGATTACGGTTTTATTTTCATTTCTTTAGATATTTTTATCCACTTCTACTTTCCGGTGTACTTTTTTTGCATCACTCTTGATTACAGAGAAAGGAACATCAGTATGTCTTATACATTCAGCAGCCCTGACAAATTCAATGAAGCAGATTGTGTTGATGCTGAAAAAGGTCTGAGTGTGACTATCATCACTTCCTGTGTTGTCTTAACTGGTAAAAAGGGCAACAACTTCTCGTTCAGCAACTGGAGCACTGACTCCAACCCACACAGGGTTGTGATGGGACTTAAACTCCCAACTACTCATAATTTAACCAGAGGCAATATGTCTGTAACAGAGACAGAAATTACAAAGCATTATATAAATATTCAGAAAGCACCAGCTATGGAGAAGAAAGCCACCATGTTGCATAAAATAAACACATGTTTTAAATATTTAGCATTCAGAGACAGTTCTGTCTCTTCTGGTGGATAAATTCAAAACAATCTTGGCAAGGACAAATGCTTAAGCACTTGTATAGGAAAGAAATGTTGTTGGGTTAATGAGCGATGGAGCAAAAACAAGCTGATTTGGGTGATAAAGACAAAGCCAACATAAACACTAAACGGCCTGATATCCTTCAGTTCATAACCTGTAGAGGAGGAAAACGTGTCTCTTCATAACTTTGGTCTAGTTTCAAGCTCTGGGGAGAAGCCTCAAACATCATCAAATACTGACCTAATAGCAGCTAAATAAAGAAAACATCAGAACTTAACTGAGGGTTAAATTCTGGGTCATTGCCTTGTTTTTGAATACATGTTATAAAAGCCCACATTCTTTCAGAAATTTTGTTTCAATTTTATTCCCGACTTGGTCACCAAACTCTGCCATATAAAAAGTTTCCACATGTTGTAACCACAACTGTGCACAGCTGTGGTCGGGCGTAAAAAATAATGCTCCAGAGTATTTATTTGGAATAAAACCCAAAGAAGATAACTATAGTCTGAACTCATCAGATGTTGCTCCTTTCTGCACTTTGAGAGTCATTCAGGCTCCAATTGGTAAGCTCATGGTTTTCTGCCTTTGAGTGAGGTCATTTCTGTTAGAGTAGTGCTTTAGTAAAATCAAGACCTATGGAGCTCAACATTAAGCCACATTTAAACAAGAAGAGAACTAAACTGTTTTTGTGTATGTTTCTATAGTGAACTAATGTACCAGGAACATGCTGAAATGAGGAAACTGGATTTTAGTGTTGGAAAAACTTGACCCAACACAAATGCCTCGATTTAAAAACACAAACGTAACATTCAAACGGACACTTCCTCTGATTTTTAAACACCTCAATACTGACAATAGCTAGCTTTGAGTTTCTTTCCCTCAGTAATACATTCAACACCCAAGAGTGTTGCCAAATCCATCAAAAGTAGTTGTTAGCTGTGGTGTGTTTGCTGATCTGAACTCACCCGTTTTATTTCGCCTGATGAGTCAAGGCAAAACAAGCTAAAAAGAAATCAGCCATTTCCAGCTGCCATCCATATTTTCTGAGTCAAATATGTTGTTATTGAAGTTTTACTGTATGCAGTATCAATATTCCAGAGAACTGCTTAGATTGCAATAACTGGGCTGTTTGCTATGCAAGTACCCTATATTCAAGCTCTCTGACAGAAATTTGCTCTGGGAAAGTCATCAAGAAACAACAATAAAGCTACTTCTCTGCCAAACAGCTATACCCTAATGTAACTTTTTCAATAAAATCGTGTTGTGATAAAAAATATTGTACATGATTCATTGTTTTTCCTTTAGCTGCATAGATTAGTCACAATTTGGGGTGCATGTTTATAATAAACCATAAGGAGAAATATATTGCTTTAAGTATTTTTTCCTTTAATGCAAGTCACATTGTTATTGTAATATTCACCAACATTATCACACACTATATGCCATCCTAAAGCCATGCAACCCTGGTCTATATTTATAATATTGGCCCAAAGTCATTTAAGTTCAGTTTAACGCACATGGCAGCAACAACGAACCGGCAATAACTTGCGGTCCATGAATAAACAGCATCAGCGTCTGAGCTGCCAACTGTAGCGAACTGACCAGCTAATATTCACCCTGATTATATGTGACATAATTGTCCACCAGACACATGTCCAAGTCAAGCCCCAAGTTTATATTCGACTTAACGGTGACTCTATTCCCCATCTCTTGTTGTTGGTAATAAACCTGTAATACTTCCTGTAACATCAAGTTACACAATATAGCAATGTCTTTTAGTGCAATTTTAGATACAGGATCTAATCAGGTGTGGGCATCTAGAATAGAGATGTTTAGATAAATAAATAAAATGGTGAAATCAGGGGGAAGCTGCTGAAGAATATTCCGTTTAACATATCCAGACACAAAGACAGAGAGGTCTCTATAACAACAGCCCAACAGATCAGGTCTCTACACTGCATCCGTGGGGAGGCAGGGGACAGTGAGAGGCATTACGGGGAGAGAAGACTACAGAGCAAAGAATGCTAACCATCCGAGTAAGGAAACTTCAAGAGAGATGACAAAGGTTTGAGAAACAAGATCAACCACGGTGGGCACAAAGGACAAAAATGCTGGGCAGAATTCCAGGAACCACCTGAACCGTCCCCTCACACCATTTTAAACCTCCTCGTACTCAACCACACACCCAGACCAACCCTGCTGGTGTGTGACGTCCTACCTTGGGAACCTTGCCCCCCACTGCCGGACCTAGTCACCAGCTGCCCTCTCCTCATCCCTGATTCTGCAGACATAATGCATCACTGTCACCCTCCTCCTCATCATCAATACCACCATCCCTCCAACCACTAAGGAAAACCCCTTGTGGGTTTCCACAACTCAGCCTGTCCCCCTCAAGGCTTTGGGACCCAGTTGTAGGCGAGTGTGCACGGCCACAGAACTGACGGTAACTCAGCGAGGAGGACGGTGCTGTGGCTTCTTAGTGCCAGACGCCTCCACTCAGAATAACAGACATAAAATCCTAGTCGACCAATATTGTTGATTATCAATTAGAAAATCAAAGAAGCAACATGAAATTTAACCTAAAGGATGGGGGGGGGGGTGAAAGTTAGAATGAATTTACTGTCATTGGGACTGATAAAAACAGTGTGGAGTGATTTTACAGAACAGGGAGCAACGATTGCAGGCGATGATTGATGCCATAATTTTACTAAATTAATCAATGTCTATACAAAAATATCTCCACCACACTAATCTCTTCCAATGCCTAAAAAAAGAAAAGTTTATATTTTCCAACAGAACAAGCCAATGTGTACATAACAGAGTCGGGGATCTCCTAATAGACCAGATGTCGAGGTAAACCTAGGTTTTAAAAAGTGGCCACTTTCACACCCTAGCTGTTTGGTCCCCTTCAAACAGACTGGTGGTTTGCTTCCTCTGATAGACCACTTCATCTGAACAGGCTTGAAACCTACTCTGAAACTTGTGCGGACCAAATAAGCAAACTCTTTTTCTGTACTGCCACATTCATCTGATGTACACAGAGCAATTATGATAGTTTTCTGACATGCTTATGGCAAGACATTTTAACATTTAACAGCCAGGCAGGAGCTTGAAACTGAATATCTCTTTCTGGTGAATATGAATATTTCATATAATAAAATTCATTCTATCTACAATGAACACTTCAGCTACATTAATCCAAGAAAAAAATGACATCACATTTTCTGTTCATGCGCATTGCTGCTGCGCCCCCCCCCCCCCCTCCTTCAACAAGTACATTCATCTTATCTGGTACTAATATTGTGGAAAGGAAAATTTTAATTCTTGCGCAGAGAAATTCTAATTTCAGGTAGGAAGAGGATGACTAGGATTAGAAATATTTTAGAAATAGGTTAGAAATAGCTGTGTGGTTTGATTAAATGTTATACGCCTTGCCAAATTGACTTGCTGCCCATATACTGGGCTGCTCATACACGGCTGGCATACTGTGCCAACCGAGCAGCTGTGGAAACTGCATGAAATTTTCAAGCCGGTTTGGTCCACATTCAAAATTGCGGTGTTAAAGAAAACCAAAACTAAATAAAGGAGTGAAATTTTTGGGCATTCCTCATCCCGTAGAACTAAGTCCCTTGGATCATCTTGTGATAGCACCCTTAGTTTAAAAACAAAGAAAACTTCTCCTGAACCCATTGCTATGGTTTAAAGTCCGCTTAATGAGATGCAAAGAAAGAAAAGAACTGGAGTGAAAGGAGTTTTTTCCCTCTACGTGGCGCATAGAGTGGCACTCTCCCACCTTTTGCTGCACACTGTTAATCAGCTGGATGAAAGAAGGTCCCTACAATTTTTCTTGCATACAAGAAGAAGAAAAAAAACATTTTGGCACTTGGAAATATTTCTAAGTGCAAAAAATTAGAGACAAGAAATTAAAAGTAAAGTAGAATGACTAAATTTATCAATTTTAAAATATTGAGTTTGCTCAATATTTTTGCTTAGAACTGTCTCAAAATAATACCAAAGTGTTACACAATGCCACAGCTTTATCAATACATGTGTCGTTTTGCAGCATTAGGAATGATTTTTGCTCTTCTGGTTGAAAAAAAAAAGCAATTAGACCAGGTCTTATATTTCTTATTAGCATTTTTGTGTTTGTATTGTAAAACGGTGGTGCTTCCACACAAGATTTTCATACGCTAAAAATTTTAAACCGGCCCATGTCAAGTAAAAATAAAAGTCACAATAACAAACATGACCTTTTGGTTGAATAGTGGCACCATTACAAGCCAACAGGCATTAATTTTAACCACTACAAAGATAGGAAGAATCATCAAGGAAATTTATTTGATAATCAAATGACAATATCTCAAGAATTACTGTCAAACGTAAAATTTGTTTGCTGTTGTCCTAGATTTAGTTGTAAATTAAGACAGATAAATTACCCCAAACCTTCAGCTTTTAAAATAACATGCTTAATTTTAAACCAACAAAAATCATCAGGGTATAAACTGAAAGGTTTTTAAAGCTTGTCGTGATGGAATAGTATGCGTTTACATGTATTTCAAATGCAATTCAAATTTTTCAAATAACTCAACTGTAAGTTATGAGAAATTATCCAATAAATTTGTTTTATATTTTGCATCAGATTTTATTTATGTAAATGAATGTTCCAAAAGTCATTTAATTAATTTACAGCCATCAAGGAGAAAAATCACAGTTGTGCAGACTTGTGAAGGTGCAAGAAACGCACACATGTGGCCAAACAAAGCAGAGACGGACTTAAATGAAATAAGGTATTGCGAAAATATTGACATAATAATCAAAATCATAATCAAAAATTAGATGCAACCCAAGACAAAATTATTTCTTTGGATAAGACAGAGAGAGAAGCCAAATTCTTGCACTGATCTAAATGTAGCCACGGATTCCACTGTAATTAACTCAGGCTCTCATCTCCCCCCTGCAGCCCACACATCAGCTTTGAATCCGTTAAACTTGTGTTTCACACACTGGAAAGGAAACAGCTTTTATCCAGTGAAAACCCGCGTTGTAGTAGAGATCTAGTGTCACGCTCAAGGACACGGTGGCTTTTTCTTTCTCCCTGCTCACAGACAAACACACAACAACACATGCCTGGCTGTGTCAGGGATCAAACCGTGAACCTTCAGAGGCGCAGGGCAGCGGGAGCGCACAGGGCCACACTGCTGCCCCCTGCAGACACACACGGGTACATTTTATGACAGCTTAGCAGCGCACAGAAAACTGGCGAATCCGTCTTTCTTCCGCTACACATACACACACATTGAAAGACAATGCATCGGTTATTCCGTGCACAGTTAGGACATACAGAAGAGCCGCAGCACTTTTTTTTCTCCATCTCCGCTCACAGCCCTTGCACAGGGGCAGTCAGCATCGCCTGCATACAGGCACGGGAATAAAGCTGTGAAACACCAGCATGATCTTTTTTTGCAAACATGATACGTACGATTTAAAATAAGAAATAAATTATGTTGTTCGGTTCAATTCCTGCAAGTTGCAACAGCGTCGGGCTCAGGTGTTACTGTTCCAGTCTTGGACACCAAACGATTAAAAACGTAACCATGTGCTGTGTTGAAGTGTGCGGAATGCATGTAAAAAAATAAAGTATGAGCGGTTCCTGCTACAAAAAAAAAGAAAAAAGAAAAAAAACTTCCCCACGTTAACAGAGCTCTCTGTGGGAAACACAACTGTGATCCAGAAGCAGCTTGCGCGTAAACGGAGCGGCTTGATCCGCCAAGTTAAGTTGATTAAACGCAGCACACTGACACGTTTTGCGACCCTGACCGTCACACAGACGTGACAGCAAGCGTGCACCCCGGAGCGGAGCAGAGATCAGCGGGGTGATCTCCCTGCTGTCATGCACCGAGAGACCGTGCTCCGTGCCCTCCGCACCGCACTGACGCCCCGGCCAGTTATCTGTGTGTGTGTGTGTGCGTGTGTGTGTGCACCGCCGCTGGAGACTCGTCTCAGTCCATTTCCGACTTGTGTCGACATGCAAACCGCAAACAAAGTCCGGCTTAATTAGTTGGATGTCGGCAAGCAGGCAGCGCGGTCTTACCTGGGGAAAAGCGTTATCTCCCTCCCGGATCGATAATTTCTTCTTTACACCATTAACTCTCCGCCATCTTCGGCACTGTTTGTTTAAATGGGAAACACTCCCGGAGCCCTTCGCCAGGTCTGTAAGTTGAGGCTGCGCAGTGGCCGCTGGGTAAGCGAGTTCGGTTGTGCGGAGCAGGGCGCTTCCTGTTGTCTGGTCCAGCGCGGAAGCGGACTACGGATAAGACTCCACCAGACGAGAGGAGGAGGAGGTGACAGAAAAAGCACCGTCTGTCTGGCAGCCTACAGAATGTCAGCCACTAAAGAGATGATGATACCTCGGTGTGTCTCATCTGCTCACCACGGAGAAAATACAGCGAGTAAGATTAAATGAGTACAATACACTCAAGTTTTTTTGTAATTAAACTGAATTAAATAATAAAACGAAAGCCACTGGTTGGCTATATAAACATCTAAAGACTGAATACCAGCCCTGTATTCCCTTACCAGGAATTCATTTTCCCCCAACCTACAAGGTCAACGACAATGTTCCATCATACTCACAGACAAACATATATCTTTGTTTTTTCTTTTTGTTTGTTTTCTTTTTAGTTGTTGTTTTGTCTGCCTGAAATGGTTGGGATCATCAAACAAATAGCGTCTTAAGTCCGGACTTTGACTAGGCCACTCTAAATGCTTCTCAGATTTTTCTATTCTACACTCTGATAAAACAATGGAACAACAGAGGAAATTTGAAGGGGTGTGTGTATTCCATTCATCAGATAGACAGCACCACTAACCCTAAACTTACTAGTTATGTTTCTCTCTGAGACAAATTCACCAAAGGAACTACTGCTGCTATTAACTCTGTGTGCATTTTTCCAGTGCTTCATTCTTTGTTTTTTGTATGTGTTTCTGCTTCATCTGCTCAAAACCTTTGCCATTTGCAGCAGGAAATCATTTTGAGCCAGGTTCTACTGGTGGTTTCTACCTATTAAAAGGGAGTCTTTAATTTCTGCTGTTACTACTACTTGCCCAGTAGGAGAGCTGGCTGCAAAGTGGATAACTTAGCCCCTTTTCCATTGCAACTCAAATGCCTGGGGCTTTTCATATTCTGGGTAGTGTCTCCATACACAGCTACCTGGCTAATTTCACTTTCCTGGGGCTTTGGTCACTCAAGCAACCCAGTACTTTGCTCTGCTTTCCTGGGGCTTGTTGAGGGGGTGGGGTTGCGTACAGCAAGTCAAGTCAAATTTATTTAATAGCACATTTCAGCAGCAAGGGTGCTCCAAGTGCTTTACATAATGAAAACACAAAAACAGCATAAACACATCAAAACGGTCCCTGGTTGTGAGACCAGTAACAAACATGAAATTGTATCAAGTGAAAACATTAAAAGGAATCTAATAAGTTGGTCAATGGTCCTGTTATTGTGGGCCGAAAGCAACTCTAAACAGGTGAGTTTTCAGTTTTGATTTAAAGCAGGGGTTCTCAAATTTTTCGTGGCCAGGGATTAGTAATTATGTACGTTTTTAAAAATATATATAAATACACATAATGTTAGAGATTTGGTGGAAATTAGATTGTCAATAAAGCCAAACTCGATATAATTGTTGTCATACTTCCTAATTTAAGCTGATTTGGCTTTTACCTTACTTGATGAAGTGGATGGAGTTAAAAATTTGTCCATTGTGTTACTTAGCTCAACCCCGACGCATCCTCAGCAGTGCCTCCTTAGGCCTGACAACATGCGTTTCACGGACCATCAATCCGTGGTTCGCGGACCCCCGGGGGTCTGGGGACCCCAGTTTGAGGGCCACTGATTTAAAGGTGTTTCAGCTGATTTGTAGTTTTCTTGAAGTTTGTTCCAGATTTGTGGAGCATAGAAGCTGAATATTGCTTCTCCATGTTTTCTTCTGGATGTGCAGCGTAGACCAGAACCAGAAGATCTGAGTGGTCTGGGAGGTTGATACAGCAACAACAGCTCTTTAATGTATTTTGGTGCTAAACAATTCAGTGATTTATAAACTAACAGAAGTATTTTAAAGTCTATTCTGAGGGAGCCAGTGTAAGGACTTTATAGCTGGGGTAATGTGGTCTAGCTTCCTGGTTTTAGTGAGAACACGGCTGCCGTGTCGGATTTTTTGGGTAGACCTGTGAAGACACTGTTGCAGTAATCAATGCGCCTAAAGATAAATGCATGGATGAGTGTCTCTAGATCTCATTGGGACATCAGTCCTTTAATCCTGGAAATCTTTGCAGGTGATAGAAGGCTGATTTTGTAACTGTCTTTATGTGTCCTTGAAGGTTCAGGTCTGAGTCCATCACTACACCCAGATTTTAGGCTTGATCTCTAGTTTGTAGTTGTAATAACTGAAGCTGCAATTCTTTCCTCTTTAGGTCCAAAGATAATAACTTCAGTTTTGTTTCTGTTCAGCTGTAGAAAGTTTTGGCACATCCATGCATTGATTTGTTCTAAGCATGGAGCTTAAAGTCTTTTTAAATTAGCGCTGAATGTCCGCTAGCATAGCACTATTAGCTTCCCGGATAACATTAGTGCTATCACTGAGTCAATGCAACCACGGTTTGTTT
Organism: Fundulus diaphanus; assembly: GCA_037039145.1. NCBI lineage: Eukaryota > Metazoa > Chordata > Actinopteri > Cyprinodontiformes > Fundulidae > Fundulus > Fundulus diaphanus. The sequence continues at coordinate 40,767,778 of CM073129.1, read as the reverse complement.
AAACAAAATGCTTGTTTTCGTTTCACTCCGCCATCGTTCGATAGTGCTATGAGTGTTAGTACATCATTAAAAGGGAAGATTAATTTAATGGTGTTTTGTATAACTTTAGGGAGAACTCATCATGCGACAGATTGCTACAGCGCCCCTAGCTGCCCGGAGGAATAATTGCATTATTAATGATATTTATTTTTACTGAGCCAATCCATCCATCCATCCATCCATCCATCCATCCATCCATCCATCCATCCATCCATTTTCTAACACGCTTATCCCTGTTGGGGTCGTGAGAGGTGCTGGTGCCTATCTCCAGCTGTCAATGGGCGAGAGGCGGGGTACACCTTGGACAGGTCGCCAGTCTATCGCAGTACTGAGCAAATCATTCTTTAAAATGTTATTTTCTTGAATAATGTTTGTTTAACTCAGGATTTGCAATGTGAATGGGTTGAAACAATATCAAATGTTGCTCTGAATTAGTCAAGCTAATTTAACCTCATTCCACATTCTTTAAGATGAACTTTGGTTCTATAACTTGGTTCTGCTAATGGTTTTCAATCATTTTATTTTTCTTTTGTTTCTTTTGTTTGTCCATAATTCCTTAGCTTCTTTCTATCTTGATTTTGCTTAGTAGTCTTAGTTACGTTGCACTAGCCTAGTAGGGAGGATTTGTTGATTGAAATATAGTGTTAATTCAGATGAACAGCATTCTATAGTGGTGTTCTCCGTGTGTCCATTTGTTTCTGTTTATAAATTCTTGAACTTGAAGAGAAGTTGTCACTCATTTGTTCTATATGTGTGCAGAGTTTGCTATTAAAAGAAATGCAGTGCTTGAATCACCCTTTCAACTATTGTCCTGATACCAGCTATTTGGGCTGATATTCACCAGACAATACCTAAAAGACAGAGAGTTATTTATTAAACCTTAAATAACTTAAAAAAGTGCGTAATGGAACAACACCGTTCACGTACATGCACGTATGTCCAACGGAGCAACTACGTTGTTATTTTGATTATAATGAGAACGGTTCCACATTCTCTGTAACTTCTCCGAACATCACCTTCAGCGGACAAGCTCTCCGTCGTTCACCGTTGAAATACAGAGCAAGTTAAATTTTCTGCTCCGTTCAGGTCCATTCGACTCTAGCCATGTCTAGCTCCACAATTATAACTATATCAAACAGGGAAAAGAACGCTAACGACATCTGGTTTGTCAAAGTAAAATGGGGTAATGAGAGCTCGGTAACTACAAATCAAAAGCAGATGTGTCATTTAATATATATATATATATATATATATATATATATATATATATATATATATATATATATATATATATATAAATATATTTTATTCTGAATATATATATTTCCTGTAGCAACATGGAAGTAAAAATACACCGAGTCGATGTATAGCAACAGAGAGCTTTTCGGATACTGTTAAAAGGATGAATGAAAATTTTGTTTTATTTCTCAGCTCCTTTATACCCCCTTTTTTATCGCATGAACTCGTACCTTTCGTGCATGCTCTCTTTGAGCTCCAAGGAACTCATAGTGGAGCAAGAAGGAGTAACCACGGATGTAGTTGGAGTTGCTTACCATGGACTCACGGAGGTGGTCTGGAATGGAGCCGACACATACGTGAGCGGAGGATGTGGAAACTGGGAGTCAGTGACTTGGTGTTAGACAGTTCTTCAGTTTGAGGTTGCTTTAGACAGGGGATTGTTCTAAGATTTGAATATAGGTCATTGGATTTAATTTAGCTGATTTCTGTTATTTTTCTTTCAGCGATCCAAAGAGGTATTCTTCTGCAGCGGAGGGGCAAGGTATATTCTGTGGGAATATAGGTGTAATGTTAATGTCTAGTCCCTGTAATAGTCGGACATTGCTACAAGCCCGCTAGATGTGACCTAACCACGGTGTGTCGGATACAGTTGTACAAAAACAGGAAACAGAAATAAAATTTCTGCCGGCACATGCACCGCCTGTCTGGGTTCATTATGACCGAGCTGTGAATATTATAGTCCCCTGTTTCAGACTTCAGATATGCAGATTGGAAGTGGTCCAGAGAAATCCAACCCAGGTGGTTCTTTTGGAGTATAGCATGCTTTTTGGGCACTCAGAAGAGACGTACCTAGCAATACATGGTGGTCCATTTTCTCACTAAAGTTAAGAAACATCATCCCAGGTGACGAAACTTCTGAACTGTCTTGGCCTTGAGAAGACGTGTCCTCCGATAAGCACTGTGGGTTCCCCGGTGGTGTTGATGGGGTGGTAGAGGGGGCTCCGTCTTCTCTGAGCTCCATTTCCAACTGGAATTCTGGGAGATGGCCGCTTATCGGTTTGTTTTGGAACAGTGTGCATCTGCTGGCTTTGTGCTTGTCCTTCTACTATCTTCGCTGGGACAGAGATGTCATTGTTTACGTTGTCCTGTGTTTGGAAAAATTAACTTCTGATGTTAACAGCACTGAAAATATTGGCAGTGAAAAGTTTTTTTACCCCATCTTGATTTAGGCCAACTCCAGCAAGAAAAACTGTCCGCCACAAGGGTGGAGCAAGGAACGGTAAGGCGTTGCCCAGTTTTCAAATCAATTGCATTACCTTAATTTATCACAAAAAGTAGTTTTTAAATATTTTTAGGTGAGAAATGACTTCCAACTTCACCTGTGCAGTAAGTTCATCAGGATTATGAGCCAATTTTAAGACTTGTCGGGAGCGGCTGAGACCCGCTGACAGGCTGGTCTCACTGGGAAGACTGCAGGGGAAAACCCCCGTTTCTTGATGCAATCAACTGTCCTATGTCACCATGACTAGATGCAAAATGGTTGGCTTTTTACCGATTGAGATTCTAAACTGTCCTGTGTTATAACTACAGGACATAATAGGAATGTATGCACATAAAAAATTAAATCTGTCTACATGATTGTATTGATTTTATCATAGCTCTATATTGTCAGGTAAGGTGCCGTAAGATAACAGATGTTGTAAATTGTAGCTATACAAGCAAACTGAACTGAACAAAGGAACAAACAGGGGAAAATATTTATTTTAAAGCTTTTTGAGGCACTACAGTGACCTATATTCAATTGTAGCTGGACATGGAGAAGGGGAAGACATGCAGTAAATGGCCCGGATCTGGGAACCGAACCAAGGACAGCTGCGTGGAGGACTGTATACCATCCACATATGCTGTGCCTGCTATGGTGCCCCAGAAAAATATGTTTCAAGGGGAAGTTAGGATTTTAATGATTTATATTTTACAGTAATACAATCTAAACAGGATGTAAAGCATTTATCAACTCCACAAAGGCCTCTAGGTTTTCAGACTCCTATAAAATGGCATTACAAAACCTTCTGAGAATTACATAATTTAAATTCATGAATTAGATAATCCCCAAAATACTATATGCTTCTCAGACGACACCAAACCAACTAGCTAAACCAACTAGTTTCACCTCTTGCATCATTAAAAAAAAAAACAGACAGCCAACTAGTTCATCAGTTCATGAAAAACTAAATCTGGGCAGGTTTTTTTCAGATACTATAAATGTCTAAATCATATCTATTAATTAATAACATAAGTTGAGGAGCCAAACCCCTAAACAAAATAAGATAAAAACAACTGTGCTAATCCTTGCTGATCTATTTATAGCTGTTTAGCATTAAGCGTTTTCCCAGCTCAAACACAAGGAACAGAAATGTTTAAACTTGTTAACTACTCCTCAATATCTGTTGGCACATTGAAATAATCATATTATTTGATTATTTCATTTTCATGAATGATTGTGTTTTTCAAGTCTTCTTCAAAAAAATCTCAAATAGTGACATACATCCTTTATAATTTGTTCAGGAAAAACAATTTGTTAAAAAACCCATTTTCATAAGTGAGCAGATCCTTTAATACTTTGCTGAAGCACATAATAAAACAATTAAAAACATCCATCAATAAAATTACAAAGAGGGTAGAGAAACAGGTACAAACGACCAGAGGAAAATAAAATATGCATAATACATCGTGACTCAAACTGAAAAAAGAAAGACCTGTATACAATCATTTTTAATATAAAACACGTAGTGTTTGTGTGAAGATTTTAGGTGTGTATCTGGAAGCACTGTAAAAAGTAACTGTGTTCATTTGAGAAGGCTATATTATTTTTCTTACATCACGTTGATTAAGTTACAGATCTACAGAACATATTGTCATTCTTGTTTGGTGATGTAAAGCCTATATTTCCCCCAGAGTATGTCTAGCAGAGGTGAATAGACATTGAATGAGTTTGAAATATATGGGGGCAAACAAAGCCACAGTAGTGCGGATGTGTGGAAAGGTGAGGTTTTAAAATAGCTGGAAGTCAAGTTTTTGGTTTTAGATTTCTTGACACCAAGTGCCAAGAGCTAAAAACCAAAAGTTACAAGGATTTTTTATTTGAATTACCGAGATTATAAATTGCAAATAACCATAATTTTACAATTCATTTTGGACCCAAAATAAACTAAACTGAGAAAATGCCAGTTTTTAGATGAGCAGAGGATGAATGCAGAGATAATATGTAAAGGATGCTGAAGATGGAAGTGCCAGGCAAGAGGGTTAAAAACAGGAAGATCACAGAGAAGGTTTGTAAGTATGTTGAAAGATATGAAAATGATTTTCCATAGCTAAGGGATGATCTGCCTTGATGAATCTCCAAGCAAAAACAGAATGAGACAGATTAAACTTTTTTGTTTTGTTCACCTAGTTAAAACCAATTACGCCTAAAGCCTTTTGTTTATTTATTTTTTCTCGGCTTCTTATTGTTTTACACTGAAAAATTCTTAATGAAATCAAATATATTCTAGAGAGAAATCAGAATGCATAGATCAAACAAGGCAAAGATAAATCACAATTATGCAAAACAAAAAAATAGCCCAAGAGTCACATCACAGCAAAGATAACATTTAAGGGGTAAATACATTTATGAAACACAAATAAATTAAGATCAGCCATTCAACAGTTTTTCTATAGGCAGACAAGTAATTTAATTTCTTTGGAGAGGCCCCAATGTCATGATTTCGGCACTGTTTCCTGGTCTAATTTCTCATATCACACACCTGCTTAGCTCCGCCCATTCCTCATCACCACTGATCTGTTCCACCTGCTCTCACTAGTATAAGACCAGCTTTGAGACCAGACAGCAGTGCCAGTTTATTTCGAGCCATTTGTGTGAGACTTATACCAGCGTTCATTGTTCTGATTCCTGATCCTGACCCGTCCTTCGACTACCGAGCCTGCCTGCCCTCGTTCAGCCTGTCTGTTGCTCGTGTACCGAACCTGGAACTTTGTCCCGACCTCGTCCTGGATCTCCCTCTGGCACCTCATCTGACTTCTGATCACCTGGCTCTGACTTCGGATCTCGTCGCCGACATCGGCTTCTGGTTCGTCCTCCTGATCTTCCTGCTGACTTTTGTCTTCACGATTCTGACCTCCTGCCTGTCCCCCGACCTCCGTTACATCTGCTTCTGGGACTTTCTGAGCGGCAACCACCGCACCGGGTTAGCACCAGCCAGCTAGGATCTACCTCTGCTACCGGACCTGAGCTGGACATTAAGACCAGAGGCTCCCGCTGTAGACACTAACGCCTCCCGCTCCGTTGCCGATCTTAAACTGTTAAACCTAAACTGTTTGTCTGCCTCGAACACTGGGTGTACCTGTTCTGAGCCTAACACCCAAAGGTCAGCTGTTTGAAACAGTCTGTAACTCTAGGTCTCTAACAAAGATAAATTTTCCCTCTATGGCAGTATAAAGGGAATATAGTATTTATTCATACTATCTAAAATCACACTTAAATTGCATTTTTGATGTATTAAAAATGTTCATTAATTATGTGATTTTATCTGATCTTCTAAATTCCCAAATATCATCTATCATTCATGGTCACCCATATTTACTGCGTTCTGTCCATAAGGTGTCTTCAAGCGATGAAGTGTGAAATGTGTATTTGATTTGACCACTCTGAAATAAAAACTGTTTTTGATTTTGTTGGATTTGGTTTTTAAAGTTCCAAACTAGATGGGAGTGGAGAAAAAAGAAATGCCTGACACCATCTGTCAAATAGCATGCCTTTTTCTCTTGCAAATTCGACAAATGTTTGGGCAGTGGATTTTCTTAAGGCCCTGAACCGCTGCCTGTATGCCTCAGGCACCAGCTCATATGCCCTGAGTATGGCAGCTTTAACTTTGTCATATACAAGACTGTCTTCAATGGTGAGTGCTGCACATACTTCTTGTGCCTTACCAGCCAGTTTGCACTGCAACAAAAGGGACCAGACTTCTGTGGGCCAGTGAAGAGCAACAGCAATACGTTCAAATGCATTAAAATATGCCTCCACCTCCGTCTCTCGGAATGGTGGGACCAGGGCAATATTTTTGCTGATGTCAAACGTGGAAGATGCCGGAGAAAAAGAAGGTTTTTCTGGGGAAGTACTGTCTTCCTCTCCACCAGAATCTGTAGCGAGAACAGTGGTCAGTTTATGAGACTGTAGCTCCAGCTGACGGATTTTGATGGCAGTTTCAGCTTCAAGTCTTCGGCAGTTAAGCTGGAACTCGTATTCATCCTTCCGTTCCCGTTCTTTAGCTTCAAGTTCTAGACGTACCTTTAAACGTGCCTCAGCACTAGGATTTGGGGACTCAATTGAGATGGGCTCAAACCGTGGGAGAGAGACTGGTGGTTTTCCCCCCTCTGGCTTGGCAGCAGCAGGTGGCGTCTTCACTCCCTCCTCAGACTGATCAGCAGTTTCAGGAAAAGTGGTCTCCTCTTTATCCATCTCCACTGAGAGTACTCCTTTTTCAACCAAGCTACTAAAGACAAGAGACTTCAGTTCACTTTTAAGCAAAGACTTAGATACATGAATACCAAAATATGAAGCAATTTCATATAAATAATCTTTTCTACAGACATCCAACTGTTGAATAGTAGGATTACCCAAAAAATCCTTCAAACCAAACTGTGCCATGTAAAAAACAACTCCCGGACGAGCCCCCACTTATGTTACGACCCCTCCCCAAGACAACAAAAGGGAAATTATGGCACTGGGTGTAACACAAAACAATCAGTAATCCTAGTCAGTAGATGTCAGTAAAAAGATTTATAAAAAAGTTTATTTATAATGTAGGTAGAACTTTAATTACAGAAGTGCAACACAGAGAAGCTTTAAGCTTCAGGGTCTCAAAAGCCAAAACAACAAACAACCCCCCCCCCTTTAATTATAAAATAAAAAGAAAACACTTGCTGGGGGAGAACAGAAAAGCACAAAACCTAAACTCCCTGGCTATCCACAAAACAGGAGAAAACAGTTAAACAAAAAGGCAGAGAACCCCTACCAGCTTCCACTGTGAAAAGAAAAAACAAACGTTAGACATTTGATTGCTCACAGAATGCTCACAAAATGCTCCCAGCCAAAACCATTTAAGGTTCCTTACAAACAGTTGGTTCACAAACAAGATCACTTCAGACCAAGGCCCAAGGAAAGAATCGAGGGGCCTGGCATCTCTGGTGTGAAGCTCTTTATGGAGTGGCTGACGAGCTCCAACACATTGCACCTGTGGCAGCCAGGTAGAACTGAAACACAAAGAGAGCTCTCTCATGAAGAGAGCCCCTAGAGGTCAGTGACCGTAACAGTCCGACATGAGTGGAGACTGTTGCAATGGTGCTTGTTTTCTTCAGGAGTCTGCAGGTGTAGAAGAATAATACTCCATTAACAATGTCCATCACAGAGGGGAGCTGTGAATAGGTACAGGCTTAAAGTTGATACATATTTTTAAAACTGTAGATCATAAAGTTCCTCATTCAAATAATATTACTGAAGAATCAGAATCTTTATTTTCAAATCAAATATTTTCACATAAAACCAGCCTTGACTTTTACCTTTCTGCACCGTAAATATCCGGTTATTTGAAACAAGTTTGTATTTTTTACATATTCTTCCAGTTGTTCATAAGCAGACGAATGCTAAATGTCACTTCACATCCTGCATCCTTTAGTGAACAGGTTCTGTTTCGCCAGAGGGGCTGCGACTTCTTTGGGCCACATATCTCTTATGGATGAAACCCATATGTGAGCTCCATATGCGAGCTGGCATGGTTGACAACGAGAGGCGGCGTTGATGCTTTGTGGCCCATGAACTAGGCCGGAGAACTGCAAAATCCATCACCATGGTGACACCAGACAGACAACAGAACATAAAAAAGTGACAGAGACAAAAAGAGATCCTGCTGTGTCAATAACACTGTAACTGAAAAAGAGGAGGACGCGGAGAGAGAGAAGTGAGACAAGATGATGGCATTGTAGAGTACAGTTTTGGGACGTCTGAAAAGATCCAGGAACATGATCATAGTTACAGGGAAATGGTGCCCGTTGCACAAAAGAGGAAAATGTAAATCAGTTAAAGACACACAAAGAAGAAAGAGGTGAAGAAATAAAAAAGTTTGAAGTGTGTAATAGAGGGAAAGAGTAGGGTTCAGTAGAAAAAGTACACATATTTGTCTCATGAGTGGTGTAGTGCATGGTATAAAAGACTGATAAAGAAATGTTAACATATTCTCAAGAGTGTTAAAACAGTTACCCTATGAGTCAGACATAAGACATTTGGCTAAACCAAGAGGTGAAAATGTGCTACCGCAGGTCATTCATTCCTGCTGCTATCAGATTATACAATGCTGCACTATAACTGTAACCATAACTGTAATAATTAATGTGCAATAACTAATGTGCAATAATCTACCTAATACACTGTACTACAACCCGTGCAATAATCCTGATGTAGTGACTTCTGCTGCTATTACCACCTGAACATATCCCAGTACACATGTATGTATGTATGTATGTACAAATGTATACACGAATGTATATGCACATATATACGTGCAGGTATGTATGTATGTAGGTGTATAGGTGTATATATATATATATATATATATATATATATATATATATGTATATATATATAAGTATGTATATATGTTTATATACATATAGATCACTATGTATGTAAATAAGACAGCATATGCCCATCCCTACTTCTTTTGTATTTTTTTTGGTATTCTTTTGATCCATTGTATATATGAAGATTCACTGTATATAACTGAATGCACCTCCCCTACTCTGCACCTTCTTGTATGAGCCGATGTGACGAGTGAATTTCTCCATTTTGAGATCAATAAAGACAATCTTATCTTATCTTATCTTATCTTATCTTATCTTATATGACATGAGAAAATTTCTGCTGAAGAAGAGCAAAAATTTTGTTGGGAAGATAAATGGGGAGACTCGTAAAAATGCTGTGTTTACCATTTTATTCAACTGTTGTGCATTTGCTGTTTGCTTTATTTCTGCATTGATTGCATCAAATACATGAAAATGCAAACGTCTTGGTAAATCCAATAAATGCAAACATCCATCCAGCCATTCATTAATCAGTCATCTTCCACTTATCAAGGAATGGATCAAGGGGGTAACAGGTCTAGGAGGAACCCCAGACATCCGTCTCCCCAGCAACCTCCTTCAACTCATTTTGGGGGATCTCAAGGTATTCACCGGTGAGACGGGTTAAATAGTCCCTCCAGCAAGTTCTGGGTCTTCCCAGAGGTCTCCTCCCAGTGGGACGGGCCTGTAAAACCTCTGAAGAGAGATGTCCCAGTCGGTTGTCAAAACCACCTTAACTGACTCCTTTCGATGTGGAGAAGCCTCTACTTTGAGCTTCCCCTGGGTGACAGAGCTCTTAACGTTATCTCTGAAGCTGACTCCAGCCTCCCTCTGGAAATAGCCTATTTCGATCAGCTTGTATTCAGGATTTTCTTCTTTCAGTCTTGACCATATCTAATCTATCTATCTAATGACCATAGTTGAGGGTCAGAACATAGAAAGATCAGTAAATCGAGAGCTTTGCTTTTTGGCTCGGCTCTTTCTTGACCACTACAAACTGGAGCAGTACCCGTGCTACAACAGAAAAAGCCACAAGCCATGTGTCCATGTCCCATTCTACCCTACCATCACTTGTGAACAGAACACCAAGATACTTAAACTCCTTCACTTGAGCCATTGATCTCCTTCAAACCCAGAAAGGCCAATCCACCTTTTTCAGGTCTAGAACCATGGCTTCAGATGTGAAGAAGCTGACTCGCATCCCGGTTCCTTCACAATCAGCAGTGAACGGTTCCAGTGGATGCTAGAAGTCATGCCCTGAAGAAGCTGACAGACCCATGTCATCGGCAAAAAGCAAAGATGAGATACTGAGATTCCAAACCAGAGACTCTCTCCTCTCCAGTACTACACCTTGAGATCCTCAACCACAAACAAGATTGGTGACAGAGGGCAGGCCTGGTGGAGTCCAACACGCTCCAAGAACAGCCTTGACTTTGTGCCGAGAATGTGGACACATCTCTTGCTTTGGGCCTAGAAAGACTGGATAGCCTTTAAAAGCCAGCACCCCCAACAAAATACCTCAGGGACACGGTTGTATGCCTTTTTCAGATCCACCAAACACATGTAAATCTGACAAGCATACTCCCATGACCCATTCAACAGTTCCATGAGGGTAAAGTTCTGGTACACTGTTCCAAGTTCAAGTCAAAAGCCAAATTGCTCCTGATGGAGCTAATATCTGAACATCACTCACAGCCTCCTCTCCAACAACCTAAAGTAAGCTTTCCAAGGGAGGCTGAGGGGTGTGTTACCTTGATATTAGGAATACCCTCTTAGGTCCCTTTTTTTAAAAACTGAGACCACAGCCCCAGTCTGCCACTTCAATGGCATTGTACAGGTCCTCCATGCAACACTGACATGGCCCACAATGTCCAGAGCCTACAAAAACTCAGGCCAAATCTCATACACATCAAGCGCCCTGCCACCAAGAGTTTTTTTAACTACCTCAGCAACCTCTCCCACAGCAATGGAATTGCATTCTCCTGAGTCGTCAGTCTCTGCCTCCTCCCCAGAGGACATGGTGACCCAATTGAGGAGTTCACCAAAATTATCCTTCCACTGCCCGATGATGTCCTCTGTCTGGGTCCGGAGTTCCCCTCCCGAAGCATGTGTGGCTTAGGATGGTCAGTTTCCCATTTCTGAAGTGCCGAACGGTTTTCCAGAACTTCCTCAAGGCTGACCAAAAATCTCCCTCCATAGACTTTGCAAATTCTTCCAAAATCCGAAGTTTTCCACCCTCAACCACTAGGGTTGGGAATTGATAAGATTCCGATTCCCTTATCGATTCTGTGAAACGATTCGATTCCTTATCGATTCTCTTATTGATTCCAATTTGGGGAAATTATTTTAACCTCTTAAACAAAAATAGACATGGTATTAAGCATTTAAATTTAAAGTAATACTAATTTAACATTTTAGAGACATAAAAAGACAACAAATAAATATTAAATTACGGTATATGGGTTGGGTTCTGCAATGTTATAAGATGAGTGTAAAACTCATCTTTAGAACCAATCTCTGCTCAAAATGATGTTCTGTACCGCCTAATCTACTTCCAGCAGTTATCATCAGTTATCGCAACCGTAAACTGCAGAAAATACGGTCAGAGCAGCTCCTTCTGCCTTTACTGTCAGGATGAGCTGCAGTGTGTTATGAGGCGGAGGGATATTTCAGCGTCACTTAGTTTAGAGCCGAAACAATCGACTTCACTTTCAGAAACAAGCCCAAAAAACTGCAACCCGCAACTCATGAAAATTACAAGCGACTTTAGAAAAATTAAGACAAAAGTTGCATAAAATAAGTGGGCTTCTCAACAGTGAGCATTCTATCGAAGTGTGTCATCCTCCGCCCCTATGGTCGGTAAACAAGTGTTCTGGCAAATTCTATATTATAAAAAAGAAAAATCTACCGAAAAGTCTCGCTCTCATGTCATCTTGAAGACATTCTTCTTCGAAATGTTGGCTACAGATAACGTGTTTTCTCTCTGGTCAGAATTTCGATGGCAAATCCTTCCTCTTCAAGTTGGCAATCCAACAAAAGAGCCCATGGTGGATCATGAATTGGAAAGGTGAAAAAACTAATGTTTTTTCCACTTTTACCCGATGCATTGGAACATCCAACTGCCATGTACGTGGACATTGTTGCTTCAACAATAGCTCTCGCGAATTTCAATGGTGAAGTCCTCTGGAAATCCGAAATAATTGTTGTTGTAAAGCACAGTGCCTTACCGCGACATTACGTCACAGGATGTGATGTCGGGCGGCCATTATTGCCCATATTTGGGCAATAATGGCCGCCCCCATACACAGTGATCGAGACGACAATTTATGCTTTTATTTTCTTATTGATTAACGCTAAATTCATTAAATCACCACAAACGTATTCGTTTTAGGTATAGCTAATGATCCCCTGATTTTTCCTTGTTGACGGGACTTTCGATCGCTTTACCCGATGGGGCGCCATTTGTTTTGTTTTGCTTTTCTAGACTTACGCCTGGTCACGTCGTACTTGCTTACTGAATGCCGTGTGCGTAACTTGCGTAAAAAAACGTGACGTAAGTCGTGCTGCCCGGCTCTGGTGCTGCCTGGAATCGATAAGAGAATCGTTAAGCGAGCTGCCAAACGGTGCCATGGAATTGGAACACACGGTACCGGTTCTGAACAGGAACCGGTTGTCGATTCCCATCCCTATCAACCACAGGCTCTATGGTCCTTTTAATTACTCAAAACCTGTTAGTTGCTTCAGGAGTTCACAGGGACAATCAAACCTTAAAGGCCTCCGTCTTCAGCCTTCCTTCACCGTGACTTCCATCACCATGGATGTGCTTGAAAATTGTGTTTATTGTGGACACTCTGGCCTCACACAAAAGTCCAACAACAAAACATCCCTTAGTTTCAGATAGGAGAGACAATTCTTATGGATCAAACTCTTTCAAGTGATGTGGTCGTTGCCTACATGGGCGTTCCAGTCCCCCGGGGGTACCACTGTATCCCCAGATGGCACCCCTTCCAGGACACCATCCAGAGACTCCAAAAAGTCTTGGTAAGTTTTGGGGTTACCTCACAGAGGGACAACTCAGCAACAGCTCCAAGGGTGGATGGCAAGGAGACACTTTAATCAAACTTTGAACCCCCTCAAGTAACCCTTTTGTTGAAAACGAGCAGTAGCTCTGCTATGAGCTCTTCACAATATTTCTTACGTTGCATACACCCATGCTTAAAATAAATATTACAATGTCAAGAAATAAAGGCTTTAAAGCATCATCGGTCTGTGTTAAAGGTAGAGTCTGTGATTTTTCCGTAAATGTAAGTAAGAAAATCCTTTTTTGAATAACTGCATTCCAGGACTGTTTCCTCTCCTTTTTCTGAATACATAATATATTGACTACTCTCAGGATGGAAGGACCATTTCACCCAGTATAACAAGAAGTGTTTCTGAACAAAATGACCAACTATAGATTTAATATAATGTGTTTACTTGAATGATTTGAGTTACTGAAATAAATTAACTTTTCAATTATATTATAATTTATTAAATAGAACTTTATATCTCTGAATTATCTCTGAATTACGTAAGAAAAGTAGAAGAACTGCTTATCTGAGATTTTCGCTGTTAGCTTCAGCTCTGTCTTCCACTATAGACTGGAGCACATCTTGCATTACAGCTAATCTGATGATCCTGTGCAAAGAAGTGAATCTCAGTGCTAAGTTCAATTATCCCATTATGTAATTAATTAGTTAATATTTATTTATCATTCTGAAATAAGTTATTTGCCTTCCCGTTGAACAAATATTTTCATATGATAAAAAGACAAGATGTCTTTATATTTAGCAGTGCTGCAGTGACACACAGAAAATCTGATTTCTTGTTTTTTTTCATTGATGATAAGACCATTTGAGCTGTAACAATTGTGTAATGAAGTATAGAAATATAAAACACTACAAAACACCAGCAGGCGTAGTCACTTGTGAACTGTGCTAAGAATAAGCAAGAATGCTAAATTTTCAAAATTCAAAATAGATACTTAGCTTGCTTTAATTGAACCCTAACAACCTGACAACAGGACTAAAATAGAGTCCTTTTGGAAAATGTCTCAGACTTTTTGTTTCAGTTAATTTTACTGATATATATTGGCAGAATGTTTCAGTTTCTTTGACAATAATATAACAAGAGTTTGGGAGTGGTAAGTTAAAGAGTGAAGATTGAATTTAATAAATAAACAAGACTTACAGGTGACAGGGATATTGAAACCAAGAACATGGGAAGATGACCAGAACAGGGAAGATAGACAGAGGACCTGACAACTGGTAATGCCTGAGCTGACTGAAGATATAGGGGAGGAGACGGAAGGAGCAGCAGATGGAGTGAATTAAACAGGTGGAAGGAGTAAAGCAATTAAGCAAAAGGAGAGAAAGGGCAATGAACTGACAGGGGTAGATGGAGAACTGAATCTAACAGGGAAACATGAAAATGGCCAGACATAAGGGAAAAACCCAACTAAACTAAGGAAGAGCAAGCAGAAAGTAATGATCTAACAGAAATACTGAAATCATGATGATCAGAAGCTGACTAACACAGGAACCGAATCTAACAGATACAAGAATACACTACCAACACAAATACTGAACAAAAAGCTAAACTAATGACAGAAACAAGGATTTAAGGATAAACAATTCTAAAAGTGCAAAAAACAGGGTGCAGGATCCCCAGGGTGCTACAATAAGTAATGAAACCTCTGGTGATCCTGACAATTGGGTGTTTTCTTCTTGAATTTTGATGTCAACCAAAATACTCCAGACCTCTTGGAGGATCCTACAAAGCTGTAGAAACTAAAAATGGGATAAAATTTAAATATTCTACAAATAAAAGACAAAAGAGAGATGTGTCGCAGTTGTACCTATCTAGCTAAAAAAACTTTAAATCCAAAGCCCACATAGTGGCTGACTAATTCTATTTAAACTATGCATGCTCATTTGTGTTAAAATGTAAATAACAAAGCACAGAGCTGGAAGTGTCATAGTTTGGTGATGCTTGAGGAAAATGTGAGACCATCTGTAAAAAACAAAAACAAGAAAAAAAAAAGAAAAAAACTGGATCTTTCAATATTGCAATGACCCTAAATTAAACCAGTTAATCCATCAAGCAAAACCGTAATTTTTTCACAAGACACTGCCCTAACCATAAAATGGAAGTCGAAAATCCTAATTTGTGGTCTTCTGCACATTTACAAATTATGCATCCCACCTAGTGCATTGTTACTTATGACACAAGCAAGTAAATTAGGTATTATTGTTGACAGGTATTTAAAATGTTACACGCTGTTTGGTACACCTGTTTGGAAAAGGGACAGAATTGGTGTTAGTTCCACTTTACTTGCTTCAAGTTTAATACAGAGCTGATCTGAAAATCTCTATTGTCTGTTTATTATGGGCCATCCAACACTTTAAGGATACAGACCAATCAATCCCATGACCTATAAGAAATCGATCTGAAGGATGAATGTTCAAACTTTGCATTGAACAGTCACATAACAAGCAGCAATGGAAACTCAGCCTCTTCCTGTCCATAAGGTGTTCATCAATGCTGGTGATTTTAAAAGCACCTCAAAGCACATTTATCTCTCATTTTAAATAGCTTCTAGTATTTTGTTGTCAATGTTTATAATTTTGGGCCACTTTTTCAGTATTATTCTCTTCATGTTAATTTTTCCATTATCCTATTTTAGGAGGTTACGTGTACAGCACTATGGTCAGTTCTATTATTGTCAATGTTATTTTACAACCAAAGTTGATTTCATCCCATTTCTTCTCAGTTCTTCAGATTCCAAGGTTGGATTCAGGGTGGCTGTGCTTTGTTTGGTGGAAAATACTTCATTATGGAGACATTTTTTCTGTGAGAATTTGGAGGACAGCAGAGCGAGCTGTGGGAAGGTGAGAAGAACGGGGAAGCTGTTTAAAATTCCAAACAGGTAGTGACGAGCCTTCAGGAAGGCAATGGAACATCTCCCAACACGCACGGGTGCACACATACACACACATTCATACATACGCACTTGGATGTGTGCAGAACCATATGCAGAGAGCACTGGCAGATTTGTATGTGGAGTTCATTTGAATGGTCAGTTATGCAACTAAATATAGGCCTAATTATTCTCATAATGAGACAGGACACAGAGCAGGTTAGTTTTGTGCTTCTAATAAGATAAAACACATTTCAAAACATCAGGTTAGCCTGTGGAAAACTGTCTCCAGCCCAAGGCATTTCTTCAGTGGCCCTGAGGTGAAAACGCAACTAAATCAAAACTCAAATGACATTTTAGAAAACAGAACTGTTTGTTGTGTTATATTCTGTTTAGGCAGATTGTTTTTTTTTCCTCAAATTTATTTACATTTGGGCTGTAGAGGAGTGCAGTTGTTAGCACTGTTGCCTTGCAGGAAGAAAGTCCTGGGTTCAAATCCTGGCCTGGGGTCTTTTTGCATTTGTCATAGTTTTGGACATTCTGTCACCTCTCAGTCATCATCCAATCAGCCTTAGTCATCTTCCTGCCATCACTCACCACCAGATCAGCTCCACCTGCCACTACCAATTAGAGTCAACTCTGCTCACCTGGTTCCCTGCCTTCAAATACGTGCCTCACTCATCTACTCACTGCCAGAACGTCTCATCTCGTATATACTGCTGCTGTGAATCCTACCAGTAGTGATGGGTCCGGCAACACCGATGCGTCGGCGCATGTGTCGAGCTCACAGAGCAAAACCTGTGTCGATGCGTGTCGAAGCGCGTATCGCAATGGCAAAGTCACGTGACCGATACAGGAACTGTTTCGAACTGACTGACGTGCCAAAGTGTGTTTATAAGCAGTGTTCCCTCTAAGCTGCGCGCGTGTGCATTCGCGCACAGCATCTGGATTCAGCGCGCACAGCAAAGCTATGCTACGCAGTAAATAAAATCCAAGCTGAACTGTAAACAAAAAAATTATAAACCAAGTAATTTTTTTTACCATTTCGCAACTCTGGTGAGATTGTATACCACTGCCCGGCTCTGTGAACGCTAGGTGCTGATCGGAGCGCACCACTGATTGATGGGTTGGGCAGACGCCTTTATGGTTGGGCAGGTTGCTCTGTGCGTCTTTGTTCTGAGCCTCGTTTCAAACGGCTGATCTACACTGAGTAGAAAGCTGCTACTCTGAGTAGTTCTACATCACTCTGTCATGCTCAGCGTTTCTGGTTTCAGAACAGATGATATAAGTCAGGTAACTAAGCACAAGAGCGTCCGATCAACCATGAGGTGAATGTGAGCAGGAGCATGAAAAAAAGTCTGATCAATGGAACGCAAATAGCGCTCTACACACCAAGAGGAATCCTACTTAATCTGGAAAGACAGTCTATTGTATAAAAAGAGCCTTCGCAGAGTTAGAGCAGCATATTTTTCATCATTAATTGAGGAGAATAAAAATAATCCTAGATTTCTCTTCGGTACGGTTGCTAAATTTACCCAGAGCCACAGCTCTGTTGATCCATCCATTCCCTAAGCTTTTAGCAATAATGACTTTATGGGATTCTTCATAAATAAAATTGATGCCAATAAAAATAAAATAATTGGCATCCTCCCAAACATGATTACCTCGTCCTCAGTAAGTGAGGCAGCGTTGGAGGAATCTTTAGAACCTGTACAGTATTTGAACTGTTTAGAAGCAGTAGAGCTTTCTGAGCTATCTAAAATCTTAGCTTCATCTAAATCTTCTACCTGCATGTTGGACCCAATCCCAACCAAGTTGTTTAAGGAGATATTCCCATTGATCAGTGGCCCTATTTTGGACATGATTAATCTATCCTTAGTAAATGGATATGTACCACAGGCTTTTAAAGTAGCTGTTATTAAACCTTTACTTAAGAAACCTTCTCTTGATCAAGATGAGTTAGTAAATTACAGACCTATATCTAATCTTCTTTTCCTATCTAAAATTCTTGAGAAAGTAGTTGCTAATCAACTATGTGAACATTTACAAAGTAATGACCTACTTGAGGAGTTTCAATCAGGCTTCAGAGCTCATCATAGCACTGAAACGGCTCTGGTGAAGGTCACTAATGATATTCTCATGGCCTCAGATAATGGACTTGTGTCTGTACTTGTCCTGTTAGATCTCAGTGCTGCATTTGATACAGTTGATCACAATATTCTCCTACAAAGACTTGAGCATACTGTAGGGATTAAGGGGAAAGCATTAGGCTGGTTTAAATCTTATCTGTCGGACAGATTCCAATTTGTTCATGTTAATAATAAATCTTCTTCAAACTCTAGGATCACCTGTGGAGTACCACAGGGTTCAGTCCTTGGACCAATTCTTTTTACTATATATATGCTTCCGATTGGCAAAATTATCAGACAGCATGGGATTAATTTCCACTGTTATGCTGATGACACTCAGTTGTATTTGTCCATAAATCCTGAAGAATCCAATCAATTACTTCAACTACAGGCATGTCTTGATGACATCAAAAGCTGGATGACTTTAAATCTTCTGCATTTAAATTCTGACAAGACAGAAGTTGTAATCTTTGGGCCAGAGTCCTCAAAAAATAAAGTTCTTAATCAATCACTTAATCTTGATGGCATTAACTTGGCCTCTGGTAATAAAGTAAAAAATCTTGGTGTTATTTTTGACCAAGACATGTCATTTAAATCCCATATTAAACAGGTTTCCATTTTTCACCTCCGGAATATTGCCAAAATTAGAAACATTCTGTCCAGGAGCGATGCTGAAAAACTGGTCCATGCATTTGTTACTTCAAGGGTGGACTATTGTAATTCTTTGCTATCAGGAAGTCCACAAAATGCAGTTCAAAGTCTTCAGCTGATCCAAAATGCTGCAGCAAGAGTTCTGATGAAAATCAACAAAAGGGATCATATTTCTCCAATTTTAGCTTCCCTTCATTGGCTGCCTGTTAAATCAAGAATAGAATTTAAAATTCTTCTTCTAACGTATAAAGCCCTTAATAATCAAGCTCCATCATATATCAGAGCTCTGATTACCCCGTATGTTCCTAACAGAGCACTTCGCTCTCAGACTGCAGGTCTGCTGGTGGTTCCTAGAGTCTCTAAAAGTAGAATGGGAGGCAGATCCTTTAGCTATCAGGCTCCTCTCCTGTGGAACCAACTCCCAGTTTTGGTCCGTGAGGCAGACACCCTGTCTACTTTTAAGACTAATCTTAAAACCTTCCTTTTTGACAAAGCTTATAACTAGAGTGGCTTATGTTGCCCTGACCTACCTATGGGGATGTGCGTCTATGGGCTTAGGCTACTCGAGGACATCAGGATCTATTTTTTTCACTCTACTGAGTTCTACTGTTCTTCAATTATGCATTGCTTGTCATCATTTCTGCTTATAACTTTTTGTTCTCTCTCTTTTTTTCTTCATAGTAGGTACACCTGGTAGGGCGTTCTGTTAGCTGTGAAATCATCCAGAGAAGACAGCTCACCCGCTATTATCATCTAATATAGAACAGATTACTGGATCAATGTGTGCTTCTGTGCTTGTTTGTCTGTCTTGTTGTGTCTCTGCTCTGTCTTCTGTAACCCCCAGTCGGTCGAGGCAGATGACCGTTCATACTGAGCCCGGTTCTGCTGGAGGTTTTTCCTTCCCGCTAATGGGTGGTTTTTCTTTCCACTGTCGCTTCATGTTTGCTCAGTATGAGGGATTGCTGCAAAGCCATGGACAATGCAGACGACTCTCCCTGTAGCTCTACGCTTCTCCAGGAGTGAATGCTGCTTGTCGGGACTTTGAAGCAATCAACTGGTTCCCTTATATAGGAAATTTTTGACCAATCTGTATAATGTGATTGATTTTGACTTTGTAAAGGGCCTCGAGATGACATGTTTCATGAATTGGCGCTATATAACTAAAATTGCATTGAATTGAATTGCACAGTGGCGCAGTGGGTAGCACTGTTGCCTTGCAGCAAGAAGGTTCTGGGTTCAACCCTGGGCCTTTCTGCATGGAGTTTGCATGTTCTCCCTGTGCATGCGTGAGTTCTCTCCAGGTGCTCTGGCTTCCTCCCACAGTCCAAAAACATGACTGTTAGGTTAATTGCCTTCTCTAAATTGTCCTTAGGTGTGAGTGTGTGTGTGAATTGTTGTTTGTCTCTGTGTTGCCCTGCGACAGACTGGCGACCTGTCCAGGTTGTACCCCGCCTCTCGCCCAGTGAACACTGGAGATAGGCACCCACGACCCCATGAGGGATTAAGCGGGTCAGAAAATGGATGAATTGAATTTTGCCATTGTTCACCAATCCTTCTAAAAATGAGTTGACACTGATTGTCTTGTAGGTGTTTAATTTGTGCCTGCCTCACTTTATATTAACCACATAGGCTATATGGAATGGGAAATTAGAGCTGGAAGTGCCAACATTTGATACAGAATAAATTATTGCTTTCATTCTGGAACACCTTTAAACTATAACTGAGTAACATTTCTGACAGCACAACATACAGTTGCCTCTGAAAGATTTTCTGCGTCTCCTACGTTATTAAAAAGCTGCCGTTGGCATAAAAATGAAGAGCAGCACAAAGAAATTGTTCAGAACTGAGAGCGTTCCTTCGTTGTGCCACAGATCATGCCATCCAGGAGGTGCACAGATACTTGGCAGAGGGTCCTATGATATACTGGAAAAACCAAAAGAGTCTGTCCAAACCTCTTCCACCTTTCATTACAATTTCTCTGCACTCCAGCATCATCTGTGCCGTGTGAGCGGCTGTTTTCTACAGCTGGAGAAGTGATATCAAAAAAGCATAACAGACTCGATATCAAAAACAGCTTCTTTTTTTTAATAGAAATTTGTAAAAAAAAAAAAAAAAAAAAAGCCAGTCCACAATCATCCTAATTCACAACAGGTTTACTTAGAGGTTATTACTTTATGATACAGGTTCACATTATTTATTGGCTGTATCTAAAAAAAAATCTAAGATATTTCAAATTCAAATGAAAATATAAAATAATACAATGCAACATACAATGACTTAAATTGTATTATTGTGTATACTGGGTCATCAAATCAGTGTCAGTTAAATCTCTCAACTAGGTTGCCTGTAGTGATTTTTAAGGTCCAGCAGGTGTCAGTATTCAGTGACACAGTATCGGCACAGTATCAATACAGTTTGGCAATGGGTCGAAACACTTCATGACGCCTCATCGACCTATCACTACCTACCACACTGCAAAAACGAAGTAAAATATTCTTCAAATTAGTGCATTTATCCTTTATTTGAGCAGGTAAATAAGATGATTTGCCAGTGGAATAAGACTTTTGCACTTAAAATAGGAACAACTCATCTCCATCATCTTATTTCAAGTACAGGATGTCTAATTATCTTATTTTAGGGATCAAAATACTCATTCCATTGGCAGATAATCTTATTTACCTGCTTAAATCAAGGACAAATACACTAACTTTAAGGACATTTTACTTATTTTTAGATCCGTTTTTGCAGTGCAGTTCCTGTGTGCTCAGCCAGCTGGACTCTGTGTCTATGCTCATGTTCAGTCCCACTGATGTTTCGTTTCAGTGTTTGCGTGCTGCTCAAGTCTGCTTTGCTCCCTGGGAAATCCAGCTGCTTGCTTTGCCTTTCTGGGTGGTTCGTCGGCTTGCATCATCTACTCTGGTCAGTTCCTGCCTTCGTCCTCGGGTCTGGTAGGTCACTACCTGCATCTTTTGGTCCCCTGCTCTTTCCTGCTTGCCTGCTTTATCTGCCAGAACTCTACTCACTTTCCCAATAAACCTTTTACACGTATTCTGTGTTGGCTGAATTACGGGTTCACATCTACAAACGTGACAGTATGTTGCATGTTCTCCCTGTGCATGTGTGGGTTCTCTCTGGGTACTCCAGCTTCCTCCCAAAATCATGACTGCTTGGTTAATTGGTCTCTCCAAATTGCCCTCAGGTGTGAGTGCATAGTTGTTTGTCCTGTGTGTCTCTATGTTGTCTTGTGATGAATTCGCGACCTGTCCAGGGTGTACCCTGCCTCTTGCTCAATGACTGCTGTAGATAGCCGCTAGCTCCCCAAGGACCCTGGATGGACAAGCGGGTATTGTTATGGTGGATGTGGATGCTGGACGAAAGCGCAGACAACAGCTTGGGAACCACATGATGAGATGAATAGGATTTTAGTGGATGAAAATTAAAACTTAGAGGTATAAACTGGCACAACACAGACACAGAGCAGGGATCAAACATGGTTTAACAAAACGGAGGATCTGACAAAT
This sequence comes from Fundulus diaphanus, assembly GCA_037039145.1. Classification (NCBI taxonomy): domain Eukaryota; kingdom Metazoa; phylum Chordata; class Actinopteri; order Cyprinodontiformes; family Fundulidae; genus Fundulus; species Fundulus diaphanus. The sequence continues at coordinate 40,745,570 of CM073129.1, read as the reverse complement.
GGGGATTCTTGACATTTCATTAAGTCATTGAACAATTATTCAAGAAAACAACAGTTAGGCACTTTGTTGTAACACATTTCTGTTATTATCAGAAGCTTTATTTCTCAGGACAACAATGTGGACAAAAAAAATCCCCATATTAAATAAAGCAGAGATGGAAAATATTTGGAGATATCTCAAATAATGACTGTGCTCCAATGCCATGTGCTCAAGTCTTATTTTAAAATTACCCACAAACTTCATCAACCTCTGTTTGTGAAATGTACCTCAGCACCAGACAATGCTAGATCAATACAACATGATTGAGCCGTTAAAGCAGAAATGGGGGCAGTTGTTAAATTGCTGCCTTTAAAGCCTCAGGGGACCATTAAGTTGGTGTTTCAAAAAAATAGAAAAAAAAAGGAGGAGGGAAGATGGCGTCTGGGACCGCATGTTTACCATCTCAGTGCACAAACTAGGTGCCAAGAGAATTTAGGCAACAAAGAGATTGATGAGACTGTGTAAATTCATGTGACCTGGCGCTGTGAGCTGTCCCATTTACTGACTGAAGCATGTGGTTGTTCACGTATGTGTGTGCTTGTTAAGTGCTCACCTTCCAGATCCACAGCTTGTTGTTGCACAGCTGCACGCTGATACAGAAAGCGCACACATACAAATCATTTTTGGCTTCTTAAGATGATGCTGTTTTGGTTGATTCCCATGTTTCTCAACATTTCTCTTCAACATAACAGCATAACCATATTAATCACTGTTTTTAGTAGATGTTTTTAGTAGAAATAAGATTTCTGAATTGCAAATACCTTACATGTACATGTGGTAGAGTAATTAACAACCAACAGAGAACAGACTCATGATGTGCATGCTGCAGATTCTTTATAAATGAACCATACATTGAACACTGTATGTTTAAAATAACAATAATGTGGAGTTTAATCCATGAGGCAGCTTATTCTGATAAAAAATGTCAAAAATGTGGACTTTATTGTAGGACATAGGTAGTAAATGTTGTACAAGCTAGTAATGGCGAAATAGGTTGTTCCAGACTAGAGAAGAACCACAAACTTTTATTGAGAAGTTGATTGGAGTGGGATGTGGGATTTATGAAGGAGGGAAAGTAAGCAGTAGGAATTAGAACAAAACAAGAGAATTAGTATTCTAATAATGACAAAAATGACAAATACTAAGCAAATAATTACTTAATTAGTTGTGACTACCACTATAATAAGAAGATTATGTAAAGAAAGATTATCTGCCAGAAACTGTTGAAAATACAGCATGTTGAAAATACAGCATGTACTGAACAGGTAACAGTCTGGACTGACCTAAAGAGAAATGGTCCAACAGTTTCTGGCCCAATGAAGGCAAGATTGGACGTTTCTGGGTCTGGAGGCCGCAGGCAGTTTGTCACCTAAGTCCTATACAGTGAATTCAAGCCACAGTATACGGTGAGGCTTGGTAGCTGATGCATCATGATATGGTGATGTTCCTCATTCTGTGGTGTTGGGCCTGTTTATAGATCAGTTTCAACACACTGAAATGGTTGTAGAGGTTGTTTTGCCTTATCCCAAATGAGGAAAGGGCCTTTAAACAGGTGTTTCAATAAGACAACGACCCCAGACACACCAGAAAGAGAGCAGGATCTTGGTTCTAGACCAACAAGATCAGCTTGTTGCACAATTAACAAGCAAATTGTTTTGTGTGAGAAGGCCGTGTGTCTGTTTTGCCCTTCTCATTCAATGACAGTGTAAGACCGGCTGTAACCAGCTGCACGAGAACAGTCTGAGCTTATCTGGCTTCATAAGATTTATTGTTTAATCAGATTGAAAAGGGCATTGAAAACCTTTTGGTGATCTGATTAACAGAACAACAGAGGGCATTTGCCTAATCTGATCTGTTTATATCTGCTGGCATTCAATATATTCGTTCTGTGTCTGCTTTCATGACAGGATTTTTTTTTTTAAAGTTGCGATTTAATAAAAATTCTAATTTTATGAGACTGCCTAGCATTTAGTGAGGATCATTATGTTGTATGAAAATGGTTTGAGTAATAAGTGGAAACTGAGGTCTGATCTTTATTCCTTTTTTAAGACGTTGGCTCCTTTAGAAATGTTTTGTCTTAAGTAACTTTTACAGAGGACAACTGTGGATATGGAGTCTTTCCTACAAATCTAATAATGCATATGCATGGTTGTTTTTAGTAATGATCGGGTATTGAGACATGTAAGCCTTGTTTTTTTTTTTTAACCACAAATAAGCATAAATGACAATAAAATAAATATCTAAGGGGCATGGTGGTGGTGCAGGTGTTGTTTGTGCGACCCGTGTACAGAGGCTTCATTCCTCAAAGCAGCAGTCCTGTTGTTTCAGTCCCAGCCTCTGGGCCTTTGCTGTATGTCTTCCCCCTCTTGCTTAACCCTATTGCTTGTCCGCCTACGTTCTGCAAAAATCTGCATCCAGGACAAGTTCTGGTTTTACCAAATGTGTAGCAAAGAGACTTGTCAGTGAAATAGAAAAGATAAAATATATTTTAATCTGTGGTTTTCATTTTAGGAACATAATCAGGATCAGGCATATTGGACCTTTACTACTTTTTCTTTTTTCTCCACCTTTCTGTCCACTAAGTTTTTTTGGTTACAGAGGAAATCTATTGATTACCCTTAATTTAAAAAAAAATATTTATTCACATCACATTAAAGTACTTTTTTTATTTTACGCTTATGTACAACACAAATTAACACATAATTATGAAATAAAAGGAAAATGAGACACAGTTTTGAACAATTTTACAACAAAAAACATGAAAAGAGCAGCTTGTCTAGCCCCTTCACTTGGATACCCCTATATAAAATCCCCTGCAAACAATTGCCTTCAGAAGTCCCCCATAATTAGCAAACAGAGTCCCGCTGTAGGTAAAGTAAACTATGTAAAATGTATAAATCCTTCTGTTTTGTGAAGGCCTCAGAGGATTTTTAGAAAACCAGAATTCAATAAAATGTTATTTATATAGCGCCAATTCATGAAGCATCTCATCTAAAGGCACTTTCCAAAGTCAAATTCAATCAGATTATACAGATTGGTCAAAAAGTTTCCTATCCAAGGAAACCCAGTAGGTTGCATCGAGTCTTGACAAACAGCATTCACTCCTCCTGAAGAAGCGTAGAGCCACAGGGAGAGTCGTCTGCATTGTCCATGGCTTTGCAGCAATCCCTCATACTGAGCAAGCATGAAGAATTGGAGAACAGTAGGAAAACTCTGCAGAGTGAGAAAAATAGACTCTGATGTTCTCCAGCAGCCTAAGCCTATAGCAGTATAACTACAGAGATAGCTCAAGGTAACCTAAGCCACTCTAACTATAGGCTTTGTCAAAAAGCTTTAAGCCGTGGATAGCTCAGGTAGCAAGTTGTGTATGAGCAGGGTTGGGATGTAAAATAATTTCCTAAACTTTGAACATCTCACAGGGCATTGTTCATCTACAATCCAAAAAAGATCTACCAAGACATGCTTGTCCGCATAAAATTCCAGGCCATGCAAGGAAAGCATAAAAGGAGATAATCAGAAACAGACAACAGGCTCCTGCGCTCTGGAGGAGTTACAAAGATGCACATTTAAGATGAGGAAATATGGTGACAGGACGACAACTAGGGGTGCAGTGCACAAATCTGGTCTTTATGCCAGAGTAGGAAGAATGGAGCCCTTGTTGAGAAAAGATACAAAAACTGCTGTTTGTTATTTGTACACGGGATGCACCAAACATGTGGAGGAAGGTTCTCTCATCAGATGAGCTCGAATTTGAGTTTTTGTTTTTTTTTGGCATACATGCAAACAGCCATCACAATTTGATGGAAAATAAACACTGTAAAATATAAATGCTTTTCTTTAGGCAGGGACAGGGAAACTGGTAAGAGTGTGGGGAAATGGATGAAGTTAAATACAGGGCAACCCTGGAAGAAAACCTTCAAAAGAGCTGAGAGTGGGATGAGGGTTCATCCTCCAGCAGGACAGGGACTCTAAACATGTAGCCAGCAATACAGTGGAATAGTTCAGACCAAAGCACAGTCACAGTTCAGACCTACGTTCACTTGAGAATCTGCTACAAAAATTGAGTATTCTTGTTCACAGACCCTCTTCATCCAGTCTGCCTGAGCTCGAGCTACTTTACAAAGACCAAAAGGCAAAATATTTCAGTCTCTAGATTTTTAGGTAGGCATTTGCAAATAGGAAAACTGTGCATTATTTCTCTACTACTTTACAATTATTCAGTAAGTTGTGTTGCTCTATCACATAAACTCGTTAAAATCAGATCTTTGTGGTTGAAATGTGACAAAATATAAATACCGGTAAGTGCTTTTTGCAAATCACTGTTTGTGGGCCTCCGGTCAATTTACCACTTCACCATTGTCGTACCAACGTGCTGATTTTGCTTCCCCATCTAACACCATTTTGAACATCTAAGCAAACCATTTATTACCTCTGTGTCTACCGTTTCATTCAATATCACTCCAGTTGTAAACCGGGCAAGAGACACCAGACTAGAAGAGAGGAAATGTTTAATTGAGCTTGGGTTGAACATCAAAGCAAAAGTCCACCAGGTTTTTCCCTTGTGAGCTGCCCTCATATACCTTAGCATCGGAAATTCATCATTTATCAGCCAATGTATTTTAGGAATTCAAACTGCAGTATAGTCTTCTTTAAATGGTTCTGCTTCCAATAATAAGTTTCCAGTAGATCCTGTATCTACAGGTACAAAATACCTTAAAGAAAAAGAACATTTTAGAGAAACGTATACAGTAGTAGTGAAGCCATCGTATTAACTTATTTTTATCTGGGTGGGAATTTTGTTGTGTTATGGAGACAAACGTTCATGAAATAAGACGATAAAAAACAAAACAGAAATTCCATTTTGCAACCACACTTATGTCTTAGCTGACCTTGCAAACAAACACGTCTTGTTACAGTGTGCTATTAATACAATTAAATATTTTCCAGGTTTTTTTCCCCTTCGCAAATTTGAAATTGTGTTTTTGCTGTCGATAGCAGGTTAAATATGGTGATTAAGATTGTTAGGATTTAATTGGTTAGAAGTGGAAAACCTTATGAAGCTGCCTTGAAGGTGCAGCTCTTGAAGCTCAGAACATTTGCTAAACTTGTAGTTCTGGGGCAGCACATTCTTAATAAGTCTCTCTGCCTTCCAATGATTCTTTCCAATAACACAAATCCATCTATGGAAGCAAATTAACATTTTAATTCAAGTTTTCAATTATATTATTTCAGTCATTTTGCAGGGAATGAACTTCTGCACACATGTATTCACCCAATTTAAGTGTAGTATTTAGGAGTTTTTGAAGTTGTATTACCTGGCTTCAACAGGCATTGGTTTAAAAACACTCTTTTCTATTCAGCAAAGTTTTGTCTAAATCATTGGCCAAATGTATCATCTTTAAAAATCATTTTAGCTCTTCTTCATTCATGCTCATTAGATCCTTCCAGATGTTTCAATCCCATCTACACCCTCCCATTACATCAGTGTGCACCTGCTCTATGGCACACCTCACTAACACACTTCCTTCGTCTCTTTGCCCCCTTGAATGACCAGGAGGGTCCTGAGCTTTTTTATGTCTCTAAGCTTGGTGGATTGCTGTAAATAAACCAGACTGGGAAAGCAGCTGCTGTCCAATTTTCCTATTTGGGACAATCAGTGCTAATAGCACTGAGGGTCTACAATGCTTTGGAGTTAATACTTCTCTCCCCCTTTCTCTCCCTCTCTCACGCACACAAGCTCCTGTCCTGCTAATTGTTGGCTATTAGTCTGCAAGTCTGGGATTACATGTCTTATTAAATACAGAATTTAAAATGAGCTTCGTTAAACAAGGAAGTACTCCCAGTTTAATGAAGCTAATTTATATGGAAATTACACATAATACTGACAATTCAGCGGGACATTTATCCTCATTGGTCAGGGGATGGGGGTAAACGAAGAATGCCTCACTCTGTCTATAAACTTTTCCAATTTTTTCCTGCTTTTTTGGTCCGACTAAAGAAGATTCCAGTCCTGTATGTTTGGGTTTAGGATGCAGCAATCAGCGAGCGCCAGTGCAGCAAGCGCCAGTGATGGAGAGCATGTTGGTGAACTCCTGTCCTTGTGCTAACCCTGCAGAGCTCCGGCCTGCCTCTCTGGTTCCCTCTGATCCATCAAGCTGTCTGATCGGCTGGAGAAAAGCCATTAGTCTGAACCAACACAATGCATGGGTTGGGAGCTGCAGGTGTCTCTTGTCTGTGCTGTGATTCTTCTTCAGTCCTTATGGATGTCAAATTGACAATGCTTCAGCTGTCAGAAAACAGGAAATCCTTTGCCTGTAATGTATGAATATATCCAGATTGAGATATTTTTCTAGTAATTCTTGTTGCGTGTTTGCCCCGCTGTTTATTTGATCGTGTTGTGTGTTCTCTCTCCATAAAACAATGTTTCTGTCTTTCTCCCATTGAGTGGTGATTTATTAATGCAGGTTTGTTTGCAGCTATGCCCTCAGACTGCCTCTGCCCCTCAGGCAAACAGCTCAGCATTGCCCCCTGGTGGCAAATAGGTAAAATAAGCAGACTCTTGTCCAGTTTTCCTTCATAATCACTGACCCTTGAAGCTACCCCACAGGCTATTCAAAGATAGACACATCATGGAATACAGCCGCATCTTAGGAAAAAATAATTAGAATATAACTGAAATATTGACCTTGCAGATAGGCACCAGCACCCCTCGCGACCCCATGAGGGATAAAGCGAGTAAGAAAATGGATGGATGGATGGATATTGACCTTGCTTTTGTATAGGCTACTTGTGAAAAAGTGAAACTCATAAAGTTTCCTTACATGCGTTAATATTTTGGAAGCATTAATGTCTGTAAATTCTGAATATTATGGCTGATCAAAATTAAAAATGTAGCTTCTCTGAAAATTTGAATATTGCTTAAAATTAATTTAAAAAAGAGATTCTAAAATAGAAATATTGTGGCCTGTAATATCATGATAAAGTCAGAGGGTAAACCACAAAAGGTTGTTGGCAAAGTGGCAAACATGCAGTTAAAAGCCTCCAGCTGATCCAAAACGCTGCACCAAGAGTTCTAAAGAAAATTAAAAAGAGAGATCAAATTTCTCCTTTTTCAACTTCCCTTCATTGGCTCCCTGTTAAATCCAGAACAGAATTTTAAATGATCCTTCTCACATATAAAGCTCTTAATAATCAAGCTCCATCATACTTTACCTCAAAGAGCAGGTTGCTCCGTATGTTCCCAACAGAGCACGTTTCTCTCAGACTGCAGGTCTATTGGAGGTTCCTAGAGTTTCTAAAAGTAGAATGGGAGGAAGGTCCTTTAGTATCGGGCTTCTCTCTGTGGAACCAACTCCCAGTTTAAGTCTGTGAGGCAGACACCCTGTCTACTTTTAAGTACAGGATTAAATATTTTAATTTTGACAAAGTTTATAGTTAGAATGGCTTAGGTTATCCTGAGCTATCTCTGTAGTAATGCTGCTTTAGGCTCAGGTGGCTGGAGGACAGTAGGATCCATTTTACTCACTGCTACATTCTCCTACTACTCTCCAATTTTGCATGATATGCTATTATTTAAACTTCTTACTATTCTCTCTGTTTTTTTTAGTCATTATACGAACTACACATGGCCTGGCATTCTATTTAGCTGTATTCAGGAGCATTCAGAGTGGGGCATCAGTTGGGCTAATGCTGCTAAGAGCTTCATGTGGTTCCCATCTCCAGCAGTCATTAGGCAAGAGGCATGGTACACCCTGGACACGTCGACAATCCATCACAGGGCAACAAAGAGACACAAGGGACAAAACACCATGCAAGCACACAATCACACCTAAGGGCAGTTTAGAGGAACCATTTAACTTAACATCCATGGTTTTGGACTGTGGGAGGAAGTCAGAGAACCGATACTTGCACAGCCAGGGAACATGCAAACTAGATGCAGATAGACCCCAGGCCGGGACTCAAACTCAGGACCTTCTACATCGAAAGTATTCCTGGATCAATGCTTCTGTGTTCTTTTTGTGTGTATGCTCTGCCTTTTTAAACCACCAGTTAGTTGTGGCAGATGGCTGCTCACACTGAGCCTGGTTCTGCTGGAGGTTTCTTCCCCATTAAAGGGTGTTGTACTTCCATAATTGCCACATGCTTGCTCGATATGAGGGATTGCTGGAAAGTCAATGGAAAAAATGCAGATGACTGTACGCTTAATACATGCTTATCCTGGAGGATAAATGCTGCAACTCCATAACTCAATATAATCTGCAGGGTTTCCTTAGAATTTTTTTAACCTAGTTTAATATTAAACTGAACGTGACGGCATTGCTTGATAACAAGAATCAGGTGCTTGGATTCAGGTACTTATAGATTTGCTTCTATACAGAAAAGCCCTATTATCATCTTCAGCTGTCACTTTATACATTTTGTATTAAATAATATTGTATATTTTTCAGTGGTGGTATCAAGGCATTAGTTGTTTGTACCTGTAATACTTTATCTCTTGGTTTTGCTGTTCTTTTTATATCTCTCTTTGCAGGTGAAGAAGCAGACTCAGAGGATGTTGTTTTGCTCTCTCCCTTTTCTCTCCTCTTTCACCTTTTCTCACTTTTGGCATTTTGTCTCATCTGTTTCTCTAATTTTTTTCCTCTTCTACCGTCCCATTTCAGTGTCCATTGAATATGAAATAGTCCCAGCATAAAATCTAAGCTTCTTGCATATATCAATCAAGTGGGGCACTATGGCAAAAGCTGTAAGGCTCCACTTGTGAAAGTAAAATCTTTTTGGCTCTTGTTGGCATTAAGCCAACAATTCATATTGCCACATTGCCAGACAAGACACACACAAAAAAAAGATAAGAATCAGTTAGAATTTATGTACTTGACTTACACTCTGATTGAATCAATTTGAATCGACCTTCTTTGTAAAGTGCTTTGAGACGTGTTGTGAATTGGCGCTATATAGATACACTAAACTGACTTGAAACTGAATAGCAACTGTTCCCTGAAGTGCTGTATGAAAGCCTATTAATAAACAGTTGAGTGGAAGGACAAAGTGGTAAAAAATAAATAAATACGCAAGCAACAGGCATAAACACAGCTTTCAGAGAATTGTAAAACAAAGCCCATTCAATAGCTTGCACGAGATTCAGTCATGAAAAGCGACAGGGGTTAGTGTTTTAAAGAGCTACTACACATTGACGTAGGCCTAACTTGCTTAGAGTCCAGTGTTACGTCTGTGCAGTGATGTGTCATTGGCTGATGCTGGTCCAATGTGTTTTATCAAATATAAAGCGTTTAAAGGTCCTCGTGCTTCTGTTTGCTTGCAAACTTCATGAAGATGCTGATTTCATTTTCCACCAAAACTTCCCAGGCTACCAAAAGTACAAACAGTACAAACCCCTGGTTTAATGACCATTGTATCGCCGTGGTTAATTGGCAATTAAACTTACCTGGTCGTAACTTAAGCCTCCCTGGTAAGGTCTATTCAGGGGTTCTGGAAAGGAGGGTCCGTCGGATAGTCGAATCTCGGATTCAGGAAGAGCAGTGTGGTTTTCGTCCTGGCCGTGGAACACTGGACCAGCTCTATACCCTCAGCAGGATTCTTGAGGGGGCATGGGAGTTTGCCCAACCAGTCTACATGTGTTTTGTGGATCTGGAGAAGGCATTCGACCGTGTCCCCCGGGGGATCCTGTGGGGGGTACTCCGGGAGTATGGAGTACCGGACCCTTTAATAAGGGCTGTCAGGTCTCTGTACGACCGGTGTCAGAGTCTGGTCCGCATTGCCGGCAGTAAGTCGGACTCGTTTCCGGTGAGAGTTGGACTCCGCCAAGGCTGCCCTTTGTCACCGATTCTGTTCATAACTTTTATGGACAGAATTTCTAGGCGCAGCCAAGGTGTTGAGGGGATCCGCTTTGGTGACCTTAGGATTGCGTCTCTGCTATTCGCGGATGACGTGGTCCTATTGGCTTCATCAGGGCGTGATCTACAGCTCTCACTGGAGCGGTTCGCAGCCGAGTGCGAAGCGGCCAGGATGAAAATCAGTGCCTCCAAATCCGAGACCATGGTCTTGAACCGGAAAAGGGTAGAGTGCCTTCTCCGGGTTGGGGAGGATGTCCTGCCCCTAGTGGAGGAGTTCAAGTATCTTGGGGTCTTGTTCACGAATGAGGGGAAGATGGAGCGGGAGATCGACAGGCGGATTGGTGCAGCGTCTGCTGTGAAGCGGGCGCTGTACCGATCCGTTGTGGTGAAGAGAGAGCTGAGCCAAAAGGCGAAGCTCTCGATTTACCGGTCGATCTACGTTCCTACCCTCATCTATGGTCACGAGCTTTGGGTCGTGACCGAAAGAACGAGATCCCGGATACAAGCGGCTGAAATGAGTTTTCTCCGTAGTGTGTCTGGGCTCTCCCTTAGAGATAGGGTGAGGAGCTCAGTCATCCGGGGAGGACTCTGAGTAGAGCCGCTGCTCCTCCACGTCGAGAGGAGCCAGTTGAGGTGGCTCGGGCATCTGGTCAGGATGCCTCCTGGACGCCTCCCTGGAGAGGTGTTCCAGGCACGTCCCACCGGGAGGAGGCCCAGGGGAAGACCCAGGACACGCTGGAGGGACTATGTCTCCCGGCTGGCCTGGGAACGCCTTGGGGTTCCTCCTGAGGAGCTGGCCCAAGTGGCTGGGGAGAGGGACGTCTGGGCCTCCCTACTGAAGCTGCTACCCCCGCGACCCGACCCCGGATAAGCGGAAGACAACGGACGGACGGACGGATGGTCGTAACTGCCCAGAGAGTCTATGAAATGTGTTTAAAAGGAGGATGAGAGACACCAGGCCCAACAATGCAGATGAGCTAAATGGCACGTTGAAATCAAACTGGGCTCCATGAGCATCTCAACAGACCAGAGATGTTCATACTACAGTATATGCACAATCTTTTAGGCTGACATTTTTGCATGGGGAACTCTTGTTTACATTGACCTTATGCTACACAACATGAATGTTAGGTTTTAAACAGTTGCAAGCTATAATCATAAAAACAGGAATAAAACAGATGAACTATATCAATCTGTGTAACAAATCTATAAAAAAAAGTTTAACTTTTTGAATTTAATAGTGAAAATAAACTTTTCAAAGATTTTCTAGTTTATTAAGACACACCTGTAAATAACAAGAGCGCTTCACAGAAAATGCATCAAGAGTTTCTCCTGCATAAAATATTCTTCCCTCAACAGTTTTCTGTGCACTTGGAGGTTGCTGTGTCTTTGCACGTTTTCCATGGAGACAGAAACAGTTCTGTCAAGATCACGTTAAAAACATAAGTTCAAGTTTTGGATAGTGAACGAAAGCTTTATTCAAAATGTGAAATAAAAAAGTTACAAAGAAAAATGGACAAATGAGCAACAATCTGCATAAATATATATTTATATCTGTCAATATATATACCTTCAGAGAAGTTTAGAAGTGACATATTTCAAAAGATAATATACTAAAACAAGACTTATCAAGAAGCTTCAAAATAAAAACAAATCAGGAACAAGTGGGTACAGTTTAGAAAATACAATAAACGGCCCTCTTAAATGTGAGTTCAAGGACTGTTGCCACCTAGAGGCACCACATATATCGATTTCCTTGCTGCTTTCCCTTTCAGTTTTCAGCAAAGACAAAAATGCAGTTCACTAAATAAAGTGAGCAGTGTTATGGTGCATAATGCAGACAATACAAAAAGAAAAAAAACTTAAAGGAGGATCATTCTTGTTAGATTAAACAGGAAGTTTTGTGTCAAAATGAGGGGGGCAGTTTTTAATTTTTCACATGGAAAGAATCCACAAACTGAACTCCTGCTCCAAACAAACAAAACCCTCATAACATAATTGTGACTATTTAAAAAAAACTAAACGTGTAGCTGTGGAAGCTGCAATGTACATCTGCAGCTTAGTGTTATACAACAGAGTATGATTTGCTCTAATAAGGCAATGATTTTACATAAACCAATAGGTTAGATAAGATTTACACTCATACCACAATGTGTATACACTGAACAATTCAGCAAGCTTCATTCTACTATCAAAAAATAAAAATAAATCCCAAACAACTCATAACATGGATGCAAAACAAATATTCACACATGTATACTGAACAACAGTCAATTTGAACAGTTTTCTTCCCTTATAAAAATAGCTTAAAAATCTGACACATAATTTATTTAGTACAGTGTACATTTCCTTGTTTTTTTTTTTTAAACACTTTGCTTCTAAAACAGTTTAATAAGAGGCTGGTACGTTTCTCCACTGCTCTTCCTTTTCTCCTTTGACAATGCCACACAAACACCACATAAATTGCTCTGAAAGGCAACCAAAATTCCTAAAGTGGTAAAGCTTGCATCCTCCTCCTCTTCCTCATTGCTGTTTTAAGGTATCAAAGTATACCAGGAATTTTTTAAAAGTCACAGTTTCTCTATATTTTCTATCACACTGCTCCTTTAATGTGTAGTCTTTATGAAGATGCTGGAGGAAAGTCTTTAGTTTGTTGGGAGTTTTTACCATGAAACATTGCAACCCCTCCCCCACCTGTTGCTGTCCAGTAGTTTTTCTCAGTTAGCTCTTTGTGGGGGTTTTTGTGCCCAAGAAATACTTCCAGTTGCAGTGGGAAAACTACAGTTGGTTTGCTACTGGATCAGATAGCCTGACTGATTAACCAGCTTGTTACGCTCCGCATGCTACTCTATAAAGACCAAAATGTTGGGATTTTTACACAATAAGCACTTTCAAAAATGAAACAAAGATTAGCGAGTGCTTATCTCACATTTTGACTTTGCCCAACCCCACAAACACTACCTAAAAACTCATAAAAAGGCTGTGATGAAATTTTGTGGGATTTTCATCAGAGAATAAAAATAAGAAAATACTAAAGGGAAACAAAATCCAATCAGATGAAATTTTAGTAATGTGGGAAGATAGGACAAATCAAGAAAACAACCGAGAGGCCGTTTAAATAAATAAATCTGTTTCTGTCCATTTCACATATATACCTTTAAATGTATTCCACTCAATAACTATTTGACCTTTCTGTAAGTCTTAAAAAAAACGCTACCATCATTGGGACTCCTATGAACAGGTTCCTTGTAATGAATTGGGACATCCCTAATAATAACTGTAATAATATATTACTTGAGCAGTAGTAGGAATAACTGTTGCTTTTATTTAATTTTTTTTACTCAAGCATACAAACACGTTTAACATTTTTGTGTTGAATTGGTTATTGTTATGAAATCATAAAAATTTGTAGTCAAGGTCATCATGCCCAATGAGTCTCATTTCAACCCATGCCCTGACCCTAGTCTGTTAAGACCGCTAGCACACAGGTAGCTCAGACTTTTTAGGGCAGGGACATCTTGTGCACAGTTGTTTCATTTTAAAAATGTCATCCATCATCGTTAAGAGTACATGGGCAGTGCCAAGATCATTGAAAAGGTTAGGCAGGGAGACAACAGCATGAGACATTAAACACAGAAGCATTTAGTATCGCACCAACCCAAAAAACACACAACTATCCACAATTCAGTGTTTTTTTTGTTTTGTTTGTTTTTTTACACACACAGAAGCATTTCGGAACCTTGGGCAGGTCATACCAGAAAGGATAAAAAAAATAATAATAATACAGGTAGTGAAAATAAAAACAACAGGCAGGATTCATCGAACAGATTGTCAGTTCTCCATGCTCCGCAAACAAGCATTTTTTGAAAAAAAGACAAGCAATAAACCATCATTCTCAGTTGTGATTTACGAGATAAACAACACTGTTCACGCACGAGAACAATGCACACGCGTACAAAACACAGTCCCTCACAAACACACCTCCCACTGAACCATGGGACGTAAGTTATTGTGTGAGCGGCAAATAGCTTGTCCCCTGATACTAAAGGGTTACAAAAGCACAAACCAAACACAAAAAAAGGAGTGATATAAACCCTCAGCATTTGTAAGGACACTTGAAGAAAGATTGTTTTGTTTGGATTAAGTAAATGTAGTTGCTATGTACCACTGTGTTAGCTGGTTATAGCTTTTAAAAGCATAGAAAATAATAATCCGCTGTTTATGACAAAAATAAATAATTGAAACATCTTGCAGCAGTTGTTCAAAAAAGGCCACTTAATGCTTGTGTGTTTGTAGTAGTGTGTGAGACGCAAACTTGACAGCACAAATAGGAACTAGCCATAAAAGCCTTTAGCCTCAAACCATCATGCATTGCCATAGAAAAGACCAAAATGCATCCTCAACAAACTTGATTTCCATCATGCCAATATAAAGATTTAACTGTATACAAACAGTGTAGCATCACAAGTTAGAGTACAGCTTACTCTTGGTGAGTCTCACATCCCGGACGAGCCCCCAATCCAGCTTTGAATACCAGAGTAGCTACAGAAATATTAAAGTGCCTCAATCCTGAAACATGTCGGATTTCAATGGCGGAGGCTGTCAGATGATGGCAGTAAATGTTCTGAGAGTTCAGCACAGGCTTTGCTGTTCACAAACATTTGCCTCTGATATTTCATTTAACATATTTTCCTGGAAAACAGCAGGATATCCAACAACAAGGCCAAAACTTAAAATGACACCCTGTGCTGTTAATCTGTACACTGAACACTATGTTCCCCTGAAGTCACGTATTGGCTTTGTAAGGAATTATGAACTGATTCCATGTGAAATTATTGAAGAGGTACTCTCCTTCTAAAGTACCCGAATGAGTGATCACCGTTTTACACAAAAGGACACTTCAAAGGGCTAAATCCATTCTGTTAAAGCATCAAAACCAGCAGTGTCCAGCTAACATCCCCTCGGCAGCAAACCTGAATGAACAATGAACACTTGTAGCTCACAGTAACACTGAACATTTTCAGAAAGAGGGATTTTCAACCCCAAAGGGGCATTGATACAAGGGTTTCTTAGTGCGCTTAAACTTTTCCTTTTTCTTGGACAAAGCAGAAGACACATTTTTATATTTTATAAAGAAAAAGTTTTTTTTTCAGACCAAACTGTATAAGAGCTCTCGGAGGGTCTTATAGTTAGAGCCTCCAATACAGTGAAGCCATAAGAACGACTATGACTTTCTTTTTTGCTTGCATCCACACTGCCAGAGAAATGCTCTGATTGCATAGCAGTTGCCAGACGATCACTGTGACAATGTCAGTTATGCTCACAACATTCACCAAAATAAAGTCGGATCAACGGGAGCCCCAAAGTCCGAGTTGCGTTTTTTGGGCGTGTTGAGTTACATAATTTAAGCAAACCTAGAAATAAGATAGTTTTACAGGTTGTTGGTCATTTAATCCTTTCTCCATTTTGTATTCTTGATGTTTATGGGTCCAGTTCAGCATCTCCTGCCGATGGTCCTTTGAGAAACTTTTAAGCTACCAAAGACGGGTATGAAATGACTGTATTGTTGACTGAATCTTATTTTATCACTTTATCCTTTATTCTTAGCCCTCTATATCCTTATGTAAGACTATTTTTACAATGATGATTTTCAGGTTTGAATGTTTGTTGGAGAGCCTGTTATTATGTTAGGTCAAGGGCATTAGTAGATTTTTTCCCGGGCCTGCAAGAAAACCATGTCTCCCATTTGTAAAGTTGGCTGAAACTTATATGGTATGGTGTCATCCAGTGATTGGTTCGATCTCCCCGACATGTAGAACCTTTGGGAGGGAGAGACGTTTTTCTGCTTGGTGGGAAAGGGTAATTGCACAACAAATGAGGGAATCCCTATATCACTGGCCACAGTCAAAGTGAAGGCTGACAGGTTTCTAGTGAAATAGAACTGAACCCATTTCATTCTCCCCTCTAGTATCTGAGAGTCAAAAATCACATAAAAGATCTTAGAACTCGTAAAACTTAATAGGTTGAATAATTAGTTTCCTAAACTAAATCAAAACCATGATCTTTTAAATGCTAGATATAAAAAGTTCCCTGGGAAAGTCGGACAAAGTCACATCAGACAAAAAAAAAATAACCGAGTGATTGATAAATACTGAACTGAATTGATTAACTACATAATATTATAATTCTATATAATACTAATAATGGTTGCAAGTGATTGGTATAGTTAAGGTTTGCTATTAATGAACAATTATAAATGTGGGATATTTTATATTTGTTATTATATTAGCGATACCTGATTGAAAACCTAAATATATTTCATAGACTAAAGCAGGTTGTTTTCTTGGTAGGCTACATTTGGCAAATTTTGATCTTCCTTAACATGCATAAATTAATGTGCTGCAAGAATTTGATCATAAAAAGCTATGTAAAGAAATAACTAATAGTATAGCGCTTTCTTAAAGGAATGCCCTATTTCGCTGATATTTTAACCACTGCCTGATTTAGGTGCCAACATACAGGGTTAGGGGTTTAAACGACCCTAGGAAATAGGATTCAACAATAGTCCACTGTGAGGAAATGCAATTAATGAACCTATGTCATTTTTATTGGTCATAATCTGGATTGATATGAATGAAAAATAATGGAAACGGGGTGTAACATATTTAAATAATCATATAACACTAAGATCTGATGATTTTAATGATTATCTATATGATTCATTAAAAAAAAACTAACCAGCTAAATAAATTAACAGATACGCACTGGTTAAGCATATGAGTTTAAAATAATTTTGTTACAGGTACAAAATGGAGGTGAGTTCCTGCACAAATTGTTTAAAAATCCTTTTATGGAGTCAGGAAAGCCTGGACTTCACTTCTGTTTTGTTTCATTTTGGTGAATGTTATCAAATCTCCTCCACGAACACATGAAGCTACTGTGCACAGTGTTGGGTGTCTTTGAAATCAGGGAGACAATGACCGAGTGAACAACTTGCCCCATCAATCCATTTGCAACGGGGGCCACTCACATCCCCACACACAACTCATGGGCTTCTATCGTACAAAGAAAGCTCAAACTCCGAAACAGGATCTTAAAAAACGCTCATTAAAAGCAGCTCTTATAACTGCAAACAGGCCACGGGTTCCTGCAGTGCAAAGGCAAACAAACAAAGAAAGGAATCCACCTTAAACTGTAACGAGCTATGAAAACGTTCCTGCAGACCGAAACCACCTCTAATGTCACGTTGACAGAAGTTGTTTTGTTTTTTCCTCATCTCAACAAGCTCGTCCAACTTTATGAAGCTTTGGCTTTTCTTGCTCGTGGTGACATTTTATCCTCAGATTTGACGACTCCATTGGCAGCCCCTCCTAGCAGGACAAGTTGAGTGAATAATGAGTAATTATAGCAATTTCTAGGATGAACGTTGAACCACAAAAAGCAGAAAACACTGCATCTGTGCAGACTCACCCCTCGCACTCTCTCTTTTATGAGGCTTGCTTTTTGGGCTCACCGTCTTCTTCTTTGACGCTTGGTTCTGGCTGTGCTCTCTCCATTTTTTTAACTGGAAATTAATGAACTTCCACATCATCCAGGCCTGCGTCAGACAGATGGCTGCTAGACAGGTCATCCTGAGAGGGTAGAATACAATTAACTGAGGTTTACTTTACTCCCATCAAGATGTTTGCCGGTTTTACACTCAAGTATTGAGAGCCATTTCTCGGGCTTACCTTATGGTGAGCACATTAAAGTTGCCTTCTGCCAGGGAAAAACCGTGGTCTTCCGTACGGGGGAGGCCAAAACCGAATGTCAGCACTGACAGTGTGAGGGTGAGGAGGCGGGCAATGACAAAAAGCAGCGCCCACAAAGTGAAGCTGGAACCAAAAATAAATGGTACCATTAAATACAGGGTTTCCGCTACATATAATTAATCGTGGCACACCGCCACGGCAAAATAAAACCCACCACTCCTTCAGAATGAAGCTTTTTATTTATTTATATATATATATATATACTTTACATTGTAGGTTATAATATGTATGTATGTATAATATGTATAAAATGTAGGTTATAATATGTATAACCTACATTTGTGCACTTATACTAACCATAATCAGAGTTTGAAATGAATATAACTATATTGGAAAATTAAAATGTACTTTATTTTGAAAACCGCCTGCTCCTTCTTCCTGTCTGGCTGTGAAGCTGGTTGGTGGCTACCGAGTGGTGCGGTGCTCTGCTCTCAGTAGGAAAGGAAAACTAGAGACGACAGTCCTATGTTGCCCATTTAGCGTCTTTGCTGCTATATTAAGAGACTTTTCAGACCCCTCTAGCGACTTTCTTTCAAAAAGCGACTAGCGACTTTTTCTGCTAATGGCAACTTTTACGTGAAAGCACCAATCGAGAGCTTCTATTGTCCTACTTCCCTCAGCGCTGTCTCACAGACACACCACAGCTGCTGTCTTGTCCTGAAAGCCCCGCATGCAGTCAGAGCAAAGACAGCAGAGATGAGACCCACGGCGAAATGAATCACTCATGCACAAAAGTGCTGGTGATCCCATCCTGGATTACAAAGTGGGAATGACGTAAATTTTTAAAGTAGTCTATTTTGTCTCTGAAACTGTTCCACTGAAATAATTCCCTGAATTTAATTCACACACAGCTTCAATCACTGATTCACTTTTTGTGCCTCTGATAACTGTCTTTTTTGTACAGTTTGTTTCATGTAGTGCGGATTCAGGCAATGCGTTCATAAATCATTTCAAGGTCATTTGTATTTTTTTATTACTTTTTTGTCTTTGAAAAATCATTTTATTCCTACAGCCTAGGTAATAATTATGCAAATCAGACGCTGACATAATATAAGCCCCCCCCCCCCCCCCCCCCAAAACAACACCACCATTATGGTTTAAAAAAAATCCTAGAGGAAACCCTGAAATATCTCAGGCCAAGGTACCATTACCCCTCACTAAAAAACTGAATGAGAACAAAACCAATACCCTTTTTGCTTGTTCTCGTCACTGAAGTAGAAGAGGCGTGAAGCGTGGAACAGAAGCTCGACCAGGTAGTGAGGGACCAGCAGCACCAGGCCCAGTCGGTGGAGGCTAAACGGGCAGAACACAGCGCAGAATCAGCGGAGGATGGAAAACTCAACTCGGGGCTCCTACACATTGTTCATGACTGAGTTCCATGCTTTTCGGTCCATTTCTGATCCATTGTTAAGATATAGATACAAAAGTACTTCAGATGCTTCTTTTGAAGTTAAATATGGAACAGTAAAACCCAGAGGATGGACGGCCGGATGGATACCCCATCAACGAGAGTGGATCACTCAAATGCTACACCTTCTATCAGCAGTAACAGACCAAGCCTGTGGGCTCGACCGTATGCCTCCATCCGAGATCAATAATGACGAAGGAAAGAAGATGAGCAAGGAGTGGAGACTCCAAAGACTGAAATAGAGAGGGCTTAGGTCAAAAAGCTTTCTGACAGCTCATCGTGTTGAATTCTACAGGCCAGGTGTAGAAAGGTGGCTGATCTGACCTTAAAATACATGCGTGTCAGGAGAAAGGAGACAAGTCAGGGAGCCGCTGCAATAACTGAGCAAATATTATAAGACAAAAGCTAACTTCATAAGCAACTAATTACTGTATAACAGAGCCGTGTTCTAACCCTAACCTAACCCCTAGTTAGGGTGTCAGGAACTTTAATGTCCTGATGTTAAGCTTTGGTGACTCTAAAAAGGTTCAGACTATCTCTTTGGAAACTGCTTAGAAATCAGCCATAGTTCAAACCAGGATTATCCAAAACTGAGATATTAATGTTCTTGTAAAAATCTTTTTTAAGGCAAATTATCCATCTGACTCACTTTAGGACATAGGCACCAGTGATGTGGACAACATAAAGGCAAATGTAATAAAGCTGGCGGGGGATGTCCTCCTGTGGAAATAAAACAGATAAGGAGAGTAACTTTTACTATAAGCATGAAAAAATGGCAGACTTTTACATGAGCATGAATGCAGGCCAACACAGCCCAGTTGAGCAAAAGAAACAAATGAGTTTGTTTTTTTATTTTTGCTAAAAGATTAAGTATTTTATTTCAGCGAGCTGGAAAAGTATGTTCCTATTTAAGGCTTCATATCTAAACATCATCTTCTCTTTTCAACCTGTCCTGCACATTGGCTTGCAGGAATTTTAGCGCATCCCTTCAAAAGGATGAAGTTTCATCACATAACTCCCAAAAAAACACAATGAAGTTTGTGAAGGTAGTTTATTTTAAAGTATAGATTTAAAATTGATTGCCTTGTGAGCACTGTAAAAATAAGAATCTGATTTTAGCTTAAAAGGGACAGTGTATAACTAATTTGGCTTTTAATTAGCAAAAATCAAGTATGGCTCTTATAAATACGTATTCTGGCAAAGTCTAATAACTTCACATAAAAAATCAAAGCGTTCTCATAACTTAGCATTAATAGATTATAAATACATAGGTGCCAGTGCACTAACTGGGAAGCGCCATGTTATTATTACTATTAATATGTTTATTTGATTATTTGATAGACAGAACAAAAAAAACATTGTCACAGTTTGAAGTGCAACCGATGCAATGTTCATTGGTCATCTAGCTAATAGGTAATTTTCAGGCCAGGTCTCTAAGACAAAACAAATACAAGTAATAAGATACAAACATAAAAACATATAGAACATGTAATACAGACTATATACACAAGTCACTCTAATGTCCATAGGTTTGAGTAGATTTGAGCCATTGTTTTACTTTGTTGTTGAACTGTTTTAGGTCTGTGAGTGTTTTTAATTGGCCAGGTATGGTGTTCCAGATCTGAGGCCCTTTTGCTTTGAATGAGCTCTGTGCAAATGTGGTTCTACATTTGGCTGGCCTGCAGTCACCACTGGCAGCGCCTCTGGTATTGACACCTCGGGTGCTATATGTTTGTATCATGTTGCATACCATTTCAGGAGCAAAGTTATTAATACATTTAAAAACGAATTTTAAGAAAGAATATTTTATAAAATTCTCAAAACTTAATAAATTGTGCTTTTCTTTAATTCTGCAGGAGTGCCATCGTATGGGCTTTTGGTCCAACACTTTTAAAGCTTGTTGCGTCACTATTTCTGATTTCAGAAGCCAAAGGGGGCCAAACTTGTCAGCCATACGTGTTTCCCCACCGACGCGTTGCTGTCAGTGAGTATAAACAAGCAAAGACGACCGTAGATCATTCTATTTGCTGTTTTCTGTTGAAATTGAGGGCCATTAATAATGTTTTCCTAGAGGGAGGGAAGAGAAAGTAACCAAGAAAATAAGTAATAACTGGGAGAAAGCGGGGGGGGGGGGGGCGCAGCTATTATTACCAGGTGGAGTGGAGACAATTCATGAGGCAGCGGGATTCAAAATGGATGCGGAGGTTGCAGACTTTCTGCTGGACATGTAAGTTTATTCAATATAACAGTGACATTTATTTTGGCATTATGTTAAAAACAGGACAGTTTAGTCCTGTCCTCCCGGCAAACAACTGGTTTGTTCGTCTCCCTCTCAAGGAGTATGTGTGTACGCGGAGGGGTATCAGCCCTCTAGTGCAGCAGCAAGACCAGGTCTCTTTACTTGTGTTTATAGTCGCTTTTTTAAAGCCCAAATAAGCACATTCAGAAACGAGCCCAAAAAAAAGACGACTCACTGAATTTACAAGCGACTTTAGAAAAAAAAAAAAAGGGGGGGACTTGACATCAGTGCCAAAAACCATTTCACTTGATGACCATAGCTATTGGGAGTAGATAATACATGGAGGACATGTTGACATTGTCACATTTATGACACTCCACGGCTACCGTAGTAGTTATTACACGCTTAACGGCGAGGTCGTTTGTAATTAATATAGCACACCACTGGATGGTGCAACAGAGTGAAAATCTACACACTGGGGGTTTAAATCTAGACATTTACATGCTTTTCCCAAACACGTAATATTACATAATGTCTCCAGTTAAGTGAATAAGTACTATGATTTTGTCTTCCTTGTTTAATTAGGTTTATAGACCTCTGAGCAGTAACTTATTAGATAAAACACATCTGACCCCAATAATCAACTTACATGGCCCCAGCTTACCGTGATGTGATAAGTAATAATAAAATAGCAAAAGAACATTATTTAGCAAACTTGTCATCTATGTATACCTCAAAAGAACCTACTTATTATTCTAATTAATGTCAGAATAATAGTGTTGATTCTCTAATAAAGGAAATTCTAAGAAAATCTACGAATAAGCAGAGACTTTTTTAGGACCACTCTTACCTTTCGCACTTTTTGAAAGTATAGCTCAGGAAGTGCATGGAGCCAATAGGCAATTTGGCAAATGTAGAAGAATTTGACCTGAAAACTAAAGAGAGGACAGGTTGGGCAGTTAACAAGAGAACCACAACATTTTAACATATCGGTTGTTTTTTACGGATGTCCAGGATTTTTGTTACCACTAACTAAAATACAGTGAAATGCAGAGTTGAGTTTAGAGACTAACCCGAAGCTGATCTGTGAGAATAAGCAAACTTTAACAGTGCCAAAAAAAATCTATTTCAAACCGTGCTTTATCTTCAGAGAAATTAAGTACCTTACTTATAATATAATTTGCAGATAAAGCTTTAAAATCATTGCACAGTGTGATCCTATACTGTACAGCACTTTAAAACATCTATACTTACACCATGTTAGTGTGTGGATACCCCTCCCATAAGAAAGTGGGATTTGTTGCAAACTCTTCCTGTCAAAGGAAAAAGCAAAAACCCCATAAAAATAAAGCTTAGTACAGCATGGACAGTGTTTATTGTGACTCCTGAGCCTCGTACCGCTGTTAAGATGCTGCAGCCCCAGATAAAGGAGAACAGGTAGAACGCTGCGAGCTGGCCAGACTCATTAAACTTGCTGTGTTTGGTTTTCGACAGGTGCAACCTCCTATTAATTTTCTGAAATGCAAAATAAACACACAAGGTGAGCATGATTACACAAGGGTGCAGATCATTATGGGGCTGTGGGCAGTAGCTGCAAACGGTCAGTATCTAACCTGCAAAAGACAAGAATTTAAGTGATCAATGTTAGGAAAGTAAAAAAAAAAAGCATTGTGATTAACAGAAACCTTTTCCATGAACTAAAACAACTCAAAGTCACCCACTACAGTATTAAAAAAAGTTTACGCAGACATAAAAAGATAAGAAACGTCTGCAGAAAAAGAGATGACTAATAACAACGCTTTGTGTGCCACTGTTTCAACTGGACTAGATTCAACTAAAATTTGCAGCATTTCAAGTGGCTCCAAACATAGCTACTCAGTAAGAAATAAACGACTAAAGTTGTTATTAAAGCGGATCAAAGCAATAAGGAACAAAAAATAAGCAAAAAGGTGTTGGAGGACTTTTTTTCAGTTGAAGAAGCTTCTTTTCAGAACAAGAGCAGCAAACAAAAACAATAACAGTGACATTGCAGACATACTCTGTAAATGAAAGATGATGGTTAAATGTCTATAATAGTAGTACAAAATCTCATTGTCGTTTCTTATTAAAACATGATTTTGGAAACAAAGCACAAAAAGTCTCAAATGTTTTATCTTTTTTAGTTTCTACATGAAAACTTAAAACTCCCTGGAAAGGAGGCATGCACATGGTTGCAAGTGTGTGTAAAAAGAAATCCCTATAACATGAATTACAACAATATTTAATTACCCATTGGGATTAATAAAGTATTTTAGAGTTTTTTGAATAGAAAAATCCATCACATAGCTCATGAATTGGGCCTTCCACATAAGGTGCATTGAGAAGGGATGTTTTAAAACGAAAACAGTAGTTGGGTTATTAGGATGAGGAAATGGTTGTTTCACTCCCACTTGGAAAGACGTGTGGAAAACTGTGCATTGACAAGAGAAAGGTGTTTTTTTTTTATGTTGTAGCATATGATTCATTTTTATTTTTACCACTGTCATATTCAATGTAAAACCATCTTGATTATTCAATGAAGCAGCAGTCACAGAAGAAGAATGAGCATCCTCCCTGTCACGTTGCATTCGCTCATAAACAGCAGGAGGCAAGGAGGTTGATCATTTACAAATGACACGCTAAAACGAAGCCTGCAGTGCTTTGATCCTTTTAAAAAGAAAAAAGAAAAAAGAGAGAGACTGTTTTTAGGTAAACATAGCTTCTCACAGTCCTTATGATTTACTTCCATCCATCCATCCATTTTCTAACACGCCTATCCCTTATGGGGTCACGAAGGGAGCTGGTGCCTATCTCCAGCTGTCCTTATGATTTACTTAAAATAAATAAAGATATGAGTAAGCTGGTACAATTAACGATAGAAAGCACCTTCCTTAGGCATACATATATTGGCATAGGGTTGGTAAGCAGAAGGACTTTTAGCTGTACTCACGTCGAGAATATATTCTTGAATCAAGGCGTGAAGGATGACCGCTATGAGCAGGTAGAAAAAGACTGTTGCCACATCTTTAGGGCCATACTGGTAAAGGTTTACCGGCTCGCTTTTCTCATCTGCAGACAACAGGAAAATGAGAACAAATCACCAACACATGTTTAAGGAATAAAGGGGAATTAAGAAACAGGAATGATCATAACTGGTGCAAACAATCTGAGCTTACCAAGAACTTGAGTTACATTGTACTGGACTGTGATGAACATGATGGCAAACTTTGCTGTGACCTGGAAGAAAGAAAATGAATCGTTATCATAAAATCGACAATGTTTTATTTTTTTTCCATGTATTTTTTTCAGTCTCATCTACTGCAAATTGGATTTTATTTTAGCTCAGTATGAAAAATTGGCCGCATTACTGGTTTAGATCACTGGCTTTTTAAAGATTAAAATGTTAGTCAATCAATACTAGTCTTTTTATTTTTTTCAGACCTTCCCACACATAACGAATGTTCCTTCATTTTCCAAAATCTTCCGAAAAGACAGTTGTAATAATCAAAGTCTCCTTTTTTAAGATAAAAACCCCCAACTACAAACAATTCAAAAAACAAAACAAAAAAAAATACAAAAGGGATATATTTTCCTCAATCTTCATGTGCCAAAATAGATTTGTTTATTTTTGGTATCACCCCACTCTTTGAGGATGCCTGGTTATAATTGTTTTGGGCTTTTTTTGTGTGTATTCATTCAAATTTTCTTTCCATCCCTTTCACATAAATTGATATAGTTGCAGTATAATAAAAAAAAAATAGAAATGTGTACAAAGTGGAAAACAAAACCAAAAGTAGAAATCAGATTGCAGTGTTGGTGTATTCGAAAAATAATCCTTTTAACTGGGAGTCAGTGGCAAGAGATATACAGATTGTACAGATTATTCTATTGGGTTTAGTGATATATATGTGTGCAAAAATAATAATAATAATAACAATGATAATAATACAGAAAAAACAACATCAAGGGATCCTCTACCATCTAGTCAACAGTCCTCTCTACCAGTTGTACAAGCATACCTGCATACTCTTTTCACAGCGAATAACTAAGCCACTTCATGTATGATTCCCCGCAAAAGCCTGAATTCAGATTCTCATAATTGGGACCTAGAGATTTCCAGGAGCTACCTGGGGGGCTTCCCAGGGGTCCTCATCAAAAAGTGAGGGAGTACATCACTCCTACTACGTTTACATCTGGTAGGATCAGTGCGTGTGTGGGCTGCTCTTTATCTTATTATGAGTGCAGTTAGATTACAAATGGATCTAGGAAGTGTGAAGGCTGGATCTGGGGTGGGGACAGGTCAGAGGAAGAAAAGCTATTTGGTTTTGTTCAACCGTGGAGAAGTAGCTGTCAGCTTCGGTTGCAGCCCACGTTCAGCCTCATCGACTTGCTGACCAAGGCGCTGGTAAGCTACAGTGGACGGCGGTGAATCAGCAGAGAGTGCCAGCGGGCCTCCTGCACATCTTCTTTGGCAATCAGAGACACATGAGAAGGGAAGGAGACACGCTAGCGCCCTGCTGCTGCCCATCGCCTCTGGGGTTCTGCTGTCATGTGAGCTAACGGCAGCTAGCAGCGGCTAACAGCTCCACTCACACGTCGAGTACCTCAAACATTAGGCCGAGGAGGATGATCATGGCCAGGCAGGAAACCATGTCGGCGTGATTCTGGATCACAAACTCGTGGCTCAGCACCGGCGGGCTCTTGTTTTTCTTGCGGAACCCCATGGCTCAACGACACGACTCTACCTCCCTCTGGTTCCGCCGCCGCTGCTGCTGCTGTTGCTGTGGCCGCTGGCCTGTAGCTGCGTCTCAGCCGAAGGATGCTGCTGGCCCTGCTGGGTGAAGATCCCTCCGCTCCGCTGCAATCCGCAAACACAGACAGCCGCTTGGTTGCTTAAAAACAACCATGAAGGAGCATCGCAGCGAGCCGAAGCGCAACACCCACTTTTTTCCCCCTGCCTGCTAAAGTCAGACGACGGGCCCTCCCACTTCAGAGCCCCATTCATGAACCGCCCAGCCTCGTTGACGTAGAAGGAGAACCCGGCGCCGTGATGCCTTCACGTACATCACGTACGCGTCTTGGGCTCCAATATTGTTGAAAATTAATAGATTGGGCTATACCAGGGGTCTGCAACCTATGGCTCTTTGGACCTTCCACAGTGGCTCTTCATTACTTTGGCTACAAATTATGGTATTTAAATGTAATAATGATTATAAATGCAGGTTTTAGCAGTTTTTTTCTTGGAATAATTGCTTTTAATTTTCACAACAGAATGATGCTAAAAGGGCCAGTAATATTTAACTTTAAATCAATATTTTTTTAATTATGTTGGAATCTATGATTATTTTTTTTACATCATTATTCACAACATCCCGTCCATCCTCTTTTTTAAAACCTCAAGCAGAATCAGAATCAGTCTGGTGTCTTTCAGTTTCTTCTTCACAATACCCCACAAATTCTCGATGGGGTTCAGGTCAGGGGAATTGGCAGGCCAATCAAGGACAGTAATGCATGGTCAGTACACCAGTTACTGGTGGTTTTGGCACTGTGGGCAGGTGCCAGATCTTGGTTGTGCAGCGTTTCCTGCCACATTTCCCCCTTCCAACACACTTTTTGTGAATGTGCTTTGAAACTGCACTCTGTGAACAGCCTGCTCTTTGAGAAATTTCTTTTTGTGTCTTACCCTCCTGATGGAGGGTGTCAATGATGGTCTTCTGGAAAGCAGTCAGATCAGCAGTCTTCCCCATACTTGTGATTTAGTTTACTGAACCAAGCTGAGTGTTTTTCAAGGCTCAGGAAACCCTTGCAGGTGTTTCGAGTTAATTAGACGATTCAAGTGATTAGTTGAATAGCCTACTAGTGTACAGTACTTTTTCACGATATTCTAATTTTCTGAGACATATATATATATATATATATATATATATATATATATATATATATATATATATATATATATATATATATAAACTATAGATCCCAAATAAAGTGATAGTGACGCTGTGCAAGAACAGTGCAAAGAATGAATAAATGTCAATTACAGAGGGGGGGGGGGGGGGGGGGTCTGAATCACTGAGGGAGGCGTTGTAAAGATTTATGACCACAGGTAGGAATGATTTCCTGTGGCGCTCTGTGGTGCATCTGGGTGAGAGGAGTCTTCTGCTGAAGGAGCTCCTCTGCTGGGCCAGTGTGTCGTGGAGAGGGTGTGAGACATTGTCTAAGATGGACTGGAGCCTGGACAGCATCCTCCTCTCTGCCACGGTCGTCAGAGTGTCCAGCTCCTCCCCCACGACATCACCGGCCCTCCTGATCAGTTTGTTCAGTCTGTTGTCAGCGACCCTCAGCCCAGTGCCCCAGCATGTGACAGCAAAGAAGATCGTACTGGCAACAACAGACTCATAAAACATCCTCAGCATCGTCCCACAGATGTTAAAGGGCCTCAGCCTCCTCAGGAAAAAGAGTCGGCTTTGGCCCATTTTGTAGACCGCCTTGGTGTTTCTAGTCCAGTCCAGCTTATTGTTAAAGTACACTCCCAGGTACTTATACTCCTCCACAGTGTCAACAGGGACCCCCTGGATGGAAACAGGGGTCACAGGTGTTTTTGTCCTCCTCAGATCCACTATTAGCTCCTTAGTCTTTGTCACGTTGAGCTGCAGATGGTTCAGCTCACTCCAAGTGACAAAGTTGCCCACCACAGTCCTATATTCACTCTCATCACCCTTTTCAATGCAGCCAACTATTGCTGAGTCATCAGAAAACTTCTGAAGGTGGCAGGACAGGTGCAATAGTTGAAGTCTGAGGTGAAAAGGGTGAAGAGGAAGGGAGAGAGGACAGTCCCCTGAGGGGTCCCAGTGTTGCTGACCACCCTGTCAGACACACAGTTCTGTAGGCGTACATACTGTGGTCTGCTCGTCAGGTAATCAACAATCCAGGACACGATGGGGGCCTCCACCTGCATCGCAGTCATCTTCTCACCCAGTAGAGCCGGACGGATGGTGTTGAAGGCACCGTAGAAATCAAAGAACATGATTCTCACAGTGCTCGCCGGCTTGTCCAGATGAGTGTAGATATAAAATACAGACATAATAGACATAAAAGGGTGTTTCTTTTACGATGACAACATATTTCCTACAGTAGATCTTTATCAAAAATTATAACTTGTCTTTTTTCAAAAGGCCAGGCAACGTTTGCGGCTCTGAAAGAGTTTAACTCAAGTGGACTGTAGGCAAAATGGCTTTTTAGACTGTAAAAGTTGCAGGCCCTAGGGCTACATAACAACAGCCAATTGGGCTCCACTTTCCTCTCAATGAAGACATTTAAAATAATTACAAATATATATAAAAAACTAAATATGTTTTTTTTTTTAAATATGCATGTGTACATGTTTTTTACGAAAGAGGAAGATATGGTTGGATAAATGGTATCAGTCTGGGCACTCAACTCAATTCAATTCAATTCAATTTTATTTATATAGCGCCAGTTCATGAAACATGTCATCTCAAGGCACTTTACAAAGTTAAGTTCAATCAGATTACACAGATTGGGTCAGATTATACAGATTGGTCAAAAATGTTCCTATATAAGAAAACCAGTTGATTGCATCAAAGTCCCGACAAGCAGCATTCACTCCTGGGGGACCGTAGAGCCACAGGGAGAGTCGTCTGCATTGTCCATGGCTTTGCTGCAATCCCTCATACTGAGCAAGCATGAAGCGACAGTGGAAAGAAAAAACACCCGTTAGCGGGAAGGAAAAACCTCTAGCAGAACTGGGCTCAGTATGAACGGTCATCTGCCTCGACCGACTGGGGGTTACAGAAGACAGAGCAGAGACACAACAAGACAGACAAAAAGCACAGAAGCACACATTGATCTAGTAATCTGTTCTACATTAGATGGTAATAGCCGGTGATCTGTCCTCCCTGGATGATTTCACAGTCAGCAGAACGTCAGACCAGGTGTACCTACTATGAAGAAAAAAGAGAGAGAACAAAAAGTTAAAAGCTGAAATGACAACAGTCATTTCAATGTAATGCAATGCAAATCTGGAGAACAGTAGAAATCAGTAGAGTGAGAAAAATAGGCCCTGATGTCCTCCAGTAGCCTAAGCCTATAGCAGCAAAACTATAAAGGTAGCTCAGAGTAACATGAGCCACTCTAGTTATAAGCTTTGTCAAAAAGGAAGGTTTTAAGATTAGTCTTAAAAGTAGACAGGGTGTCTGCCTCACGGACCAAAACTGGAAGTTGGTTCCACAGGAGAGGAGCCTGATAGCTAAAGGATCTGCCTCCCATTCTACTTTTAGAGACTCTAGGAACCACCAGCAGACCTGCAGTCTGAGAGCGAAGTGCTCTGTTAGGAACATACGGGGTAATCAGAGCTCTGATATATGATGGAGCTTGATTATTAAGGGCTTTATACGTTAGAAGAAGAATTTTAAATTCTATTCTTGATTTAACAGGAAGCCAATGAAGGGAAGCTAAAATTGGAGAAATATGATCCCGCTTGTTGATTTTCATCAGAACTCTTGCTGCAGCATTTTGGATCATCTGAAGGCTTTGAACTGCATTTTGTGGACTTCCTGATAGTAAAGAATTACAATAGTCCAGCCTTGAAGTAACAAATGCATGGACTAGTTTTTCAGCATCACGCCTGGACAGAATGTTTCTAATTTTGGCGATATTCCGGAGGTGAAAAAAGGAAACTCTGGAAACCTGTTTAATATGGGATTTAAATGACATGTCTTGGTCAAAAATAACACCAAGGTTTTTTATTTTATTACCAGAAGCCAAGATAATGCCATCCAGATTAAGTGATTGGTTAAGAACGTTATTTTTTGAGGACTCTGGCCCAAAGATTACAACTTCGGTGTTGTCAGAATTTAGATGCAGGAAATTTAAAGTCATCCAGCTTTTGATGTCATCAAGACATGACTGCAGTTGAAGTAATTGATTGGATTCATCAGGATTTATGGATAAATATAGCTGAGTGTCATCAGCATAACAGTGGAAATTAATCCCATGCTGTCTGATAATTTTGCTGATCGGAAGCATATATATAGTAAAGAGAATTGGTCCAAGGACTGGACCCTGTGGTACTCCACAGGTGACCCTAGAGTTTGAGCAAGATTTATTATTAACATGAACAAACTGGAATCTGTCCGACAGATAAGATTTAAACCAGCCTAATGCTTTCCCCTTAATCCCTACAGTATGCTCAAGTCTTTGTAGGAGAATATTGTGATCAACTGTATCAAATGCAGCACTAAGATCTAACAAGTACAGACACAAGTCCATTATCTGAGGCCATGAGAATATCATTAGTGACCTTCACCAGAGCCGTTTCAGTGCTATGATGAGCTCTGAAGCCTGACTGAAACTCCTCAAGTAGGTCATTGCTTTGTAAATGTTCACAAAGTTGATTAGCAACTACTTTCTCAAGAATTTTAGATAAGAAAAGAAGATTAGATATAGGTCTGTAGTTTACTAGCTCATCTTGATCAAGAGAAGATTTCTTAAATACAGGTTTAATAACAGCTACTTTAAAAACCTGTGGTACATATCCATTTACTAAGGATAGATTAATCATGTCTAAAATAGGACCACTGATCAAAGGGAATACCTCCTTAAACAACTTGGTTGGGATTGGGTCTAACATACAGGTAGAAGGTTTAGATGAAGCTAAGATTTTAGATAGCTCAGAAAGCTCTACTGCTTCTAGACAGTTCAGACACAGCGCAGGTCCTGCCTTACTTACTGGGGATGAGGTAATCATGTTTGGGAGGATGCCAATTATTTTATTTTTAATGGCATCAATTTTATTTATGAAGAATCCCATACAATCATTACTACTAAGAGCTAAGGGAATGGATGGATCCACAGAGCTGCAGCTCTGAGTAAGTTTGGCAACTGTACTAAAGAGAAATCTAGGATTATTTTTATTCTCTTCAATTAATGATGAAAAATATGCTGCTCTAACTCTGCGAAGGGTCTTGTTATACAACTATAGACTGTCCCTCCAGATTAAGTAGGATTCCTCTTGGTGTGTAGAGCGCCATTTTCTCTCCAATTTCCTAACATTGTGTTTCAAGGAACGCAGCTCTGAATTAAACCAGGGAGCCAGCTTCCTGTGAATTATCACCTTCTTTTTCAAGGGAGCTACATTATCTAATGCAGAACGCAATGAGGAAGTCACACTGTTAGCAAATGTATCTATTTGTGAATGGGAAGAAACAGCATTGCTGCCATCTACAGGGCATTTCTGCAATACTGAGGATATTAAGAGGGGGACAGACTCTTTAAGTTTTGATACAGCATTATCCGATAAAGATCTACTATAATGGAACCCTCTTTTGGGGGTGGAGAAATCAGTTAGATTAAACTCAAATGTTATTAAGAAATGATCAGACAGGACAGGGTTGTGAGAGAATACTGTTAATTCTTCACAATCAATGCCATATGTCAGCACAAGGTCCAAAGTATGGAGCCGAGAGTGCGTTGGCTTATGCACATTTTAAGCAAAACCAATTGAATTTAGGATAGTTTTAAAGGCTACACTAAGGTTATCACATTCAGTGTCAACATGGATGTTAAGTGTTCATCAGATTGACAGCCTGCAGGAACAAACTCTGTGGCTACTGCTGACATTTGCGAATAGTGCAGGAGCATAGGTCTGAAGATAAAAGTATAAGCACTTTGTATGCAAGATATGTGGAGCCTGCAGAGATGTTAGATGCCTTTTTTCTGACCATGGTCCTAGATGGCATTGAAGGTCAGCCTTGATCATCCTCTCTGCAGACATAATTGTTTGTTGTAATTTGTTAGGACCTGTCCTGTTTTGGGGATAACTAAACCACACAGTGATGGATGTGCATTAAACAAACTGAATAATGGCCGTGTAAAAGATGACCAGCTTTTCCTGTGGAAGGTTACACATCTTTAGTTGCCACAGGAAGTACAGTCTCTGCTGGGCCTAAGAGTGTCAATGTATGAGGACCATCAGGTCCTTAGAAAGGGTGATACTTTGGAAACGGAGTTGATCCACAGCAGATGCAGTGTTGTTGAGGATGGTAAGAGGAGGCAGCGTCGGGGGTGTTCTCTGGAATCCCACTGTCATCTACACTGTCTTGAGTGGATTAAGCTCTAGGTGGTTCTGATGGCATCAGTGGACCAGCTGATACACCTCCTGTCTGTATGCAGACTAATCACTGTCCTGGATCAAACCAATAACAGGGGTGTCATCATCTGCAAACTTGAGGGGTTTCACAGACAGGTCTTCTTCTTCTTCTTGTGTTTAATGGCATTTGGCAAGAACCCTTTGGTGCATTACCACCACCACCAAATGAAATGGAGTGTGATTCGGGATACAAAACAGCTAAAATTAACTATATTCTCTTTATTAAATTAGTAATTTTGAGTTAATTTTCAAAATTAAAGAACATCTGAACTAGTATATTTGTCCAAAACATATTTTATTTTTCAGACGTAATTTATTGGCTTGTAACCTACGTACCAGTTGATTTCGCTGTGCTATATATTTAGTGTAAACAATGAAATATGTTCTACCATTTCTTCTTGAAAACAGAAATCACATTTCCCTGAAGCATACTTCCCTAATTTGGATAAAGTATTGAATCCTGTATGTCCAAAATGTAACCTGGATATAATTGTTTCACCTTTTCTGTTTCTTCCTGTTTTCCTCATACAGCCAACTTTTCTTTGAATGCCATAAAGGCATCTTACAGTTCTTTATACTTCCCACTGTTTTTGCTTAATTACTGATTTAATTTCTCCCTTACTAAATAGTATTATTATGTCAGTTTGACTATTTTGGTAGCTTGTTTTGGATATTTATCTGCTAGCTCATTCCCAAATAATCCTATATGCGAAGGAATCCATATAAAATAAACTATTATTAATACCATTGTTTGAATCCTGTGCAATCCAACAGTTGTTGAATTTCCAATAAAACATCTGGTCCACTGTCTGAATGATTACATTTTAATGAATATAACGATGAACATGAATCAGAGCAAACCAAACTTCGTGATGGATGGATTTCCACAATCCATTCCAAAGTCAATATGATTCCAAACATTTCTCCTGTGAAGACTGGAACTCCATCACTGATGCATCCTGTTTAGCTTTATTACTTGCGTCAGAGGTTGATGAGATAGAGCATCTTATTGCATGTTATAAGCATGTGTGAGTCAAGAGAGCT
Source organism: Fundulus diaphanus (assembly GCA_037039145.1). NCBI lineage: Eukaryota > Metazoa > Chordata > Actinopteri > Cyprinodontiformes > Fundulidae > Fundulus > Fundulus diaphanus. Next base: position 40,711,990 of record CM073129.1, on the reverse strand, counting down.
ACCCAAAACTTTCAGAGCTGAATTATTTTGAGATTGCAGTAGTCTTGTGTCTTCACATCATTTTCCATTAAAACAGAGGCTTTTCAAACTGACCAGCTTTCATCACTCAATCATCTTTCCTTTCTCTAGCAGTATGTATAATTTTGTATTATTGCTGGCAATGGCTTCATATTCTTTCTTTGTCAATATTTCCCACAGAAAGTATGTCTAGCTTTGTATTTGTCTGACTGTGACCTAAGCTAGTCAAAATAAATAGATCATGTGCTCATGTGAGTTTTCTGACCTGTCCAAATGTCTGACAAATGTCCAAATTTCTCCACAACCCTTAGGAGGGTTGGCTGCATCAAAGAGCCTATTTGATACAACCCATTACGTTCCTTAGATAGTTAACTCATTAGCATTTATCTTTTTTTATTTACTAAATGTGGTTGTAATGCATCGTTGTGGATATGGACTAGATTCCAGTTGCTTGAGATGGCCTTTGTAGTGAACTGGCATGATCCAAATATTTTCCAGATTGATTTAAATGCAGATTTTTTTTCCCTTTCCATTTCACAATTATTGATTTTTTTATTTTTATTTACAAGTCTATCTCATAAAATCCCATAACATACTGAAGCAGACTCCCAGTAGCTTTTTTGTCTCTATTATATTGACCCGGAAGTAGCACCTGTGTCTGCATCGCGTCGCTGTCGTCTGAGAGGTACGTCTGTTAATAATGTATATTGTATTGACATGTTTGAGTGTATTTTTGTTCAAAACATGGCAATACCTATGAACGTACAGATTCTAAATGTATTATTGTTAAACTCACTGGTGTGAAAAGTTGCAAATGTAATGTTAACGGATCAAAGATTTACATGCACGTCAAGCTCAATAAGCAACCAAACACCAACTACCCAACTGCGACCGTTAGTTTGTTTTTCGTGTAAAGGAGTGGCTGTTTCTCCACAAAATATAGGTTTATTGCTTTGTGTTCTGTGCATTATGTTGGAGTTAAACTTAGTGGCGAACATAAGGCACATTCCTCACAGATATTTATATGAAGATATTCGGAGACGTCAACAGCAGTAGAGGGCAGTATTACACAGAAATCTTGCGCATAGCTATCGTCATAGCTGTATTATCAAAAATGGCGCCTGTCGACTGACTCTCAGTGCCCGGCTAGCTCAGTCGGTAGAGCATGAGACTCTTAATCTCAGGGTCGTGGGTTCGAGCCCCACGTTGGGCGACTACATTTTTTCTTGTTTATAGTTTTCAATTAATTGAAAATTGAAAAATAGATAGTGAACATTAAAACACTGATAAAATAGTGATTGAAATCTAAAATGATGGTAAGAATAATGCAAACACTATATACAATTATTGAATAATGAAAACTGCTAAACAATACATTAAATGCAGCAAGGTTTATTTTCCACAAAAATAATGCCCTTTCCACAGGACTTTAGTGGTCTGAAGGGCCTATAGAATAAAAGCAAATCCAATGTATAAGTTGGACAAACACTATCATTAGTTCCAAAAACCAATAGAAGCACCTTAAAATCAGTTCTGAAATGCTCAGATGGACTTTGAAGTAGGTCTTATGAGTCCGCTCTCTGGTCCGCACCAGCATTCTTGCAGCTGAATTTTGAAGTAAATATAGTGGACCTGTGATTTTATCATGTTAATATACAGATTAATCTCAATAATTTGGAATATCCTCAAAGAGTTTATTTATTTCTGTAATTTATGGCACACTGCAATGATGCAGTAATTGACGCCAAAGGAGCCCCGACCGATAGAATCCATATACTTACAGTAAATGGATATACTTTTCAGTAGGCTAACATTTCTGTATTAAACATCCTTTTTATTTGTCTTAAGTGTAAGATTTTTATTTGTATTTACAATATTCCAAATGTCAGCCACATGTAATGGCAGAGTTATGTACAACCTTAACCTATTAAAATTCTTCTCTGTCTATGCAATGATTTAACATACATTAAAGCCAAAAAAGACAAGATGCAGAAAAACCTACTCCTAAGTAGGATTTCAGTTGCGTGTGCTTGTAATATGTTTTGCTAAACATAGGTTTTAATCATTGGTTGTTTACTACTGCGTGACCTTTTAAGATGCCAAGGTTATGACATCAACAATTATACGGTATTATTTTTAAATGTTATGTATTTGATTTCCTTCGTAATGCGCTGTAGTGTAGATCCATGTAGATAATTCATCATTTGCTGCTCAATTTTCATTTTTAGCATTCTTAATAGGTGGAGAGTGGCTTCTTTTTTTTCCTTTCAGTCTGGAGGAAGCCGAGTGGGAGGGAGGAGTTTAAACAAAGGCCCTCTCCACATAAAAAATGGAGGCATGTTCAGGGAAGCCATGGTGTCCTGCTCCTAACACTCTACAGGCTGACAGTTTCACTCTTTTCGCCCTACACTGAGAGAGCTGCCACCAGATTCTTCTCCTGGAAGCTTCACAACACTCTCACAAAGGGTTTGTATGTCCAAAATACTCCTCTTGATCATATATTTGTGTGGATTTAGACCTAGCACTGTACTCATTTTTCTTCCCCTGTCTCTGACTCTCACAGAGCTGCCCCTGCCTGCACTGAACAAAGATAATTACTCAGGAAACATTTCGGCCAATCAGGTGCGGCCTTGTATCTCGCCTGTGAGGGAGGCGACCAGTCAGGATCTGGCTAACATTGCCGGGGCCTGATCGCCTTGCCTGAAGAGCGGAGCCTTCCCCGGCTGAGGGCTGAGAGTGTCCTCCATGTTTTATAAGTGTTGACATAACATTGTGTCAGGCAGCCATGCATCCACAGAGGTAAGCTCTGTCTTTTTTATCTCAGCCTTCTGATAACAACATGGCTTCCTTTCTTGTTGTCGTGCTGACTTGTGCGTTTCTCATGATGAGTGTGCACACCTTTTAAAGTCAGTTGGTGTGCAGCAGGAAGAAGAAGAGGAGGAGGAGCTGGGCTGGATTGGAGGCCTCGTCAGGCCTCTGCGCCTTCCACCGGGGGTTTTACGGGTTGGGGGGGTTGGGTAATGACTCTCACCCTTGCTCTCTGTGTGTGTCCCAGGGTCACATGTGTGCCCCAGACAGCCAGGCTGCCATACAGGAGGCAGAGGGCACCATGGCAAATCCTTTTTCCTGTTTATTAGTGAATGGAGAGCTTGATCTAAAGGTTGCTCCCTCATGTCCTCGCTGCTGCTGCGGTCTTGTGTTGTAACCTGGCAGAGGAACAAGGGGGGGGGGATGGGCGTTAGGGGGCAGGAGGTTGGGGGTATTATGTACCCTTTGTAAAAGTATACTTGCTCTGTGCTCGCTTCTTATCTTATGCAAGGCCTAAGGGAGGGACAGCAAACAGCAACATATGTGCTTGAAAGGACTGAAGGTAGTTCAGGGCATACCTTGGAACAGCTTTAGAATATATTGAAACTAAAATCTCCATGACTTTCTGTTGTTTGACAAAGGAGTTTCTAATCTTCACACAGCTCAAAGAATGACTGCAGTTTCAAAGCCTTTTTGAATCCTTTGCCCCGCCATTCTAATCTTTGGAGCTGAAAAATGCTAGACAAGAGTTATTGGAGTCATGGGCCTTGAGGTTTCCGCCCCTGACTTCTTCAACTGTACTGTGAAACTGCTTCCTCCACTCTGACACACACACACACACACACATACGCACACAGTGGCCATTTTGTGTTCAGACAGCTCACGTCGAGAGAACTTTACCCTCCTTTTTTACAGATCAGACATCAGAACAAAGAAACAACACAAGAATTAAGAGGATCTTTCTATTATGTAACACTTAAACATCTGAAAGGGACTTGGGAGGCTGTCAGTGACTGGATCAAATGTTTGTTAGGTAGCTTTTCTCGTCCTCCTCTTGCTGCTTTGTATTTTTTTTGTTTTTGTTTTTGAGCACATAAAACCATAAATAGGTAGCAAGGTTTGGCTTCAACTCAAGATTTATTGTAGGAAGCAGCACAAAGGTAAGACAGGATTGTTTTATATTTAAACATAGAATTATTTTTTGTAAGCTTTTATTTAAAAACATAATACAGGATGCACACATATTAAGCAAATGCTTCATTGTCATGATGTATACATATAAGAACATAGACAGAACACCATGTTACGTCATCGAGCACCATTACAGCAATCTCAGCTGCGTGGAGGAAACAAAGAAGGGTGTCTTTCTCTTGTGGGCTGACACGAGCCGTTTTTGATCTACATATAACCTGAAAATGGTTACATTACCATCAGGGTTTTCTTTTAGGGTGAGACTAATTCATGCTGTAAAACCAAAACCCAAAGTTAAACTTCTGCTAACTTGATTATCATTTGGCATTGTAAGCATGTAGTGTAATGTTCTCATTGATGGTGAGATAAGTCGGCAGTGGTGCGGGGAACCAATCTGGGCCTCCTTCTGAGGCAACAGGGTGACAGATGTTAAATAGCAAAACTATAAAGAGTCTTTGTCTGTGTGTGTGTGTATATGCATGTATGTATGTGTGTGTATATATCTTCCATAAGTCCATAATAAAGCTCTTTTGTGTGGGTTTTATACCGCCATAATCAAGACAGAGAATAACCTAAACTGAAAGGTAAAAATAAACCGTCTAATGCAGGAGGAAAATCTCTGCATTGCAGTAAAAAAGGCTTTTTTAAAGAGGAAGAGGGGAGCCTGCACACTGATCCTTATGGCACAGAGTGGTCGACCAATGGCGTTTCAGCCTGTTGGCCCTCCAGCCAATAGCAGCAAGAGCTGAGGTTAAAGATTGACAATCGGAGGGAGCACAGCAGGGAGAGCAAGGGCCTTCTGGAAAATTCCACAGCCATCTTTGATTCACCCTTATGTAAAAATACAGCTCTAATATTTGTCTCTTTGACAGGATTTACTGTTTATAATAGCATTGAATGTCTAGTGGTTGTGATGTAATGGTCACCCTAATGCAGTTAAATGCATTAGATTAGCAAATGCAGGAACTATTTAGTTATTGTCTTTTAAGTTGCATGGCTTCATCTCTTCCATATTTGTGATTCATGTGAGTTGTGTTGTTTTATAAAAATGGCGTCTAGGTGGTTTCATACAGCCTTCTGCTCTGTATATTTATCTCTCTTTTTTTAGCTATTGGAACCATTATCAGTTTCTTTCATTAGGAGTATCAGCCCAGGGTATTGGTTCACACATGGATCGTGTGTGATATCAAGCATTTATGAATTTTAACAAACAACATTTTTTTGACGCGCACTGAAATGGGCTTGTCAGGATCTGACTGTGGTTTGTACAGTCTGGCTTTCTCCTCCCTAAAAAGCGACATCTGATTATTCTGTGTCAGTGGTGTTTACAGAGGAGAGAAGGACGAAGATCGAAGACATACAGGAAGAGGGGGGGGAAATCCAGACCGGTGCTTCTCATAATGCAGGGTATTCCTGTGTCTCCTCGCTGTGGTTTTCTGTCTTGTTTCTGGGATTGGTTCATGGAGGTTTGTCCTGACGGAACCGTGTTTTTCTCACCCACAAACGTTGGACTGTAATCTCCACAGATCTCTCGCTGGTCCTCCTGCATGGATGTGCCCGTGCCCGAGTCTCAGCCTTGGAGTGGGGGATGGGGGAGAGTGGGGGGGGGAGGGTAGCAAGCTGTGGCCTCCATTTTCTGTGACGAGAGAACCCTGCTCGTCTCTCACAGGAGTGGAATCTGAAGGCAGTGACTCAGTGTTGTTCCTTTTTGTCCATCAGGTACTACAGTACTTGCAGAAGGGAAATGTTTTCTTTTAAATCATCTCATCTGTCTGGAATTTATCTGACTCTCTGCTGGGGATTTATTTGCCTTAAAGTCTTCCTGCTTTGATGGATCTTATTTCCTGATCTGAAAAAGCCCTTTGGATACCTTTTTGCTCCAGCTCATCTTGTCTTTTTGGTGGCTACAGCAATTTCTTGACACTGATACTAAGTAGGTTTTGAAAATGAGGTTGTTGTTGTGCAGCTCTGCTGAAGAATGGCGAACATTCTCTCCTTTTCAGGGCTGTGGTGGAGACTCGGCTAACGTCTCTTATTTTCATGTGGGCCTCGTTTGTTCACTAGTCCGGAACAGGAAGGCCCTTAAGGGGTGTGTGTGTGTGTCTGGTTGTGTGTGTTTCTGAGAAAGCTGGTGAGCTGAAATAAGATCCCCATGTGTCATATGTCTTAAGAAAGTCTGTTTAGACAATGGTTTAATATCAGTTTGATAAGCTGTTTGTAATTGCCTCGTAGGAAGTCTAAAAAGCACTTTCTACATTTAGAAAGTGTCTCCTGGTTTGAGTAATGGTCATTTTTATTTGGATATTTTGGTTATAGGAGAACTGCAAAGACTGGATTTTAAATAATTATAGTCTACTAGCTTATTGGGTTATATTTGGATTTAAGTGATTCTATCAAATCTTATTGTTTGGCTGTTCTTTTCACATCCAGGCTTTTGGGTTGGCCTTGGATCCATTATATACCCACAGCTTGGCTACGACTTGATCATCTTTATCTGGAGTTTCTCGGTAAAGATGAAGTCTGGAGACGTTAGGAGAATTGTTTTTTTTAGTTTTCAAAGAGAAAATAAAACCATACAACTGCGGGCCTTTGAGTTGCAGACTGAAACCCTATCATTTAGCTGGAAACCAGAGCTGCAGCAGCCAAGGGTATAAACTGATCAAGTGTTTGACCTGTCATGGGATCTCTGGAGGGTTTCCTTCTCTGGTCTTTTTGAATAAAGGCTACATCCTTGGAACGAGGCCCCGTGTTGCTTGGACAAAAGAAGAGTTAAAGACCCTCATTTATTGCCAGATCCCCTTTTTTATTCTCCTTTTTGTAACCACAGTGGAAACAAGATGCTGCAGGAGGAAAACTTGGGATTATCTTTTTGTATATTTTACTGTTTAGAATGAATAGGAAACAATAATTTATACCTACTGGTGTGCACAAAGAGGAGAGGTTTTGTATTTTCAGTGGAGCAGGATTTGTGGAATTTAATCTCTACAGTTCTGTAGATTCTAAACTGGTTTTTGGTAAAGAGTTTGTCCAATAATGGACAAACTCAATGGTCACCAAGAAAAGGCCCAAATCTCATGAGGTTAGGCAGTTGTTACTGAAGGGCCTTGGAAAGTGGTAGAAACATGCAGTGGTAATCACCATGAGAGGCTGTCCTCTTCAGTGCCATGGGCCAGCTCCCTTTGGACTTCTCGTTACTATAGCTCTGTTCACCGTTTGTCATAAACAAAACACCTCGCGGTCCCATTCAAGTCAAACTTTTCTGTCTGCGACATTTCCTGACGAGCGTGAATGCATCGAAAGGTTTTCTAAAAGGTCCTATGTGTTGTTGTGAACATCGGCGTGTGCTTGGTGAAGATGAGTGTTGCCATGGTGATTGTTACTGGTCTCGCTGTTGGAGTACAAGGAACATTTTCTGTCTTGAATGCAGCTGAAAATATGGAGTGTGCTTGAACGCCAGATTAAAAGTCAAAGATGCGTTTAAGTCAAACAAGATAAAAAAAACAATGGAAACCGATGGAGTCCCTGTTGACAGGTCCTCTGGGACCCAATGCCTTAGGTGGTGTTCCACTTGTTTACAGATAACGCTGATGTGGTTTCTGAACACCCTCTCTGACTCTGTGTTTGCCCCTCTTCCTGTGTTCCTGTGTGCTCGTGTTCGTTGCTGTGCAGTCTGGCTGAGGAGGAGATAAAGAAAGAGCCGGATGTGGTAGAGGGGATGGACGCTTCTCTGCGATCGAAAGGTAAGTCTCTTAAGGCCGTGCATGTCCTATTACAGGTCGAACATGACAATGTCATTGAGCACAAGAGGATGTTTTTATTGGATTTTGAGAGGTTAATGCAGTCTGATGGGCATTAGGGCTGCAACAGTAATATGTTACGACTGTGTGGCTTTTTCAATCAGGAATCAACAGAGTTGTTTTTTTTTTTTTTCTTTCAGATGAAGCCTGTTAGCTATTTGTTTTTGTGTTTTTAATTTATTTACTAATTTAAAAATTTCAGGCATCACTGTGTTTGGCAGTATTTTAAATGTTTCTTTGATTGCTCTTGTAGTTCTGTTAAGGGTTTTATGGTGTTAAACTACAATCTTCAAGTCAGTGAAGCAGGCAAAACTGAAAGGATTGCTTCCAAATGCAAATCATCTCTTGGCTCTCAGTTTCAGGATAAAAGGTGCTGTGAAAAAGATTTTTGTTCTACACCTGCCTTTTTTGTTGCTCTTAAATGTAGCAACACTAAAAATGTAGCAGATAAATTTAACCAGAGTAAAAACCAAATGCTGTTTAAAATGATTTAGCTTTAGGGGGGGGGGGAAACTATCCGAACCAAACTGGCCCTATGTGAAATAGTAGCTGCTCTCTAAACCTCGAGTCTGCAATCAAGCACTTCTTTTAACTGGCAGGGAATCTTTCTACACACCCGGAAGAATTTTGTTCCGTTCTATTTTGCAGAATTCTTTAGATGAAGTACACTGGATGGTTTTCAATCGTGAATGGCCCGTTTAAGGCCTTGCATCAGCATTTCATTTAGATTTGGCTGGACTTTGACTAAGCCACATCGAAATCTTCCATTTTATTTTTATTTTTGGCATTATAGCAAAAATCAGCAGTGGTGTTAGCCTTGGAACTTTGCCATGGGTGCCGTTTTTGCCCAGTCTTGTTCACATTGTTGAATCATAAACACCAACCTTAGCTGGGGAAAGTAAGGCATGCAATATTTTAGGTATTGCTCTGTGGTCTTTTGTGACCTCCGGGATGAATCATTGCTGTGCTCTGTCTTGGTAGGCCGATCAGTTCTGAGATGGTTTACTGCTGTTCTATTTTCTTTTAACAGTTATTTTCATTTTGTGGATGTTTGCTGAAGTCAATTATCTTTGCATATGTGCTTATAACCCCTTAACTGATAGATGTCAATAACTCTGTTGAGTTAGTTTTACGCAGTGCATGATGTATTGTTGCATCTGATATTTTAGCCTAATGCGTGTTGTTTTGCTGGTCTTGTTTAAATGTTTTTCTTGGTTCTACAGTTCAAGCAGGCCTGAGTGTGGCAACTTAAAATGAAATGTGGTTAAGTTAATCATTTAACAAGGATGGGGGGGTTATATTTCCCCATAGGGCCAGGTTGTTTTAGAAAGCTATTTTCCCCACTTTTTTGAGTTTACTGGAGTTATTTTTTTCTGACAGTAAAATTTGTTTTATCTGGAACATTTTTCTGTTGCAAAACCAGACGTAATCTACAGACAAAAATACTCAAAAGCCATCTCACAGCAGTCTGGGAGGATTAAAATGATCCATTAGAGTTTGGATTTGTAAATTTATCTCAGGTCTATCTTTGCTACTTCTGTAGCATAAATGATATAATGTGAATGACACAAGCCTTTTCATCTCAGCCCCTGATGCACCAGGTTCAGCAGAACGATCAGCAGCACCACAGAAGCGAAAGGTGTCAAGTCCCACCCATTCCTCCAATGGACACTCTCCCTCAGACACCTCCCCCAGCCCCCTTAAGAAAAAGAAAAAGCCAGGGGCTGTGAACGCTAACAGCAAAGACCAGGTAAGTGTCCTGGATACAAACTCGGGTCTGGCCTGATAGGCAGCCTCTGTACGACTTTAATAGATTGTCCCAAGCCCCTTACACACACACACACACACACACACACACACACACACACACACACACATACACACTGCTCTGTTCATTTGGAGGTGACTGTATGAATCAGTGTTGTGTAATCTGGTGGTTTTGTTTAATATTTTAAAACGCATCGTTTTCCTGACAGTAATGCATCAGGCTCCTCTGTTGTTGCTTTAGTGTCCCTAATAGCAGAATGAATGCAATCAGAAATTAGTCCCCGGATTAGAAAAAGAGTCCCTAGAGCTGTCCGGCATGCATGCACCTCAACAGAAACATATTACCTAAACTGACAAGATGAGCATAATCGAGAGAGATTCAAATAAATTGTTCACCAAGGCATAAACAGTTACTTGTTGTGCATATTGAGCTGTGAGAATAGAAATAGCTTTATTGTCCCGCAGTGGGGAAATTCGGGCGCGACGGTGGCAAAAACACAGACAGGATAACCCAGACTTACACACCAGATTGAATAGTATGAATAAAAAGCTAATTCAAAGTTACGCTTAAAAACAGAAGATATTTAACTTATCAGAAAGGGAAAACAATATGGCGCAATTATAATAATAGGGCTTATTCGGGTAAAAATTATGTTCAAATAGAAGAAAGACAGTAGCCGATTTACAGAATGATATAATAAAACTAGAATATGTATGATTGAACAAAGAAACACTCCCAGAGAAGCTAAAATGTATGCAAATGGACATTAGCATCTTGATCAGATCAAGAACCTGTGGAACCAGTAGCAGCAGAGATTACAAAGTCTAACAGCAGCTGGGAGGAAGGAGAGGGAGATGAAAGCATGTTAAACTCAAACACATTTCAGACATTCCTGTTGATGTTTACATTCATCACTTGTGATAATTAAGATTCCTGTATTTTGTTGCATTTGGGCTTATTCGATGACATGAGCATATTTAGTTTTTTTTTTTAATGATTGTCATTAAATTCACTATTCTGCCAAAAGTATTTGGTCGTCTACCTTCAATCACATCACTTTGAGTGGCATCCCATTTGTAATATAAAGATGTCGGCCCAGATTTTGGGTAGGCTTTCCATAAGGTTTAGCAGTTTATTTATGGGAATTTTTGACCATTCTTCCAGAAGCACATTTGCAAGATCAGACTCTAATGTTGAGATGAGTGAGATTTGCCCAGTTCACAATGTAATATAGACCCCAGTGGTTGGGTCCGGGTCAGGACTCTGGTATGGAAGTACTTGGTTAGGCTGCAATAACTCACTAATTCACATCTTGTAACCCCCAGTCGGTCGAGGCAGATGACCGTTCATACTGAGCCCGGTTCTGCTAGAGGTTTTTCCTTCCTGTTAACGGGTGTTTTTTCTTTCCACTGTCGCTTCATGCTTGCTCAGTATGAGGGATTGCAGCAAAGCCATGTACAATGCAGACGACTCTCCCTGTGGCTCTACGCTTCTCCAGGAGTGAATGCTGCTTGTCGGGACTTTGATGCAATCAACTGGTTTCCTTATATAGGACATTTTGACCAATCTGTATAATCTGACCCAATCTGTATAATATGATTGAACCTAACTTGTAAAGTGCCTTGAGATGACATGTTTCATGAATTGGCGCTATATAAATAAAATTGAATTGAAAAATTGAATTGAATCTTTCTGGAACTTGCTTTGGGCACTGATGTGCAGTCATATAGGAACAGAAAGGGGCAGTCCCCAAGCCGTTCCCACAACGTTTTGGAGCTTTGTTCAAAATGAGCATTGTCCTAGCAAAGGAACTGACGCTTGATGTTGCACTTGGTTATGTGGGGTTAGGATGCAGGCGCTCAGCCAGGGAGACCATATCCACGAAGCTCACTACACACTTTGCTTAAGCTAATTAGAAAGAACATGAAGTTTGGAGGTCTATAGCTATTATTTCTGTAGAAAGCTTGACCTCTACGCCCTGAACGCCTCACCTGTGCAACTGGACCTATCACACAGGTGGCATCCTATTATTGTACCTCACTGGAATTCACTGAGCTCCTGAGACCAACCCATTGTTTCACAATTGTTTCTATTAGCAGTCTGTGTGACGGGAGGCTGGATTTCCAAAACCTGTGGCCATGAATGTAGTTGGAATACCTGAATTCAATGATTGGGATGTCTGAATGAATACTTTTGGCAATATAGTGTATGTGTTGACTCTTGTATTTAGTATGTTACCACATGTCTTTCCCACTATAAGCACAAAAAACATTTATATAAGATTTCAACTATGGAACAATATCTAGTAAAACTAGAAGCATCAGTATGACACACTCAACCCTGCATTCTAGACAATATTTAAGTAGAATGGATTTAAGATACTCTACCTGTTGACAAAAAGCACCATTGTGTAGGTTTTGTTGCTTTTATGTACCCATGTGATACTTACCCTGCTTGCCTCACCTTAATATTACCTTGTTTCTGTTGCATTGCACCTTTTTTTGTGTTCCTGCGTGTTTTTTGAAACCTGCCCCCTGTTTCTCTTGCCTGCATTTCAGTCAGAGCTAAGACATGGTCCCTTTTACTATATGAAGCAGCCAGCACTCACCACAGACCCTGTTGATGTTGTACCGCAGGACGGCAGGAATGACTTCTACTGCTGGCTGTGCCACCGCGAGGGTCAGGTGCTCTGCTGTGAGCTCTGCCCCAGGGTGTACCACGCCAAGTGCCTCAAACTACCAGCCGAGCCCGAGGGCGACTGGTTCTGTCCAGAGTGTGAGGTATCGCACTGAAGACGTGTGCTTGTGTGTGGGTGTGGGCGTAGACAAATGCTTGTTAGATTCAGCATGTCTTAGCTGACACAATGTAGTGTCCCAGTGAAGACATAAATCAGTGTAACGACTTGTTTAGCCCGTGTACAGGCCTAAACATGTAGACAAATGTCCTAGCATGGTATATCATCCTGTCACTACTGAAAATGAGAATCTGCACAAAAAACGAAATCTAACGAGCATGAGAATCGTACACGTAAACGAGCTTCTGAAAGTTGATTTGAGTAATTCACGTAAAATGTTGGTATTATGTTTTCATTATCAAGACGGATTTTTATTTTTTTATTTTTACAAGTACTTACAGCTAACGAAGGCCTACACATTCAAGGGGATGACAAGTGACTTAAAAGTTGTTCTGCAGACGTGTTGCATTCCATTCGCAGTCGGAACTCGGAAATCCCGGCTTCCGATCGGAAAATTCAAATGTAGCGGCCACTAAAGTCAGACTTTCCCCTAGTAAGGTCAGACATTTTTAAGGCCCATTGTCGAATCCAATATGGCAGATCCTCACATCATAAACAGTAAGCTGTGACGAAAACATGTTCATTTTACAAGACACACAGTTGTAAGAGTATGTCTCTAATCAAAGTTACGTGTAGCGGCTGCAACTGTGAACCAAATGAATTAAGTGGTGTTTGCATTTGGAAAGTACAGCTTTGAAGGATGTTTGTAAGAGGTAGACCTACTAGGAACAAAACAGCCTTTCTAGCCCTCGCCATATTGGAATCCTAACCTTTTTTTATTTTATTTTATTTTAATCCTGGCTTCTCCGACTGTGTTAATTGGAATTCTATTTACTCAGGTTTACCACATTCCCAGCTCCTATTTTTGATTTCCGAGGCAAATGGAATGCAACAACAGTCCCCTGAAGAAGGGGAGCTCCAACAGGTCATTACTAAAGACCTTTCAAAGCGCTTCAGCCAATCATTGGGATGAAAACTGAGTGGAAGGAAAAGGTGTGGCAGAAAAAAATTCACAACCAGCAGGAAATCCCACAGCCTGGAGAGGATTTGTGAAGCTAAGCTCTTTCAAGATTTTGGTGATAACACATTTTTGTATAAAAAAAAAAAACATTTATTAGAATTGTTCTTTTGTAATATTTTATCTTTTGATAAACTGACTGTGGAGGTTTTATTCCCTGCAAGCCACAATCTTCAAATTTACCTAAAATAAACACTTGAAATTTATCACCATCTGTAATGAATTTGTTTTTTTAATTGAAGTTCTAAAATAGGGTATTATATTTCAGTTGATTGAGATGCACCTGCAGATGGAAGAACATTGTGTAGGGCCTAGCAAAACAAAGATGTAATAGCTTTGCATGCAAAGAAAAATAAAGAAGGCGGGTTGATCAGAATGAAAATACACTTTTTCATTAAGATCATGTGCTTTAGGTTTGCCTGAAACTCGGATACCTGTTTGATGAGATAAAAAATGACATTAGTTGACAAATGCTGTATATTTGATCAAAATTATCAATACAACACATACGCTTACTGCACTATAATGCTATAAGGTTGAGTAATTTAAATGTAAAAAAGTCTTCACCAATTTTTATCTCCTACAAATTTGATGATTCATATTTGAATAGTTTCAATTATTTATTTGAAACTGTTTAATTATTTCATTGCATTAATCTAAACTACTACGACTATTGTTTTATAATCTGTGGGAATGGCAGTACTGCCTCAACTCTACATTCTCTGCGTTTGCGAATCAGTTTGTGCAGGTTCTGATTTTGTAAAGTAATGGGCCTTACTAGCATAACTCGAAGCTGTGAGAAAAACTCGAACTGTGGATTGAAATATGAAAAACATCCACCTTCTCTATACAGAAAGAACGTCTTAGCAAGATTTACAACTAAGACTTCCTGTGAAACAAACTTTTATAAAGTTTAACTTAGCTTGTTTATTACTTATTTATTATGATGCTATAATTCTTGTCTTTACTTTTTTCTTCTTTCAGAAAATAACAGTTGCTGAGTGCATTGAAACCCAGAGCAAAGCAATGACAATGCTAACAATAGACCAGCTCTCCTACTTGCTGAAATTTGCACTCCAAAAAATCAAACAGCCTGGGGTAAGGGTGCAGTTGTATGACTAATGAATTGCAATTTGAACTAATATTGGAAAGTTCTTCTTCCAGTTACTGGGACCCTGGTATAGATATCCTTATTAAAAATCCAAAAAAAAATGTTTTCTCTTTTTTTTTTTTTTTTGTTGCAGTAGCATGATCTTGCACTACAAGATTTAGAAACTTCCAGTCTTTTGTTGGAGTAAGCTTTAAATTATTACATCAAAGCAAACTTTTTAATTCTCAAATCCCCCAGGTTCCTATAAAATGTATCTGGAGCATTTGTCAAATATAAATGTAGCTTTTATAAGTGTTTCTATAAACTTTTAATTTATAATGAATCAATTGATGGGGGACAGAGGTCATTTTTCTCAACAACACTCCAAAATGGAAATAACAAAACATTCAATTCAAGATTTCTGTCAGTCTTCATAAGAAAACATTATTTCTAAACTTGTAATAATGTCAGACCAGCACTTAAAAGGCTTAAAACAGCAAGGTTGTACAAAACCCCATGTTTCTTTTGCCATTAGTGAGGGGTTTGATGGGGGAGGATTAAAAAAAAGTCTCCAAAAATCTTGCAGCTGCATTTTTTTGGTGTGAGATGGTGCTACTGCAATAAAAAGATGAATTTACTTAACCCCACATTTAACATGGCTGCCAGTAACGGTGAAGGGTGCAATAGATCCAAGAGGTTAGGATTCAAAGTTCAGGCTTTAACAGTTGTTTGTTTCATTCTTGTCTTGAATGAGCAGACGGAGCCGTTTCAGAAGCCCGTGTCTCTGGAACAGCACCCAGATTATGCGGAGTACATCTTCCACCCCATGGACCTTAGTACTATAGAAAAGGTACAAACATTTATGAGCACCCAAAACCAGTGTCAGCTTTACAGAACGCTGAATGAGGAGTACTTAAGAAAGGACACATGGGACCAGAATTAAAAATGAAGCATATAAAACACAAAAGACTGTAAAACTGTAGCTAGTAATGTAAATCCCAGGAGATTTTTCATTGCAATATTTAATTTTCCTTAAATATATAAACTTTTTTTTTTTCCTTTTTGATAGAATGTCAAAAAGAAAATGTATGGCTGCACTGAGGCTTTTCTTGCTGATATGAAATGGATCTTACACAACTGCATCATCTATAATGGAGGTTTGAGACTTTGTCACATATAAATACTTTTTCTACTGCGCAAACTCCCCGCCAAAAAAAGTAAATTAACTTATTTTGTTGTTCCAGGTAATCATAAATTAACGACAACTGCAAAGGTCATTGTCAAGATCTGTGAACATGAGGTAAAAGTGCTTTCCTAAATTAGTAATACCAAATATTGTTTTTGAAGGTGTCTGGATACTGCATGATTGTTGTCACTTAAAATTCATTTTTAGATGAATGAGATTGAGGTTTGTCCAGAGTGCTACCTGTCTTCTTGCCAAAAAAGGGATAACTGGTTTTGTGAGCCATGTGTAAGTCTTTGCTTTATCTTCAATGCAATATTTAGAGAGAATACAGACATTTGAAATGCTTTATTGAATTACGCTTAACTCTTATAGAGTCAGCCTCACCCTCTGGTTTGGGCTAAGCTGAAGGGCTTTCCTTTCTGGCCAGCAAAAGCACTTCGAGAAAAGGATGGGCAAGTAGACGCACGCTTCTTTGGGCAACATGATCGGTAAAATAAACTTTGGACACTAAAAACAAAAAATACTCCCCTTGTTGGAGCTGAATAAAGCTCCTAATTTTTCTGTCTTGTTGATTTTAATATGCTTTCTGCTGTCGTCCATGCAGCGCCTGGGTTCCTATCAACAACTGCTACTTAATGTCCAAAGAGATCCCTTTCTCTGTAAAGAAAACAAAGAGCATTTTCAACAGCGCCATGCAAGAGATGGAGGTCTACGTGGAAAATATCCGCAAGAAATTTGGCGTCTTTAACTACGCACCCTTCCGCACTCCCTACACGCCCAACAACCAGCTACAGATGCTGGTGGACCCCAACAACCCCAGTGCTGGGACGGTGAAAACGGAGAAGCCAGATAAGCTCCGCTTTAACTTTGATATGACTTCTTCTCCCAAGATGATCCTCAGCAAGAGTTCCACACCCAGTGGGATGAGGCGGCGGGCCTCAATGACGGAAATGCCTCGGTCTCCTATGAGCACCAACTCTTCAGTTCACACAGGGTCTGATGGGGAGCAAGAAGCTGAGAAGACGAGCAGGAACCCTGCCTTACACTACAGCACTGGAGAGGAATCGATGGACTGCACTGGTATATTACGTTTCAAGTTTGTCTTTGGTAGCCTTGAAACGAGGTTACTGCTTTGAATATATTTAGCGAAAGCTTAAAAAAATCTTTTAATTACAGCATCTCCTGTGTCAGGGAAGGCTGGTCCAGGTGCCAGTGTGGGCAGCAGTCCAAAGCCCATAAACTCTGCACTGGTGCCCAAGCAGGAGAGAACTGCAGGGACAGGAGGCATTCTTAACCTCAACCTTGGTCAGTAACACTTATACCAATATTTATTACTTGTAGTACCCTGGAAAAATGTTTAGATCCCTTTAGTGCTTTATTACATTGCAACCACAAACCTTGATATAGTCAGTGGGGATTTAATAACGAATCAAAATTGAGCATGATTATTGGAAGGAAAATGGTACATGGTTTGTAATATTTTTGTTTAAAAATATTAAATTCTGAAATATATGGTGTTGGTATTCAGTCCCTTTTACTCTGAACCCTCTAAATGAAATCTTGTGCTACAGATGTTACAGAAAACTGGTGAACATACAGCATCATTAAGACCATAACATACAGCAGACAGGTCAGGAATAAAGTTGTAGAGAATCGTGTCTTTCAGTGTTTAACCCTGTCTCTCTTGTAGACTTAGCTATTGGCTGAGCTTTACAACTAACTATGTGCTCTTTCACCCTTAACACGTGAAACTGAGAGGGTCTGCTCAACTGTATTACTCTCCTAGACACAGCCACTGATGGAGCCAGTTATGCCATTACCCTTTTACTTTACTCTCACATAGAAAGTACTCCTAGTTCAGTGCTTCTTTGTTCTTTTCGTGCGTGTATGATCTGTCTTCTCAATCCCCCAGTCGGTCGTGGTAGATGGCCCTTAACGCTGAGCCTGGTTCCGCTGGAGGTTTCTTCCTTTTTAAAGGGGAGTTTTCCTCGCTACTGTCACTACATGCATGCTCAGTATGAGTGATTGCTTCAAAGTCAACGACACAACTTTTTTTTAACGGATCTCTGTATGATATGATTGAATTGATTTTGTAAAGGACTTGTCACTTTACAAAATCAATTCAAAGTGTTGTGAAGTGGAGCTATAGCAGAGATGAGTTGTGAATCAACATCCCAGGCTCTGGACATCTCTCAGAGCACTGGTCATATCGTAATATTTCACCAAAATATGGTCATGGCTTGTTTTTTTTTTTTGTTTGTTTTCTCTTCAGGCCCCACTTCGTGCAGCCAAAAGTTAATACTTTCTATAGCACTGTGGTGGCAGTATTATGCTGAGGGAATTGTTTTCTTAAGCTCAGGTTTGGGAACCTGGTAACAACTAATATGGAGCTAAATGTGGGGCAATATTATAGGGTCACAACGAATTGGTTCAGATCGGTTAAGAAGGCCTCAGCTGCAGTCTAGACCTAATCCAACTGGGGAATCTGTGGCAAGAGTTGAAAAGGGATATCCACAGACATTCTTCATCTAATCTGACAGAGTTTGAGCTATTTTGGAAGGGCGAATGGACAAATATTTCTCTACACGTGCAGAGCTGGTAGAGACATTCCTAAAAAGAACCGTAGCTGTAACCGCTGCAAAAAAAGGTATTTTAACAGATATTGACTGTGGGAGGCTGATTGTAAATGGGGGGTGACACTTTTTCGATGTTTATTTATATAAAGGGTTCTTAAACTATTCATCCTTTTCTTTATACGCCACAATTATGCACTTGTTTTGTGTTGGGATATCATAAAATATCATGAGAATGAATGTAACTTTTTTATTCCTTTTTTTTTTTTTTTTTTTTTTTTTTTTTTTGACGAAATGTGAAAATTGAAGGGATATAGATGCATTTGGCAGGTGGTGTATATCAAATCACATGGCTGAGTCGACAAATGATCATTATTGTCCCGTAACTTGTGTTCAAATCAGATCGAGTGAAGGCTGAAATGGACCTGAAGGAGCTAAGTGAGACTGTGCAGCAGCAGCAGCAACAGCAAGCAACCCCACCTACTGTCACCACTCCAAAGAGGCCCATCAGGAGTCTTGACAAGACCATAGAAAGCTGCAAAGCACAGCTGGGTAAATATCAGAATCCGCTTTATTCGGCCAGGATTTTGTGCACAGTCAGGAATTGGACTTGAGTTATAGCGCTCACTGCGTACAGACATTTAGTGTATATATAAATGTTTTGTTTTTTTGGAAAAGAAAAAGGGAGGTCGTGAAAGTGCGTTATATGTATTTCTTTGTTTTCAGTTGGTTATATTCTGTAGCGGTTTGCAATACAGATATAAAAATTACCCCCCCCCCATACAAATGTACCACTGTAGATCATTTTGATCAGATTTAGCAGTTAGGAGTCAGACACTGTATTTTTTTGTAAATTCTGCCAACATAAAACGGCTCCTTTACAAGTGAAACTATGTACAGTCCAATTGAATCCAGTTATAATACAACACAGTCAAGAGTCAGTTGCAGTTGACCATAATTATGCAAATGTTGTAAAATGTCAGTTTTTTTTTGGAGATAAATACAATTAACATTTGCCCACACAGGTATTAATGAGATTTCTGAAGAGGTGTATAAAGATGTGGACCACAGTGACTCTGAGGACTCAGAGAAATCTGACTCCAGCGACAGCGAATATCTCAGCGATGAAGAACATCGGTCAAAGAATTCTGCACCGGATGACAAGGACAAAGCAGAAAGAAAAAGGTCAAAGGCAAGCACAGAGGGTGAGGGTAAGGAAGGAGTACCAGCGACGCCGGATAAAGCCGCCACCGCCGCAGAGCCTTCGCTCAAAGAGAAGCCGGGCTGCAACGGCCCAGACCGGGATCTGCAGGACAAGCCCAGGACACCTCAGTCTCAACCCGTCACGGAAAAGTCTAAACCACCAGAGGAGAGTAAAACAGCTGCTGCATCAGCTGAACAGGACTCTGATTCTGAGCGGGAGCTCGTCATTGATCTGGGGGACGAACATGGAGGACGGGACTCGAAGAGGGCAAGAAGAGAGCCAAGCTCCTCTGCTGCCAAAGCTGTCAAAGAGTCCAATGCTGCCAAGGTGGAAGGTGAGGCTTGGCTGTCCTCTTTATGGTTGTTATGTTTGTTAACACCTAAGAAAATAAGCCTAACATGAAAAACTGGTGGTAGCATGCCATGTCTGTTCCTCTGTACACCACAATCTGTGCATCGGTTCTTGTTTGGGGTTTTTCAAAGTGTGTTCACGGCAACACTGAGATACCTTGGTAGGAAATATGTTGGTACAAATGTCAGCGCACTCAAGTGTGTGTGTGGGGGGGGAGTATGTTAAAGCAATTGTTTTCAGACTTTATTAAATACTTTTTACTTTATTACATTTTCTTTAAAGTCAAAAATCAGTAATTCTTGAGATTTCAAAGTATTTTACTGCCCATTTATAAAACACGTTAGCCATAGTTTTTTTTCAACAGGCTGATTTAGTTTAAAATATTTTATAAAAAAAATCTAATCAAATGCAGTTATTTTATTTATTTTTTATGGCATTAATGGCCTTTATTTGACAATAAGCGAACATGATATAGAGTTGTGAGAGAAGGGGAAGACGTGCAGCAGCGGTCCACGGGCCAGGACTCGAACCCAGCATTTGCAGTGTTTAGGACAAATGTTTTAGCCACAGTCCTAATGTATGCACAACTTTTCTATTTTATTCCAATTGGTTGTCAAAATAAAATTTCATCTATTAGAATCATTTATTAAAGACCATTTTATGTAAAGTCCCAAAATCTTTATTTCATCAACACTTTGTTGAATGATTCCAGACTTTCCATACTGGTTTTTAAATTACATATTGATCCCCAAAATGTGCATCCTTCACCTTTTTGAGAAATCTGCTGGCTGCATTTATTCACTCCATGACTGGTAGCTCTGGCTGAGGAACTTGTAGTTGTGTGTCACAGTGTGTAATAACACACAACTACAAGTTCCTCATAGTAAACCGAGACAGGCCTGTTGAAAGGAATTTCTCTACAGCCTCCACTGCAAACCTGCAAAAGAATTTGGCTTCGGAAGCTGTTTCAGTCTATGTTTCACCACCTAAAATTCTAATGTTTTTGTTTCGTTGCCTGCTATCGGCTCCTTCATAAACAATCAAGTTTATTTTTAATGAGTCTTGGCTTAAAACAGGAAGTTTAACTGTGGGCTTAAACCTGTTGACAGTAACTGGCATTAAATGAAACCATATACTGAATGAATGCATTGAAGCTTGGTGTACAGATACTCCAATGCCATGAACGTCAAGTGGCGGCCCAGGAGCCACACCCGGCCCACCAGAGCTTTCCATCCGGCCCCCAGAATATTTTGCTTAAGACTCTTCGAGAGCGCCACCTTCATGCGATATTCAGAATTTCTGTCAGTGATTGGCAACCAATAATGTTGCTTCCGCCATTAGTGGCTTCCTGCCGTGTGTGTGATGATGCCAGAGCCAGAGATCTCAACCTTCTTAGTATTTTTGTCAACTGAAATTAAGTTATTAAACCTATTTTTCATCATTCATTAAGGTCTTAAGTTGAATCGGAATGCTCTTAAAGATTCTTAAATTTAACTTACTGAAATTTTCAGAAAACCTGGAAGAAGACTTGAACCATGTGATTAGGACTATAAACTCATGAGAATAGCAGGGGAGTGTCATTTTCTTCCTCAAATGTTAAATTCTGAAGTGGTAATGTGTAGGGACATTGCTGCATTATTGGTCAGATCTGATTTGAATTATGCAAATCCCTTGACCAGTCAAACTCTCAGCAGGGATGTATAGGGGATGTTTGGTTTCTTTCTAAATGGATCTTTTCCCCCTTTTATAACCCTTTTTCCTAAAAAAAAAATAACCCTCTTAGAGTCTACAAGGTGTCCTCAATTGTAATGCTTTTTTCAAATCTTTCAGGTGTAAAATGTTAGTTAGAAATCCAGATTAAGCAGAAGTCTTTTTTTATTTTGTTTAGGTAAACTGCCTTCATCTGCTGCATCAAGTACACCAACACGAGAAGCTGCCTCCAGCCTGAAAGACTCCTTGCAGCCTTCTATCACAGCAGCACTTAACCTTGTTTCCAGTGCAGCATCTGGTCAGCCCAGTACCTCGACAACCACCGGTGGAACTACCAGTGCTCCTTCTTCTAGCTCCACGACATCCACAGCACCCACAAATGTAAAAAAACAGCGGCCACTGCTGCCTAAAGATACAGCTCAGGCTGTGCAGCGGGCAGTTGTTTGGAGTCCCACGAAGTTTCAGACATCATCGCAGAAATGGCACATGCAAAAGGTTCAGAGGCAGCAGAATGAAGAGCAGTCGGCCGTCCAGACGCAGGGTCAGGGTCAGGGTCAGGCGCAGACGCGCAGCCAGCAGCTGCAGTCACAGCAGAACTCCTCCAGCACTCGCTATCAGACCAGACAAGCAGCTAAAGGTAAAGAAAAAACACCACTGGGAAAATGCATCATAAAAACTAAAGCGACCTTTTTTTAAAGATGTTTAATTTCTCTTAACAATTCCCCATCTTTGTCAACTGCAGTGCAACAAAAAGACCCAGCCCAGAGTTCAACCTCATCGACATCGGGACAGGTCACGTCTGCTGCCTCGTCCTTGGTGTCAGCAGACTTGCAGATCCCGACAGTCTCAGCAGATGTAGCCGCAGACATAGCCAAATACACAAACAAAGTAAGCCAGCATTCCCATTATTCATACTTCCAATGGACAGGTTAGAATCATTCATGTACATTATGTAACATGTTTTTTAAGAGTAAATTGAAATCAAAAGGGGTCATATAAATCCTACATAAAATTACTGCTCTGGTGTAAGAATTGTCTTGGCAAGTATTTCAAATTTAAATGTTACATTTTTCTCCACTTTGCAGATCATGGACACAATAAAGGGCACAATGACTGAAATCTACAACGATCTTTCTAAAAGTACATCCGGAAACACAATTGCAGAGGTAAACCCCACCATTTAGATTGGTGTCTATTCAAAATTCCTATTAAGAAACTTATGGTGACAAATATGCAGCTGTAAGCTCTCAAGTGTTTAGTAGTGGGTAGAGCAAAGTACGGAGGCTAGCCCCTGACGCACCGGTTTATTTCCCGTCTTCACCTTCTGTCTCTGGCCCCTGTCTTATCTGTAAAACTTTAAATAATCACGACTAGCGGGACAAAAATCATCAGAATATGCCTAGACCAGGAGTGGCGATCACATTGCATGCAATGCTCAGAGAAATTTAGCAACATTTTAAGTCTGGCTTGGTACGGCAACTTAGATTTGGCTTTTTAACCAAGCTCTAGATTTCTGGTCTTATCTGTCTAAAGGGTATTGCTTTAAAGTGTTGCTATGATTCAACATATTATTTTGCATTATTAAAAGTTAAACAGCATATTTCCACAAACATCTCAAACAAATCAGCATGATAATGAAGGACAGGATTACGGATTGTTTTTCATTCACCAGACAAGTGCATCTATCTGCCACTGAGTCAGTTATGGTGAGCTAGTCTGTATATGAAAGTGTTTCTAGAGTAAAAAGTGGGAGAGGGTTGTTTTTTTTTGTTTGTTTTTTTTAAATCAACTAAACCAATGCTTACCAGAAACTGAGTCATGCAACAGATAATGACCTGAAACACACCAGATTAGAATGGCTGGCTGATTAAGTAAAGACTGGGTTTGTTAAAGTATCCTAGTTAAAGCCTACATTCAACTCTTTTCAGTTTATTTATAGAGCACGAATACATGACTCACGGCATCTCATCGCAAGGCACTTTTTATTTGTACCATGACTGACTTCTTCTTTGCTCCAGATTCGACGGCTGAGGATAGAGATCGAAAAACTCCAGTGGCTTCATCAGCAGGAGTTATCAGAGATGAAGCACAATCTGGGTAGGTGTCCAGCTTCCACCACTGTATGAATATCACGTGATTACCTTTATTCATCTAATACAATAAATATGTTTTAAAATACATTCATATTGAACTTTAACTCTTTAACGCAGAGCTGACAATGGCGGAGATGAGGCAGAGTCTGGAGCAGGAAAGGGAACGTTTGGTGGCTGAGGTGAAAAAGCAGATGGAGCTGGAAAAGCAGCAGGCGGTGGACGAGACAAAAAAGAAACAGTGGTGCGCTAACTGCAGGAAGGAGGCCATCTTCTACTGCTGCTGGAATACCAGTTACTGTGATTACCCCTGCCAGCAAGCACACTGGCCTGAACACATGAAGTCGTGTACACAGTCAGGTAAAAACACTTTTTTTTTTTTTTTTTTTTAAAAATCAGTTTTGGATAAATTTGGCATTTTCAACCTGCTTTAAAAAGTAGCATCTGTTGCTAGTGGTGCTTTTAAACATTGGTAACAGGTTTAAGTGCTTGGATGTACAGTGATGACATAAAATGTAGTCTTATCCGTTGCCAGAGATGTTAACTATATAATGCCTTGCAAAGGTACTCATATCCTTTGAACTTTTCCACACCTTGTCACATTAAAACCACAAACTTCAGGTATTTCAACTGCATAAACTTTCTTTCACAGGCACGGTGTGTTCAAGGTGCTAGTTTTCCGTCACGCATCAGGTTTCTTATGCATGTAGGCCAAAGAGTTCTGTTTTGGTCCGATCTCCACAGCAAACAGGTTTGCTGTGTTCACTTTATGGCTTCTGGCAAACAGGTCGTCTGGGTTTCTTCTTGCCTCTCTTCCATAAACAGCACATGTGTGGAGTGCAGTGCTGATGACTGACCTACTAACAGATTCTGTCACCTAAGCTTTGGTTCTGGCCACACACTTTGAAGGAAGGCCATGTCTCTGTAGGGTTCCAGTTGTCCTACCTTATCGATTTCAGGCCGATGGATTTGTTAAGTTCTGAGATGTTCAAAGCATGGGCTATTATCCCAGCCCTGCTTAAAACGTCCCTGCAGTTTAATCCCTGATCTGTGTCCTGTGTTCCTTGGTCTCTGTCTGGGAACATAAGCAAACAAAAAGCATTACAAACCCCTGAGATCTTCACAAAACAAATTAGGGGATTTTCGTAAAGGCAGTTGGTTGCACTGGATTGTATTTAGCGGTTTGTGAGTAAAGGGGAAGAAAATGTCCACACGCAACAATGTTCTCATAAAATCTGAATAAAATACCTGGAAATTTGTTGGAACGTGACAATTTGGGAAATTTCTAAAGCTATGCTTACTTTTGCAGGACCGTGTATCCGCTTGCTTGTGTGTATTGGTACAAGTTAATAACTGTGTGAAAAGTGGGGCCTCTCTCATGATGTATTTTGCTCTCTCCCAGCCTCAGCATCTCAACAGGAGCCAGAGGCAGAGCCCAGCTCGGAGCCGTCGGTCAAACCATCAGGCCACTCCCCTGCTGTGCAGTCAGTCCCCCCAGCCACAGGCTCAATATCGGACAAAAGCAACTCTCCCACATACACTGACAAAAGCAAGGACAGTTCTGCCGTCACTGTGACCTAACTGATACACTACAGACACCTCGGTGCAGTGAATGTGAGGCAGTCGGCCTCAAAGTTGGTGCTTCAAGCCCTGCACCTTGATGACAAATCACTTTTTCTTTTTTTCTTTTTTTTCTTTCTCTCTCCATTCCCATTTGTATATCTGCTCACTGGACTGATTTTGGTTCACTTTTCATTCTCAGTTTCCACATCTGTGTTTTAAGTCAATGAATCATGTGAAATTAGTCTTTTTCGAGATGTAAGATGTTTTCATACTGCTGTTCTGTGTTTATTGCTCCGATTGTATCATCCCAAAGGATAATCTCTTAATTTTCTCTCTTTAATGCTGCTCTACAGGACTTTGCTGCTGTTTTTAGTTTGATTGTTCTCCATATTGCGAGACAAAACAGTTAAAACAGCCTTCATCATTTATACACAACAATTATGGTGCCATCACAGATCTTGTGACTGAGAAGTTTTTGTTTTTTTTCTT
The DNA here is from genome assembly GCA_037039145.1 of Fundulus diaphanus. Classification (NCBI taxonomy): domain Eukaryota; kingdom Metazoa; phylum Chordata; class Actinopteri; order Cyprinodontiformes; family Fundulidae; genus Fundulus; species Fundulus diaphanus. Next base: position 40,686,340 of record CM073129.1, on the reverse strand, counting down.
TGGTTTTAAACTACACTTGCTTCATGTTGAGTTGTGCAAGTTCAAACGAAACATTTCAGTCCATTTTGTCTGCTTCATGTCAATGGTGGCGTTTTGGTCTCATACCAGTTTTGTATTGTAGTTCTGTGTTGTATAGCCACACATTTAAAATAAAAAAAATGAGATTTATTAAAAAGACTAAAAAATCTAAACTGTACAGTTTTTGTAAGAAGATACCCGAACAATATTTATAGTGTTACATGTTTTTATAGTATTGTTTATTGCAATCACATTTCTATGTGTTTGAAAAAAAGGTTATTTGAAATTAAACTTCTTCACATGAATGTCAGCTCTTAGTGAAGTCTTTGTGTAGCCAGTTACCCAAAGCAGATGTAAATCCAATCAAAAAATGTGTCCAACGGAGTAGACATAAATATAAACAGCTTCTTCAGCCATACATTTCCTGTGAGCATGTTTGTGTTGAGCTTTGTCTTGTTACTGTTTACATATTGTAAATAGAATAAATGGACCTGTGAAGAAAACGTTGCCCCAGTTATTCAATTGATTTGTACAGATGTGAAAATCCAAATAAGGTTTTTGACTAAATAAAATCTGATTAACTTTGGTAAGTACATTTGTAGTGTTGCAAATACAGCGGTCATTGATCATCCGGTTGTAAATCGATGCATAGACCAACAAGAGGATGGCCATCCTAGCTATTGGTCAAGATTGCCACCATGTTGTGGGTTGCATTGTTTTAGACAAAGGCAAAACACTTTACATTTCAAAGTGAAGTTGTGACTGAATCTGTTGTGATGATGTGAGGCCATAGCACCACAGCACGCTTCTGTTTTACAGCAGATGCCAAATGGAAGAAAAATGGACAAAAACTCTCATACATTTCTGGTTTTACTATTTTGTCATAATGCTTAAAAGTGTGCTGCACAGTGATGCAGTTGTCACACTGTTGCCTTGCAGCAAAAAGGTCCTGGGTTCAAATCCCGGTTTCTGCGTGGGGTTTGCATGTTCTCCCTCTCTCTAATTTGCCCTGAGGGGTGAATGTGTGTCTGTGTTGGCTTGTGATGGACTGCTTCCTCTTGACCAGTGATTGCTGGTCATTGATGATGGAAGCTTAAATGTGTAAATAGCCAAACAAATTTGGATACAAAAGTAGACCTAGGTAAATTCAAGAAATTGTTTAAAAGTAATGATTTAATTTATTAAAGGAATAAACCAAACCAATCGGGCCATTTGACCCCTATAGCTAAAGCTTGTGCCACAATACACTGCAACATGCTCCATCAAATGTTTGCTAAAACTTCTTTGAAAAAAGGTTTTAATTTAATCACAATGGAGGATTTTTGAGCATGACTGGCCTGTTAAAATTCATGCTACAGTTTCTTTGTGGTACTTGGAGTCCAGACTTTGACTAGAGCACCCAACATTTTTCAGCTTAACTTTCATGCTTCAGAATGCTATTTTGCTGTATATACACTGCCTGGCCAAAAGAAAAGTCGCCACCTGGATTTAACTAAGCAAATAGGAATGAGCCTCCCAATTGGATAATTACTGCATGGGCGATTATGTTTCAGCTGGCAACAAGTTATTTAAACCCAACTGGTGCAATGAGTTGCTTCTCATTTCTTAAACAACCATGTGGAACGACACATCCTGTAGTTGTGGAAAAGATGTCAGTCTGTTTCAGAAGGGTCAAATTATTGGCATGCATCAAGCAGGGAAAACATCTAAAGAGATTGCAGAAACTACTTAAATTGGGTTAAGAACTGTCCAACGCATTGTTAAAAGCTGGAAGAATAGTGGGGACACATCGTCTTTGAGGAAAAAATGTGGACGGGAAAAAATCCTGAATTATTGGGATCGGCGATCGCTTAAACATCAAACTGAAATACAAAAACAGAATTCTGTGCTATATTTAATAGTGAAAGTAAGAGCATTTCCACAAGTAAATACGAAGGCAACTCAAGGGATTGGGACTGAAGAGCTGTGTAAATCCACTAATCAGTGAGGCTAACAGGAAAAAAGGGCTTCAATTTGCTGGAGAGCATAAAGATTGGACTCTGAAGCAATGGAAGAAGGTCTTATGGTCTGATGAGTCCAGATTTACCCTGTTCCAGAGTGATGGGCACATCGGGGAAAGAAGAGAGGCAGGTGAAGTGATGCATCCATCATGCCTAGTGCTACTGTACAAGTCTGTGGGGGCGGTGCTATGATCTGGGGTTGCTGCAGTTGGTCAGGTCTAGGTTCAGCAACAGCAAGGCAAGGCAAATTTATTTGTATAGCACATTTTAAGTACAAAGACAATGCAAATTGTTTTACATGATTAAAATATAGGAAAATAAAAGAGTAAAAAGCAAATTGGAATGAAATGTAGAAACAAAATAAAACATGGAAAAATAGAAACTAAAAGCAAATATTAAAAACAGTTAGACTACAAAGTTGAACTAATGATGTTTCAGTCGAAGGCAATCCTAAACAAATGTGTTTTTAATCATGATTTAAAAGATCCCAGGCTTTCCGCACTTTTACAGTTTTCTGGAGGTTTGTTCCAGATAAGTGGAGCATAGGAACTAAATGCTGCTTCTCCGTGTTTGGTTCTGGTTCTAGGTATGCAGAGTAGGCTGGAGCCAGACGACTGAGTGGTCTGGGGGGTTGATATACTGATAACAAGTCTGTGATGTGTTTAGGTGCTAGGCCATTCAGTGATTTATAGAGTAACAGAAGTATTTTAAAGTCTATTATCTGAGATACAGGAAGCCAGTGTAAGGACACACAGTAGGCTGTGTGCTCAAAGAATGAGGTCAGGTGACTCTCTGAATATACTGAATGACCAGGTTATTCCATCAAGGAGTTTTTTTTATCCCTGATGGCACGGGCTTATTCCAAGATGTATATGCTAGGATTCATTGTGGTCGATTTGTGAAAGAGTGGTTCAGGGAGCATGAGACATCATAATCACACATGGATTGACCGCCACAGAGTCCAGACCTCAACCCCATTGAGAATCTTTGGGATGTGCTGGGGAAGGCTTTGCTCAGCTGTAAGGTCTTGGTGAAAAATCAATGCAACACTGGGTGGAAATAAATCTTGTGACATTGCCGAAGCTTATCGAAACAATGCCACAGCGAATGCGTGCCATAAGCAAAGCTAAAGTTTGAGTGTGTGACCTTTTTTTTGGTGGTGTCTTTTTTGTCCAGACAGTGAATGTAAGACATATATGTTTTGGTAGCAATGAAAGATAGGCTACAGGATTGCCAAAACTACCCGTTTCCCTTTAAACATACACTATAAACTTGAATCACATGCCATTCTGACGCTTCTCCACCCTGTAGAGCTGTAACAGTTTCAGCTTTAATGGGAGAGCTTTCCACAAGTGTCTTTATCAGCTATATTTATTCTTTCAGCAGCGCCATCGTGAGGTGAGATACTGATGTATGATCATGAAGCATGACAAAAAAAAAAATCCAAGTGACAAAAAAGTCTGGCTTGCAGTCTCAGTTTCAATCTCACAGGTGTTCACTCGGGTTCAGGTCAGAGCTCTGTGTAGGTCATTCAAGTTCCTCCACACTGAACTCACTCATCCTGGTCCTTATCGAGCCCTGTTTGTACTGGTGCACATTCATACTGGAAATGGAAGGAAAAATATTTGATGTCTGAAAGACCAGATTAAACTGAGTTATCTAAAGATTTTTACTAAAGAAAATAGAAAAACTTATTACAAGTAATTATTATAACTTAATAATTTGGTAGTAAATCGAGGTAAGCCTAAATATCCCATATCTTGAATGTTTTATATTTAATTGACCTTCAGATTGTTTTTTAAATGTATTTCCAACAAATTATTTATTCAAACATTTGGTTTTATGTTACTGTTTTTTTTCTCTTTTACTTATAGATGAATGTGCATCCAATTTATTCCCTTGTATACCTTGTTTTCCCCACAAGCCTTTTTATTTTCATGTATTATTTTTACATTTTTCTGCCTCCTTCTTTTTACTTTTCCTTATGTATATCTTCCGCATGTAAATAAGGTGGGATGTCCTGGGATATTTAAACAAAGACATATTAAGAAATATATAATTAATTCTCGTTTTGAAATAATTTATAAATGTATTTGTTTGGCCATTTATATATGTCCGATTTTATTTTTAATTCACAAGTCAGTTTCGGTACAACACAGTTAGCCACATGTGCGTAAACTCCCCCTTCACAGGATACTGCGTCAACAGTGCTTCCGCATTTGCTAAAATATCGCGAGATTTAGGGAGCAGTGGGGAAAAGAAAATGGAATCCAATGCTAGCATGGTAGCTCAACAAATCTAACAATTACTGGAAACCGTAACATATATCTAAGGTATGACATTTCCCTGCTTTTTATGTTCCCAAACAGCATTATTAAATACAGCTACTTTTAAAACTTAGACATTATTAGTTCGCCGCCACGGCTAGCTGGGTTAGCATCAGACAACAATGTCGGACGCTTTTAACTAGTAGCAGTTCTCCTATGGGGCCTAACGGAATTACTCGGCTCTGTCGCTGAGAGCGAAAACGTGTTGTTTTTGCGGTTTTGCAGCTGGCCGGGGTCTGTTATGTAAATCAAGAAGGCTTGTTTCATTACTGCTTCTCTAACCACCGTTGGTTTAAAAAGCACAATTACTCTTAATGAGTACGAACGAACAGCAGCACCAGTTTCTGTTTTGGTAAACACGGTCAAATCTAGTCCTTACCCCTCAGTCTCAAACGGTTGATTAGCATTTATATCGATATTATAGCATAAAGGGTACAGAGGGCAAAACAAATCCACAGCCTATAAAATGAATCCTTGTTAGTTTTTATCTTAAATCCATGTTTGGAATTCAATCTGTAAAGCCAGCCTTGGCAGAGATGACTCCAGGATGCTGATTACTAGCCGGGTTGTTTTTAAACTGCTGGAAGTTAACCAAACACTGAGCATTACGGAGAATCTTTACTCACCTGTGGTTATATTTTGTTGGATTATGTTGCAATCACCAAACTATTATTAAAGGGAAACAAATCCCCTTTAAAAGGAGGCAGAGTTCAGTTATCGTTTATGTATCATCTGATCTGACTAGTTTCTTTAATATCTTCGCATCTTTTGCTTTTTGAATCTTTAAGATGGTGGATTTTTAGTTGTAGTTTTGGTCTATCTTGCTCACTATACATAAGTGCTACTTTTAGATTCCTGTACTCTAAATATTTTTTAGTGAGGAAATAACTTTAGTTGTGACAAAAAAATGTCACCAAAAATAAAATCCCATACACCTCAGAGGAGAAGATTCCAGATATATGCCTACCCCCATTTCATAAGCTTGTTGCCGTTTCATTTCAACAAACCACTTCATACTGATTCAGTTAAATCAATGCATATCAATTTTCTTTTTAGTTGTGTATTTTCATAATTTATAGCAACTAGCATTGTTACAAATGCTTATAATTGTTTTGAATTCTTATATAAATGCATATAATAATTTTTCTTGTTGTACAGTTTGTATTAGTGCCTATTTTAATGTATTAATGTTTATAGCCCCTTTGGGAATGTTTACTCATATTAAATGTGACAGATTATGACCCTAGGTCAAAGCTAAATAACTAAATGACTTCCTGTGTGTGTGTGTGTATATTTATGGGAGGCATAAAACCACATTTCCTTACGGTAGACTGAGTAGACAAGATCACTGTTTTTTTAAAAAAAATGTATCTCTTGTCAAAGTGGATCTAAATTGATGCCAGTCACTGCCAAGCTGGATGTCCCACAAAATCCTTTCATTTAAATTGTTTATGGACAGGGTTGCTGCCTACTGCTGTCGGCATGGACTCGATAGAACAGACCAATGCACTTAATGATGATGGTAGTTCAGGTACAACAGGTGAGTTTCTTAAGCAAGCAGCTTAAAAAGGTCAAGCTGTCGCTTCTGTTTTTCATTCTTTTTTTGTCTATAGACGAACAGCAGAGCCAGTCAAGCGGGGCGGACTCTGGCACCAGGCCATCCTTGTCGCAGGTTAAAAAGTCCTGGGGATTCAGAAGGACAACCATTGCTCAACGGGAGTTCATGGAGGAGGTCGGAGATGTAACCTACAGTCCCCCGCTGGTTCGTAGGGGCAGAAGTCGAAAAGCCAACAAAACACCAGAGACAAACACAGAAGGCAGCACCAAACAGAGAACTCAAACAGCTAGGAGTGTGATAGAGAACCTGCAGTGGTCTGCCCCTTCCTCACCTGTGTCAGAAGATAGCAAGGAACCACCAGAGACATCTGCTGGAGGGGCCTTTGATCCCAGCTTATGGCAGGACTTTGGATCTGCTTTCCACACTGCCTTCTCTCTGCTTGGTGGCGATGAAGGCCTGCCATTCACAGATGCACTTGCAGTTCCTGATTTTTTGGGGCCTGCTAATGAAATTGAGCCCGCTGATCCACAGGCTGTAGAAGAAAATGAGGTCCCTGATAATGTGGATGACATGGAGGTTACACAGCCTCAGGCTCCTGAAATGGACATTACACAGCCTCGTTCCCCTGACTGTGTTGCAGAAAGACAGAGCGATTATGTTGTCATGGTCTCTAGTCAAGAAGAGGACAGTGATGAACTTAGTCTGTTGCAAATAAAAGAGCGGCTGGCCGCCAGCAGCAGACAGGAAGACTCAAAGACTCGAGGTGGGAAGGGGGGAAGAGGAAAAGCGAGGGGGAGAGGGAGAGGCAGGGGAAGAGGTAGAGGAAAAGGGAAAGGGAAAGGAAGAGGCAGGGGCAGGGCAGCAGAGCTTCAGTCGATCATTGCGGACAGTGAGGAGATGGATGATGATGATGTGATGGTTGTCGATGCAGATGAGCGGCAAGATTTACACGAGAGCATCCAAAATGATCCACAGAGCCCTCCAGACATGGAATCAACATCTGACCGCTTTGATATAACTCTGAATGCTGCTCTGGAGTCAGTCAGCGCAGACTGCATGATCTTAGACAGTGATTTTAGTAGTGCTGGAACTCGTGGCCAGTTTGATGATGCACCAGATGAGGAGGAGGGAGAGGAAGGCAAGAAACAGGGAGAGACTATAGGAGAGCTTCCAAGCATAGCAGAGAGTAAGGGACATGACTCCGCCATGTGCTTCGTCTGCAGCCAAACACACATTAAGAGGTACATGCTCTTTTCTGGTAACAAGGTCTGTTAACTGAGAGGTTTGCATAGCTGTTTTGTATGTCTGTTTCACATCGTGAAACGTCTTTTTTTCAGGTTCATGATCTGCTGTAACAGCTGCCAGGAGTGGTTTCATAGTGCCTGTGTTGGTATCAGTGAGACACAGGAATGGACGATAGAAGAGAAAGAACAGGAGTACACGTGTTTAACCTGTACTACAACGAGGCAGACCATCATCCACTTAGAGTCTCACCTTGAGCCAGACCTTAGCTTTCCTGAATGTCTGACACTAAGTCCTCCTGAAGTGGGATTGGAGCAACAAGAGGAGCAACAGCAAGCTGTCAAGGTTTGAATTTCACTTGGATTGTTACCCGTCCACGAATGGCTCAAAGCGTGTAGTCCAACCAAAATAATTGGTGCTTAACTTTTTGGGCATTTTGCGGTGCTGATTGATGGCATATTTAAAATGTTAACACAAGTATAACAGATCTTCAGTCGCTGATTTTCCTGAAAGGGTCCGCATGTAAGTTGGTGATCTATGTTTAGGAGGCTGTTTTAGTGGAGGAAAAGGAAGAAGAGAGGGAAGCTCCGCAGACGAGGCCTGAAGCGGAAGCTGAGGGTGACCCTGAAGCTGAAGTGGAAGCTGAAGCCGAACCTCAGAGCGACATGGAGACGGACGGTTCTTTCGGTCTGTGCACAGGGCCTGGCTGCGCAAAACAAGCGCTGCCGGATTCTGTTTACTGCGGCACTGACTGCATCCTTCAGCATGCTGCTATTACTATGAAGACTCTTTCTTGCGCTGAGGTGTCTAAATCCAAACGACCACAGAGAAAAGCTGCAGCAGTCAAACCTGCAAAGGTAAGCAAAAGTCTACACTAGGTGAAGTAACTATTTTTAGTTTGGTGAATTTAAAGGATAATATTTTTGATGTCGATGTGTTTCAAATATTCCACGCAGGCTCAAAGCTTGTACCGAACGTCTAAGAGGTTGTCAAGAAAAGCTTTGGAGGATGCTGATGAAGTGGAGATGAAGGAGGAGCACGCAGAGCGGGAGGAGCCGTCTGCTTCTCCTAAAACCTGTGACCCCAGTCTCACAGATGTTATGTCAGCTTCCATACCGTCATCTAGCCTAAACACCACGTGTATGTACCACTCAGTATTCATCCAGTACACATTCAAGCAGTTTATTCACCATGCACAAAGCACTTCCTCAGATATCATAGATTTGTCCTTCCCTTTTAAATCCATTTGCGACATTAAACCAGCACACAATCCCTGCACACATACGTTTTCTCTCTCGAATGACTGACAAGTAGCAGGGGTCAGCACTGGGGGTAAGTATGTTCAATTTTATTGTTGCTCTTGAATTTCAATGTTCTGTTGAGACCCCTTATTGGATCATACTAGGCAAACACTCTTAAACCGGTATTAAAAAGAAACGCTCGGGTAACATACAACAGATGAGTAGAAGGTGTCCGGCCGGGTGTTGTCCGGTGCATTTCTGCTTTTGGGGTTTCTGTGTTGATACTTCATTTTAATTTTCAAACTCGAGTATTCTTCATCTGAACAATGAACAAATCCCCACAAGTTGGAAAACATTACTTATTCTATGACCAGTAAACTTCAATGAGGAACCCTTCCTAAGGTTTTTGCTATAGGACTTTTATCTAAGCTTTACATTGTGCACCTATGATTAGCTTTCCTGAAAGAAGCAAGCTGCTCAGTAATGCTGTCTGCATTTCATTCAAAAAGGTCCATTAGTGGCAGCGTTTCACCTTTTCTCTGACAAAAGCTAAGAAACCCATCTCCGTTGCTGTTTTATGGGATCACGTTTACTCTCCTGCTTTGCTTCTAGTTAAAAAAAATAAAAATAAACATGCTCTCAAAAACATACAGGGTGGGGCACATCTCTTGCACACATTTCTGCGGAGTACTGGAAAATATTCTGTGATCAATCTTCCAACAAAAATTGCATATTAAACATTCACCAATCATTTTCAGCTGGAAAGTGCTGATATCTTATAGTTCCTGGGCATGCATATCACACAAATGCCCATGTCACAATGTTTTTTGTGAACAGACAGTTTCTGTGCATTCATGAAGCTGACACCACATAAAGAGCTTTGCAAAGTACGTGGGACACATCTTACACACGTTAAATAATACTTCTACAATACCTAATCCTGCTGAATGTATGTTGCATCAAAGCAAATCATTCAGTTTCTTCAAAAACAAGTCGGGATTGTTTAACGTTTACCATTAAAAGATAGGGATACTTAATTTAAACAGTTGCAATGCTTGTCTGTAGTACCTTGCAAAAATATTTGTATGCTTTGAACATTTTGACACTTGTTGCATTACAACCACAAACTTTAATCTATTTTTTAGGATTTATCAAAAGTAGATCATAATTTTAAAAAGGTAGAAAAATAATCTGTGGTTTTAAATCGAATATTTTTACTTATAAAAATCTGAAAAGTATGGTGTGCATTTTTAGCCCCCTTTTCTCTTGATACCACTAATTGACATTCACCTCCAATATTTAGTAATTAACGTCCAGTTGTGTCTAATTTTACCCTCAGTAGAAATACAGGTGTAACCAAAAAAGGTTAAAAAAATAAAACAACTGAACTTTTATTCAGCTTCAGAGTAAAAGTCCAGTTTTATTGTTTTAACCTTTTTTGGCTTGATCATGACCTGGATGACTGAGAATACAGGTGTGTTGGTTGTTGGAAAACACAGCAGAGCAGGTCAGGGACAGAGTTTATGAAAAATTTAAAGTGGAGTAAGGATATAAAACAACGTCCCAAGCATTGAACTTGCAGAGCCCTTCAACCCATCACCAAAAAAATTGAAAAAGGACGACACAGCAGCCACCCTACTAACACATTGCTGCCCATCTAAAGTGACAAACCAAATCAGGATTAAGCAGCATGAATCAGGGAAATCTTACTCTTGCTGTCCCAATTCTTGCATTTAATAATTAGTGGCAAAAAGCAAACCATGATTGAACAAAAATAAAGTCCCGTGTGCTGTTTTCTACAGGCCATGTAAAGGACACAGCAAACGTGGATGAAGATTGCCAAAATGGTCAAAGTTGAGTTTTTTTGCTTGCATGCTGGATGCTATGAATGGGGGGGACTGACACTACACAGCCCAAATACATCATCTTCAAAATGAAACATGGTGGTGAAAGCAGGATGCTCTGAGGCCATTTTTCAGCTGGGTTAGGGAACCTTGGTGGAGCTACATACAGGGCATTACTAAGAGAAACTCTCTAAAAGGCTGCAATAGACTTGAGACGCCTAGCAGGGCAACCATCCTAAAATTTCAGCCTGATCTGACTCTTAGTGGTTTAGATCAAAGCACATCTTTGTGTTAGAGTGGTCTTGCCAAAGCCTAGATCTAATCAAGAATCTGTGATAAGACTTGAAAATTGATCTACTCTCCATCCAGTCAGGCTGAGCTTGAGCTATTTTTTTTTTTTAAAAAGAAGAAAAAAAACAGTAAATACATCTTGTAGGTGTTTTCAAAGCTGGTAGGGACATACCACAAATCTCTTGTTGCTGTAATTATAATAAAAGGATATTTGACAAAGTACTGACACAGGACAGCTAAAAAAACAAATGCATGCCACACATTTCGGATTTTATGTGTAAAATATTTTGAAAACCATTTACCTGTAATAAAGATGTTCAAGGGGAGGGAATGGTATTGGAAGGCATTTTTACATGATTTGATTTGGGAGCAACTAATTTTTAGTCTAGTGTCCAAAAGTTGAATTAATTGCCTAGTGAGCTTTTTTCCAACAGGGTTTAATTTCAACTGCAACTTAGACTCCTACTTTATGCTATAGAATATGCTGGTTTTCCGATGCACTGCCTGTTCTACTTCAGGGGTGCTTCTTCTGATGTTGAAGCATATTATGTTTTTATTGTTCAGCAGTCAGATGCTACTGACAGGCACCTTTTCCCTGAACTATTTTGTGAAGAGTTGCACTTAAACACAATTTGGGAGTAACAGAAGTTTTTTGTTGCATAAAATGCTCCATTGCAAATACATAGCCCCTGCATTTCACAACTTTCCATATTCATGCCATTTAAATTAGCTTTCCACGTTTCTTAGTGAGCTAACTCTCAAATTTGGTTGTGTAGTGTTTAAACTTCCTTTATCTTCGATACACAACTCTCAAATGCAACTTCTCTTAACTGGTTGAATAAATCCCCCGGCTGACCATGGTGAATACGGCTGCTTTAGAGCAGGAGGAGTTCATTTCGCCAATTCACAACATCTATCATCTGAAGACATTTCACTAAGTCAGTTCTATCAGAATGGTTAAAAAGTTTTCTTTCTAAGCAAACCCAGCAGACTGCACCAAGTCATTGACTTGCATGGTTCGATCATCCTGGATCCCTCATACTGAGAATGCATGTAGTGACATTGGAGAGGAAAACTCTCCTTTAACTAGTAGAAACCTCCAGCAGAACCAGTCTCAGCGTGAACGACCATCTGCCACTACCGACTGTGGGTTTGAGAAGACAGGACAGAGACACACAAAAAGAGCAAGAAAATACTGATCCAGGAGTGCTTTGTATGTGAGAGAAGTGAAAGGTTAATGGCAGTACTAGCTCCTTCACTGACTTGATCTTGGAGAGAAACACAGCTAAGCAGATATTTGAGCCAGTTTTCAGGTCTAAAGGATAAAAGAGAGCACATACAGTTAATCGCAATAAAAACTCAGCCAATGGCTGTGTCTAGGATAGAGACATGGTTAGCCACTGAAAAATGGGGCTAAATGTATCATCTACAGAAGGAAAGCATGAAGTTGTTAGCATCCGAAGGTCCCCTGATGCTCCCCTACAGGATAGTGTTACAGCAAAACAGAATGCCAGGCCAGAATTACCTACTATGAAGAGAAAAACAGGGAGCACATCAAGTTGAAATAACGGAAAATAATGCAAAATTGGTGAGTAGTAGGACAATGTAGCCGAGTGAGGGAAATTGGTTTTAATATCTTCCAGCCCTAAGCCTATATCAGCATTACTACAGAGGTAACTCAGGTTAACTTAAGCCACTCTAACTATAAACTTTATCAAAAAGGAAAGTTTTAAGCATGGTCTTAAAAGTAGACAGGGTGTCTGCCTCACTGACTAAAACTGGGAGCTGGTTACACAGCAGAGGAGCCTGATAATTAAAAGATCTTCCTCCCATTCTACTTTTAGAAATTCTAGGAACTACCAGTAGACCTGCAGTCTGAGATTGAAGTTCTCTGGAACATATGGAGCAATCAGATCTCTGATGTATGATGAAGCTTGATTACTAAGGGCTTTGTTTGTGAAAAGGAGAAGTTGAAGTGCTATTCTTGGTTTAACTGGGAGCCAATGAAGGGAAGTTAAAATAGGATAAATATGATCTTGCTTTTTAAATTTCCTTGGAACTCTTGCTGCAGCTTTTTGGATCAGATGGAGCCTTGTAACTGCATTTTGTGGTCTTCCTGTTGGTAAAGAACAGTCTAGCCTTGGAGTAACAAACGCATAGATTAATTTTTCCTAGAAGTTGACACCATAGTTTCTATGCAGGGTGCATTATATGATACATTAGTAAATACGCTATACAGTGTTTGATTAGAGTTCTACATCAGTAAAAGGCTTTCCTGTCTCTTGACCTTAGGGGAAATTGCAGTTCAACAGTTACATCTTGGCCAGGTCACCTTTGTAAAAGAGATTAATAATCTCAGTGGATTTCTTTCCTGGAAAAATAAAGGTTAAATAAAGAATAAAGTTACACATTTGAGGCTCCGCTGGAGCAGAGCACCATTTTTATCTCAGAGTGCTGGGGATCTGTTGAAAAGCCCAAGTTGGGTGACAATAAGCCAACTTCTCAAGTCATGGTGTGAATACAATGGTGGTAGCTGAAAAGCTCAAGAGTACATGTTTCTACTCAAATACTAACATGCATCCGTATTCATACACAAACACAGATTGCTGCAAACTACTCACTGCTCGTTTCTGACATTACTTGGGATCTCTTACCAGGATCAACCTTTGATTTCTTTTTTTTAATTTTATATAAATCCTTGCAATTTCTTTCTAAAGTCAGTATCACTCCTCAAACTCAAGTAGGTCTTAAGGTACTTACAGCTGATGTTTGTAATGTCAGCTGATCAAAATGCCAGAAAATGACACGTCTTAAGATTTATGAGACAGGAGGGCTGTTGATGCCTTCCCTTTTCAATCCCTTTAAAAAGTAAACAGATAAAATGTGCCATGGATCTCAGAAGTACAAGCATATTCGGATCCATGACGTAAAACCTGCCGTGGAAACATAACTTGGACTAAGTCTTGATATATACTGATGGCCAAAAGAAATCTTTCCCCATGACACCAGTTGTTCAGTAGTGTATCATAACCCAAGGGACCACCTGTTGCAAACACCTCTGCCCGGCACCTCATGGAGCCACTGAACCTCTTGGTGTGCAGCTGTGAAGTGCTGGCACATTCCTGAAGAGGATCCCGACTGTGCAGCTGGCTCCTGGCAGGAACCGGTCAAGTCTCCAACTGTGATGCAGCAATGCAGTTCAGTTTCTCGCTGGGGTGGACGTCAAGGGATGAGACTGCATCTTCACTCCATGATATTCCCATAACAAATGTGAGCCGGGTGTCTGAGTGAGGCCTGAGAGCAGAGGTTTTGTCCTGGTGAATTACAGAACTCCATGGAATCTTTTTAAATGGTCACAAATGTTGCTGGTGCATGACAGATATCCAGCCCCCTACTTTATGGTCCTTTTCCCAATGATGCGTTTCTTTTCCATCAGTATATACAGCAAAAAAGCAATATACCCCAACTTATTACATAATACACTTTTCGCCCAGACATTACTCTTATCCTTGTGGTGATTTACTATTCTTTTTTGACAGTATATACACTTTTTTGTATAATGCATTGAGGAGTTTTTTGGTCTCTAACACTGTATGACATTAACATTGTGTCAATCAGTTATCAGGATTTTTTATATGGATTTTATAAAAGAAAACTGACTGGAGTAAATAATAATAATTTAACTTTATTGATCTCACAATGGAGAAATTCACTTCTGCATCTTAACCCATCCCCTTGGGGAGCAGTGGGCTACCACTGTGTGGCGCCTGGGGAGCAATTGGGGGTTAAGGGTCTTGCTCAGGGACCCAGAATGGCAGCTTGTGGGAGTTGAACTCAGAACCACTGGGACTGAAGCTCTGTGCTTATTAAGCTATATTAAATATTAAGCCAATATATTTTGGCAAATACTCAATACTCTCAACGTATTTTGTTTAAATGCCAAGCAATTTTCATTTATTACTACGGATACAAACATTTTGAGTTGAGTTTCATGAATTGCAGTATCATTAAAAGCAGTTATTGAGATTTAAAAAGATTTAGATACTTAGTTTTAAATCCCACATCTTAGTACTGCTTACAGCAAAAAGCTAAAGAAAATGAATAAAATCATAAGGAATACTTAACTTTGCTGCTTTCCCTCAAAACCTGTTTGTCAGCTTACTCTCTCTTGAGTCTCCATCAACAAAGTTGCCAAGTTTAAAGTAGACCCAATAAAATAGTTTTCAGTTTTTTTGTGAAAAGACCCATAGAGGTATTTGTGTTTTTTAATGAAGCTTCCCAATGATACAAAAATGTCTGTGGTCATTTGACGTATTTAAACTTCAGAGGAGACCTTAGTTTTTGCTTAATGATTGCCTTAAGCATAAGGAAACAAGCAAATATTGTTTCAAATGTACTCATGACAATAGTTAGCGGTTCAACTATGCACTCAATATCGTAATGTATTCCTCAAAATAAAGAAAGCAAACAGAATATAAGTAAAGGAAGAATCTGTCAATAACTTTTGAAATATAAAGTCGCTGTATGTTCCGTTGTGTACATATCCAGTATACGTATATGAAATCAAATTGTAACAATAACAATAAATTATTCTCAATAGAGAGAGACGGGCCAGCTGTCAGTATTAAAGAATACAAGTTTTAGACCTAGGCACTTTGACTTTGTAAAGTGCCTTGAGATGACATGTTTCATGAATTGGCGCTATATAAATAAACTTGAATTGGAAAAAAATTGAATTGAAAAGTAAAATATCCTGTCAAACTGTTCCTCGAGATTAAACGTCTTTAATGAGATTCCAGAAACAGTGCTCCAGGTTGTTGTTTTTCTTCCCCCCAGCTGTATAAATTTCAAGACTAGACCTCTAGTCACCCATGTATTGCTGCACACTGCCAGTCAGTAGGTTTACAGACAGCTACTACACTTTTTCCTTACTGGAAAATAATAAAATCAGCTTCTTTCAAATATTTATAATCACGCTAAATCATGACAGTCATGACTTACAAAAGGATAACCAAAAATATCAGCCTTCATTTTCATAAAAAATACAGTTCTGGAGCAAGACAATCTTTTTGTGAAAATCATAATACTCAAGAACTATATTTGACTGGTATGACTATCCCTTGCCACAAGGTATGCATAAACTTAATCTGTCAAAGGTTATATTCGTAGCCTACAGTCTGGCCTCCACTGTTTTACAGGGGGAAAACTGGACATTATGCCACTGTCACAATGTTTTGCATGTCAAAGTTTAAAAGACAATTATTTTTCATCCATATAGAGTCACTGAGTTTCTGTGTTGTCAGTTTCTGCATCGACTTTAGTTGAAGTTTTATTTGTGTTTGCTTCCATTGCCGACTGTGTTAAACCATGCTCTGCCAGACAAAACCCAAATACTTCCATTCTGAAAGAAAGGCCTTGTTGACCCATGACTTGCATTATGTCACGCTATTAGAAAAGGTGGAATATTAAATAATTGCTAAAGGTCACAATGATGAGCATAATCAAATGATCATTTCATGATTTTAACATTTATTTTGGCTAAATCATAACCTGTCTAGTTTTAAGTCTATTAACTTTTCAGACCAAACAATAAGTGCAGTTTATTTTCACCATATTATCTCATTTATCCCATTTGGTGGTGATATTTCTCTCATAAAAAGTCCTACGTATTCTTGATTTAAAATAAAGCAAAGTATGTTTTTTTTATTTCTATGTATTTCCTACGTAACAGGGCAAGCTTTGTTTTGTTTTTCCTGCGTGTCATATGAGCAAGTCATCTAGTGCAGTTGTCATGGAAACGGCAGTGACTCTTAATGGGTATCAACGTAAATAGCATTTTGCTTATTTATTTTACAGTGCACATGTTCTGGAATGTGTTAGATTTAGATTGGTTGCATCTTGAAGTGTTTTGGTATTACATGCTTTGATATTGTGCACTTCCTAAAATCAATATATCAAGATATTTATTCCTTATTTAATCACTTCCCAACCTATGACGAAAGCAGCCGATTTTAACACACAAGCGCCCTCTACTGTCCCAAAGAAAAATATCCAGAGTAAACCACCTTTATTATTTCTAGTATTTCAAAGTTTGGAATATCTGTTTGAAAGAGCATTTGAAAAGAAAAAAAAAAGCCTGGGAACTTTTGTGTAGAAATATAATATTTTAAAAATGCCATTATCCTATATTAATGAAGAGTTAAAAAAAATTGACTTTATGTGCTAAAATAATCACCTTCAAAAATAGCTATATATTTGTGTTTGAAAATGTTTTGAAAGATTAATCAGAAGAAGGCAATACTAATGTAATTAAAACAATATTGAAACTTGCTTATTATTATTATTATTATTATTATTATTATTATTATTATTATTATTATTATTATTATAAGTCATCCATCTGATAGGAAATAGACTGATTAATTAGAAATTTAGCTCAGTAATAATATACTTCCCATTTAACATGGTAGTTTCATATGTTTACTTTTGTTTATATAATGTTTATATATAGGAAATGTATTAAAGAGCTTTAAAAAGGGTGGGCAGGTTGCAGGTATAGGTGAACTTTGTTTTTGCAGTTTTATGTCTGAGAGCAAACATTCAGAAACTTGCACATAAACAAATCGACTTAAGAATAAGAGGAGGCTTTTGGTATTTGGTTGTGCAGTTTTACTCATTTTTAGGGTTTGGTGGATAAAACAAGCTCTTGTCCGTCTGTGTGCCCTTTAGAAATATACTTGTAGTTTCACCAAAAACTCCCAAGTTTTCAGGCAAACGCATCTTCAGCAGAAGCAGCATCTCAGATCTGTTCACAAATGGACTCCTTTTCTACTCAAGCAAAGACCCGAGCTAACACATACGTATAATTGCTTGTGTGTACTACATACAACTTTGCAACAAAGATTAAGATTGTCATACACTCATACATAATCATGACTGTACATGGCAAAACACTGAATGAAATGTGTACCAAAATATTTGTGTAAAAACTTTCAAAATGATGATCAAACTCACATGGGTACCATTCATATAATTTCTTTAATTCATTATAGATTTCGTTGAAATGTGAAATTCATCGGCAGTCATTATCACATTGCTTTGTGTTGTTTTTGAGTTGACGTTTTTTTTTTTTTTAAAGAACACCTTCACTGTTTAATATGACTGAGAGGTTCCTTCATTCTTTAAAACCACAACTCTATATTTTTGTCCCGAGTAGTGTCTGCAAATATGTACCTTTGCCCTACATTTCTTGTTTGGCTCAACTGCAGCTTCTCTCCAGCAAACTCATACTTTTCATTATTTCTTCTTGGTGGCTTTTTCATAATGTGTTTACCTTTAGAGCTTGCTACAAACTGAGTAATTTAGCCACATTTTATTTTCATAATTTTGTTGTGACGGAATGTTTTTGAAAAAATTATTATTATTTCTTAAAGTTCCATCAAGAATATTCTTGTGTTCTGTGGAGCACTATGGTTTAGGTAAAGGATTGGTGTACAAACACCGCATTTCTTGTCTTTTTTAATGCATACTAGGGTTCCCAGATGTTTAAACGAGCTGCAGACTGGATCTACACAGAATATTTAAGAGAATCAGCAACAGTTATTATTCGGCAATTACTTAACGTTATTTGAACAGGTGGTAGCTGCAAATGCTGCTTGAGGAAGATGTCGCTCTTTGCTGTAGGGCTGAAATAAATGAATTAATCACGATGAATCGATTATTGAAATAATCGTCAGTGAATTTAGTAATCGAATAATTAACTGGAGTATGCAGACTCTAAAAGATGCCATTTGCGGAAAGAACAAACCACTCAGAGCCTTGATTAAGCCACGGCAGTACAAAATATGTACATGTTTTACAATTAAGATGGAAAAACCTTCTTTGTTTGTAAATATGAACTATCCAGAACTCAAGTGGCATAGATTTAGCTTCACCTGGTTTGAATTCTGGAAAAGAAAATCTATTAAGGACCCTTTGCTGTGTGATTGTTACTCTGTTAATCAAATAATTGCAAAACAATTCATTTACAGCCTTTGTTATAGTGTCTACTTTTTTGCCAAACAAGGATATATATATAATTGAGGTATATTAACATTTACTAAGAGTATCTCTTTTTAGATTAATCGGTTAATCAAAAAAGTCAATAACTGCAGCCCTACTTTGCTGCTTATCTGCTGCCACATTCACAGTGTTGAAACGGCAGCTGTCGACTTTCATGTGTTTACGCTTCTGTTTTGACTTTAAAAATCGAGACATTAATTTGCTGTTTACTGCTCTGTTAGGTTAAGCAGGTCAGATTATGGAGGTGGGGTATTTTTAAATATGCAACCTACAACAATTTAATTAGCCTGCTTCAACTCCAGATCATGATCTTTGTAGTGGATAAGTAAATAATTGGAGGTACTACAACTGCAGGTTCCCTGGATTGTTTCCAACAGTGTTTGAAACATAAATACTTGGCCCTGAACTACTGTCTTGCTCAAAGCTCATACTGAAAATGTTTTTGTGTAAATGACCTCTTTTATGCCACTGCAAACACAAGGTAGCCGCTCCCCTGTTCTGACTAATTAGACAAGATACTTTGGAAAACAGGGACCTTGTAAATTAGAGTGGGGGCACATTTTGCAAAGGAGGGTTTAGACAGTTTTTGCACATTTAACATGTTGCAGAAGAACTTTAACAGCAGACATGTCACATACAAATGCCTGTTTACATACTCGGAAGCAAATGGGAAACAAAAAGACCGGAGTGACTATGTGGTAATTACAAAGTACTATTATTAAACTCCAACCACAAAGGCAACATTGTGATTAGGTTTAATCACAACCACTTTAGTTTTTTTTAATACAAACTACCTTATATGCTTCAGAATCAGAAATACTTTAATTTAATAATGTAATAACTTTTAATAGATGCCAGGGAATCATGTCAAGATTTAGGGCAGCATCAAAACTGAAAAAACTCAAATGTCTCACCAATGATGTGCAAGTCTACTGAAGGCATTAAGTTAAGCATTTTCCCCACTGCCTTTTGGGAAAAAATTGGGAAACGTTTTAGTGGATTAATTTTCACCAGAGCTTCTGCTTAATCTTCTGGTCGATTTAAATTGTATACACACCAAGTGTTAAATGTTGAGTTGCTGTCTAGATTGTCTTAAAAGTACAATTTCATCTTTTTGAATTAATCGTGTGTATTACAAATAATGAGTCCACTGTACCATAAATCCTGCACTTTAGCCTTTTGGTGAGAAGTAATGCAACTTGCGTTTAAATTTGTTGCAAAAAAAAGATATGACTGAAAACCTGCAACAACAGAACATTTTGACTTTGTGCAAAATACTTAAACAAGGTAATTACATTGTCACAATTAATGAAACTTTATATTTGTTTTGATCAAGTGAAAAAAAAACCATGGAATCAGTTAATGAGGAGGAAAACATGTTGAAAAGGCATGTAATTTACATTCCTAAAACAAAATACCTGCATGACCCGGACAGGAAATTAAGGACTGCAAGAACAGAGAAATTAGTTCTTCTATTCCAGGCTGCAGAAACGAAGTTCTTACTAACAGGGTCCTTTCATAATTCAAAAGGAACTTGCCTGGAGAACCCCGAGGAACAAGTCTCGCACACTGCAGCATACCCACTTCATATTCTTCAAACACCACATAGGAAAAAAAAGCTTCAGCTCAGAATATTCATCAAAAACAAGATGCAAGAAATCTTAAACCATGGCTGCAAGAACAGAAAGACAACGATTTGTTGTTGCAAGCCCAGGAGAGAGAGCATATTTCTCTGTTCTTGCAGAGTGTGTATAGGCTTATAATCTAAATGAGCACGCTTACAGACTAAATGAGATGTTGTACTTGGCTGATTGACAGGAAATAATTGAACTGACAAGAAAGTTATGAGTTGAAACAGGGGAAAGAAAAAAACTCATTCATGAAGGTAAATAAACACTGTGTATAGCAGAAGATATTAGCTGTTCAGTCATGTGTATTCGAAATGTGATGCAAGTACAAACAAAATTGGAAGATTGTTAAAGTAAAACGGCCCAAAGCAATAACGTACATCCCCATAAATTACACCTAAAAAGAAGCTAGCTAGTGGGACACTCCCATAGACTGTAGTATTTGGTAATAAATCCTGATTCTGCATTAGCCTAAAGAGTTGATGGTGAAACATTTATTTTGTGCGAGCCTATTGAAACATATAAAGATGACTGCCTGAAGAAAAGCAGATTTCTACTGTCATTGATGATTTATATGGGAAGAGATGTCGAGTAAAGGCAGCAGAAGAGAGGGCAGTCCATACTTCTGTGATTAATTCATAATGATTGTCATATTTTTTTTAGCTCTATTCAAATCGCAAAAGAAGGTGCCATTAATTTTATAACTTGTGGTATATTTTACAAAGCTAGAATTTTAAGCTGTCAAATAAAATGGCAGTACATCATACCATTTTTTATTTACATTTTTTTGGGGGATCTAAGTAAAACAAATTTACTGAACGTCTCCCAAAGACTAGCGATGACATACTCCCGAGGGATGAATGTTGGGTGCACTTATTGTCTCATTTTTTTTTTTTTTAACACACATTCAGACTGTTACACATATTTGCACAGATTCATGTCAGGTTTTCCTCATCCTAAGGATAAAAAGGTTGTTTTCTTATCCTTACATTGTTTCAGCCCATGGTAAAGTTTGGATACGCTTGAGCTGCATGCAGAAAATTGCATTTTCTAAAGCAAAAAGAGAAAGGTCTGCATGTACATCACTCACTTTTTTCAAATCTGGGATAACATTAAGATGCCTTGTTAGAAGCTGTTTTACTTCTTTAATGCAAATGCAAAATCCATTGCAGAATTTTTTTTTCACCTTCACTTTAAATATTTCTGTTTAAAAGATGAGAATTGCTAACCTCACTCTTGCCACATGGATGTAGTTCCGCCGAGCTCCACACGCCTCCACACATACATCTGGGATTGCTCCATTGGAAATGTGTTTCAGAAGGAGGGGCCATGTCAAAAATCCTTGCATATTATTGGATAAACCACTTTTCCAGAATCTTTACTGATGTGCTACAAGCTCTTGCCAAACCCGGTCAGGAGAAGGGCGAAAACATTGTTTCCACTAACACAAGCCTTCAAAGCCGTTTTCTGATGTTCTTCTAAAGAATTAATATTCGGTAGATTGGACAACACTGATGAAATAGCAGCACCAATGTTACCTCTTGCTTCCTCGCTGCGAGCCACCATTGTTGTCTGAATCCAAACGGTTGCTCCTCTGGTACGTCAGATGTACGAAAATCCTGTCCGCGCGATCCTGATTGGCTCGTCTATTTTATGTGGTATTGAAATCTCCCCCAATGGCAGCGATTCCAGATGGATGTGTTGACGCCGTGTGGAGCTCGGCGGAACGACATCCATCTGCTGAGAGTCAGGTTAGAGAATTCCAAAATGAAACAGCTTTTGAAACGGGAATGTCATGCAGATCTTGGTTTTATTGCAGTTTTTATCTGTGTAACATAATACCCTATCTATGCCTGCTTTTGATCAAGGCTTTCATTTTAGGATTGAAGCTACCTGCTGCATCTGTAGACTTATGTGCATGTACACAACCCTCGTTTCTACACTTGCCACTGATCACAAACACGTACTTGGCTATTTCTTTCCATACTGACACCTAGGTATTACACGTTTGACTTTTTTTCTATTTTGAGCACACCTCCAGGGCATTTAGACATTAGATAAAATAATTGTTTACTTTTTCTACACGCAACACTTCACAATGATGGCGCAAAAGCAAAAATTTGAAATTGTTGCCAAGTTATTGTGATTAAAAAACAGAAAAAGTAAAATGTGGATTAGTATTCATATATCTTTGGTATGGCTCTCAGACTTCTGTTCAGCACCGGATTCAAACTTCAGATGTTTTGGAGTCCACCTGTGGTAAATTCAGTTGAATGAACATGATTTACAAAGGAACACACTTGTGGATATCGGGCGGCAAAGAGCTGAGGGAAGAATACAGAATATTTAATTTGCATTGAATGTTCCCAAAAATAAAGCACCGTGATCTCCATTAAGAGTTGAAGCACCAGGAACCTCTGGGGTTTTTTTTGTGGCAGAAAATGGGGACCCAATCTGCAGAGATAAAGAATAGAATTGAATAAATAGCCTGTTAAATATGACCAAAGTTGCTTAATTAAAAAGTATTGAAGAAAGGCTGCCAATACTCTACATGGAACATTTTTTTTTTAAAATAAATTCCTAACCCTCAGCAATGCCTCGCAATAAAGCAGCAGCTTGGCGTGATCGAAGAATAATTGTTATTAATTAAATACACCGATCTACAGCAACTTTGAGAGCCTCATACCAGAACATTTACTCACATCAATCAACTCTGCCACATCTGACAATCGGCAGGTTTAGCGTCTGCTTCAGTGAACGCCAACGTTCATACTGTATTCCCAGCGACTTTCCAGTCTTTTCCCTCTTGAAATCATATTTTTTTTGAGTCCACCCCCCCCCCCCCCACTGGATCTTGGACCTTGTTGCATCGTTTTGCTGGGAGATGCTAATAGGCGTTTGTTGTTTTAATCCGTGCTGCGCATGCACAGTGACGTACTTCCTCTGTTATTAAAAATAAACACATAATGCTTTATTTACTAACAAATTGAGCAAAAATAAAGCTTAAAACGGCAAAATAACTAATACACCAGCAGTATGTGATAATCTTTCATAAAAACGTTATATGCAACCAGAGTGAGTTACTGATGTATAAATAAATAAAAAAAGGCAAATAATCTGGCTATGCACCTTTAAAGATGGTGCAGCTCTCAGCAGCCTTGGCCAATCAATGCTTTTTGTGTAATTATTCATCCAATCACATTAATTCAGCATGCCTTTCAATCAAAGTCACACTCCTGGCATCTTAGATGCACAAGCACAAATGCCACTCAAACATACGGATGCAAACAGAAGCCGGACAAAAACAACAAATAGACAGGAGAGAATGGTTCAGAAAAATATATTTTTTTACAAAATAATAAATTCATGCCACTGTTAACACCACACATATTAGAGCTGCATTAGGTAATTTTTGCAAATATTCTTTTCTTTACATATTTGTAAAGAAAAAAAAAGAATAGAGACAATCTGTGAAAGAAAAAATCAAGCTTCTATGGCTCCTCCTAATGGTCCTAATGCCATTAGCAGAAATACGCCGCTCCTGGGCAGAAAACACCAATTAGAGCCAGGAGGAGTGTCTTAGCAGTGTCAATCATGCTCTTGTACTTCCTTCTCACACGCCTCCACTGCGTAGCGTGAACTGTCGTTCGAGTTTTAGATTGTCGGTGTGCTGCAGCTGTTTGACGAAATGTTACAACCTGCTTTACAGGAAAACTGATAATTTTTCAAGTGGAACCTGCATAGATTAACAAAGACAGGTAAACAGTAGAAGACCGATGACAAAAAGCAAACTAAAACGAAAGATTTAGACCGAGCCGTAAAAAGAATTAGGGTAAACATTGGAGCAGCATAGCAGTCTCCGCTGTGGAGGAGAAGCTGTTGAAGTAAGCCAGTAGCGCAGCAGAGAGGGGGAGGAACCTGTTAGGTGTGCTTGTTCAAGTTTTCAGGCTAAGTCCACAGTTTCCGCAGAACTCACTGCAGCTTTTACAGAGCAACAGTATTGCAGAACTCTGCAAGAAACATCAGTTATAGTTTCAGTGAAAAAAAAAATCAGGTGTGAGCGCAGTGGTAAGCGACCCATTTACCCACCTGAATTCTGTATTGGGAGATTTGAGAATATGTTTTAAACATGGCGCTCACAATGTTGGCTCCTGTTTTCCTCTAAGACTTGATGAAAATGGCTGTCTCCTCTGGTCCAGCATCAAACTGCTGCTTGTCAACATGTCCGTTTTTGTGGGCCACAGCTTGGGCTTATGTACGAAGTACTGCTGCTAAGCAAGAACTGGAACCGGTTATGTGGAAAAACCCTTTAGTGAAAAAACAGCATCATGGAAACCAAGGAACACACAGAAAGGTCTATATGGTAGAAATTTAAAGCTTGTTTAGCTTTAAAACAATATCCCAGACATTGAACATCACCGTCATCCAAAGGTGGAAAGGGAATATCATAAGTGTATACCTGTAAACTACAGCAAAACTTGGCCATCCACCTGAACTGACAGGTTGGTATAACATTAATCAGAGACGCAAACAAAATGCCTGTGATAACATAGGAGGAGCTGCAGAGATTGACAGCACAGAAGTGAGATTCTGTTAACTGGACATCTGTTGGTTGTTCACTTCACAATCCTGGCATGTATGGAAGTGTGTCAAGAAAAAAAGACATTGTTGAAAGATGGGAGGGAGCAGAGCAAATGTGTGGAAGGTGATCTGATTCGGTCAGATGAGACCAAAATAAAATTTGACATGCAAGATAGTATGCATGGTGGGAAAACAACACAGCACATCATCCTGAACACACCATCCCTATGGTAAAACATTGTGGTGGGATGACTTTCACCAGGAACAGAGAAGCTGGTCAGAGTTGTTGCGATGATGGATGAAGCTAAATACAGGGCAGTCCTGGAAGAACTGAAAGACTTGACACTGAAGGCTTGCTTTCAACAGGATAATGACCCTAAGGAAAAAGAAAAACACTCATCAAACTAATTTTATCTAATCTACTCAGACTTTATGTACACAGATTAGAAGGTGTTACCATCTCTGTGGCTCTACATAGATTAAAATATTCCAGTTTTATTCTTGCACAAATAATCCTGTTGAATCAGACACTGATGTAAATATTCTCCTCAGCAAGATGCTTAATCTCCCCACCAGCCACATTTCTAAAACATTGTCTCAGTGTCTACACATATTTAATTTCTTGCACAAACAATGGACTGTTACCCTTTTTAAGTAGTTCAAATGCACCAAATATGTTTTTGTGCCATTAAATTGGCCCCTTTAGGGGTAAATATCATGTGGCTTTATGCAAAGAAACAAATTATCAACAGTGAAGATACTGATCCTGCCTCAGCGATCCTGTTGTAAACATATATTCCCTGAATACATTTGAAGAATAAACTAAGAAACCTGAGGATACACAATGTTATTTTTCGACAAGTCATTTAGGGCAATGGCATATTTTTTAGCAGTTGTACAAAATGTAAAGAGTACTCACTGTGATTTCAGGATTATGGCATAGTTCATCTTCCTACAAGATGAATAATGGGGGGAAAAAAGAAATGAAGGAGGTGGAAGAAACAATTGGTTTTGAGTTCTTGTAAACGTCTTGCCTCTCCTTTTTACCCTGACTATTAATATGTATGAATCTGTTTCAGCACGGGATTATACACATACAAAATACCTCTAATAACTACAGTGGATTTATTACTGAGGGTTTGTCAAGAACAATTTTTGGCAGAGTTGTTGTACAATAAAGTGAAGGGAAAAAAAAGAAAGTACATGCTCTTTATTCTAGGGTGTGAATTTATAAATTAGTTTTTTTTATCTGTTGTGTACAAACACATACCACTAATTCCACTGTGTTGTCATTGATTAAACAAAGATGTAACTAAAGGTTTGTAAAAAAAAAAAAAAACTAAGTATGCCCTCAAAACCGTGGCTATGAACAGAAGATAAAAAGGTAGAATTGACAAGGAGTTTAAATTCTTTATGAAGTAGTTTGTCTTTTAGTAACGAGCTTTTCATCACAAATCTCTTGTTTTGTTAGGCAGTTTTCTTTTAAAAGGGCTGATTTAGCCGTTTATATAAAAAGAAAAGCAATTACATAAAAACGTAATAATTAAAATATTTTTAAGCTACTAAATAAATGGACGAGTACACTTTACAAGATTGCAGCCTTGAAATGTAAGAAAAATGGCAAAAATGTGAACAGACAAAATGTGTTACAGTTAAAAAAAAAACGCAAGAAATGTTATGTTTTTGTTTACCGCTGCAAATTTATAAAGTACTTTTTCAGAAATGGATATAAATTTAATTCTTTCTATTCTAACAAAACATTTAATCTTTGAATTGCGCTTGTTCAGGCACCGTTGTTGATATTTTTGTGTCATTATTGTACCATCAAACTAGATTTTCTGTTTTGCTTTTAACGCTAAGCTTATTTTCTGTGTACTCACAATATTTTCTTTGTCTGTAGCTTTGTTTTTTGCTTGCACAAATTGCAGTTGGTGCAAAATGTTGACAGGATACGCTAAAGAAGGTAAAAGCTGGAATGATACCAAGCTGAACATCTTAAAGACATAAAACAAGCAGATTGAGATATCCTATCAGGTTAGGTCAGAAGAACCCTCTTATACAGAGGGTGCAAAAGGTGCTCTCTAATTTAGTATGTCTTCTTAATTGTATGTAACATAATTAAAAAGAAAAACACTTCAGGAAGCCTCTGTAAATCTGTGCTCCAAATGAGACTGAAAAGCAGATGCATAATGACCTCTAAAGTAACTGAATATAAACTGGACTTCATTCTCCTGTGCATTTCCAAGTCTGGAAAACCTTTTCAAAATTGTCTTCAACAAATAATTCTGCATACACAAATGCAAGTAAAGAAAAAAAAAACTTTATTACCAAGATCTGGGCGCTCTGTTGCCTTTTCCATGCCAGAGTTCATTCTCTCCTACATTCATACATTTCAAGTGCGAGAATTAGAGGAAAAGTCAAAATGCTATTTATTTGTTAATATTAATGTGAATTTTAATCTATATTTATTCTCCCTGCTGTAGTATATACAGAAAAAAAAACATGACACAAAGGAACAAGATGAATAAATAGTAATCAGTGACTAATTAGTACATCTGGTATTTTTATATACTTGTATAATACATTTATTTTTTCATTATTTCTAACAGCTGACGAGACCAGTGACAAGCCAGAAATCGACACTGAGACCATATCTCCTAAACAAGGTCCGGAGGAGCCCCCAAAAGATGCTCCTCTGCTTTCCCAGCCTGTAACGGAGGAACCCCCATTACAGAATCGGTCTCAGGAAAAAGAACCTGAAAATACTGATGCATCTGATCAGCAAACTGCGGCAGAAGGGACCTCAACACCCGCCACACCTGAAAAAACGGATCAACCTCCAGCCACACAAGCACCATCCATTTCAGCTGTTCGATATCATGAGATGGGTGCCCTAATTGTCAAAAAGACCACATATGTTATACCAAAGAAACAGCCGGTATCTCAGGCTCCATGCAGCCAGCCGTCCCAGAAAACGTCTTCAGTTCCCACTCTGCTGAATGAAACCCGAAATCTGCTGGTGCCTCCAGCACCCAGTGCGCCGTCCTCCAGACCCTCTCAGCCCAATAACCAGGTCCGACAGAGCATCCAGCGCTCTCTTACCACCATCCTCTTCAAGAGGTGAGAATGGTTTCAAAGGCTCCCATCAAAACCTCTGTCTGTGTACAGTTTTGCTTTAATCCTCCTTCAGTTCTATAGTTTGGAAGCTATTAAAAATAAATCATCTGATGTTTTAATTAGATGATGAAATTAGTTTAGAAGTACTGTTGTCCACTGTTGAGTCTGAACCAAAATTCCTCAGTAATGCTTTGAACGATTAGAACATAGAGTTCCATCTAAGTAAAGTAGAATATCATAGACAACTATTTATTTTAGTAATAGTTTTGTGAATTTTCCTTGGGCTCTTGAGTGGGGTTTCCTTCAGATTCCGCTCAAGGTTATTTCTGTTGCTTTTAAACCTTTTTATTACTACACTTTTCCCTTCCACCTAATTTTCCAGAAATATAGTTTGATCCTGGTTTACCCGTCTGCGGAGGGTGTCAATGACGGGCATTCCCACAATTATGTAGACCTTAGCAGGGCCATAACATTTCTGGATTAACAATGTCTTCATTGGCCATAGGTAATAATCAAGACTAATAGAAAACTTCTTTAAAGAATATATGTATTACTCTGCATGTAATGAACATATGAGTTTCACTTTTTGAAAACCAGCTGTAAGATAATAATTGATCATATTATATTTTTTTGAGATACACCTGTAGGGATTCCTACTAAAGATGCCTGCACAGCCATCAAGATCCCGGTTTTACGCAGTGCTTCTGTATCTTTTCTTTTGACCGACATCTAAATGTAATGTGCAAAGGACATTTGATCATTTTAGGTTAAGTTTACCCAATTAAGTAGCATTACTACACACCAATAGCATGTCCTGGTAAACCTGACCAGGACATGATACATAAACCTTTTTTCCCATGACAGTATAGTCATCATCATACTGCCCACAGAATTTTCTGCTTTTTTATTCGTTGGGCATTGAGTAATAACAGTTTCATGTTAGTGTGTAATTTGTGTTTTTCATTTCTTTAGGGTAAGCGATTGTGAAGATCTGGAGATGCCCGAGAGAGAAGTTGTAAAACTTGTCGCTGGCATTGAGAAGGAAATGTTTGACATATTCCGAAATACAGACAGCAAATACATGAACAAGTATAGGACAATAATGTTCAACCTAAAAGACCCAAAAAATAAGGTTGGTTGACAGCTTATTGAACCATTTAATTTTTTTTTTATATTTCTCACCCCTCTGTGTGGAAATGTGACTCCAACAGATGGGTTCTTTTTTTCCCTGGTGAAATCAAATTAATATCCTTTCCTAATCTCTTTAAGGGCTTGTTGTATCGAGTTGTAAATGGAGAAATTGGTCCATTCAGACTAGTCAGAATGACCCAGAAGGACATGCAGGCTACTAAGGCCCCTGAACCGACCACTAAGGAAACTACTCAGGTAAATAATATCTAGAAGCAAAAACTGGTTTAAATCTATTTTATAAGACAACTCAGAACTGTTTCTGAGGGGATTATATGACTTGACTGTTTAATTTTGAAGGTTAAAGTTGAAGCTGCTGAGGGGACAAATATAACGAAGCCTGAAGCTGTGAAGATTGATTTGCCCAGTTATAATCCCGTGAGGCCCGAAAAGAAATCTGAGAGCATGGTTTGTACCATTGCCACTACCGATGGACACACTAACCTGTTGATGTTTATTATACTTACTCTGTATTTTTTTTTTCTTGTTTTACGATTAATTTCTAGGAACACAAGAAAGTTTCTCATGTTCAACCCACCAAGCCGAAAGTTATCCAACCAAGCAAGAACAATAAGGCACCAGATATTCTTTCCTGCATGCTTAAGGATACAACATCGGAGCACAAAGCTCACCTCTTTGACCTGAAATGCAAAATATGCACTGGTAAATAACAAAAACTCTTATTAATCGATTCAACTACTATTATACCTTAAAAGTCTTTAATCTGCAGGTTTGGTTTTGTTGTAGTACAGTCTTGTCATATCTTTGAATTACAAGCAGCGAGGCTGTAAGGGGCTAGTGCATTGTTTTCAAAGTAACTACGTACAGAAGCTTTTTTTGCATATCTTTAGAGATTTTTTCACACGGGGAAGGAGAGGAGAGTCAGTGAAGAGAGATTTGATAGTGATATAGGTAGATAAAATATCTAGACTAGTTTGTGTATTTAAAAGGAATTTACTTTTTTGAGTAGGAAACGATTAAACCTGGTAGATGCTGAGGATAGTGAAGGGAAAGAAAAGCTCCAACCACAACTAGCTGAACATATATATAGTTCATTTAATATGCATCAATCAGGCCTTTTCTGTGTCAATACAGATTCCTGGTTGTCTTTAAGGTCTAACCTGCCAGTTCGGAGTTTCACCATTGCTCACCCCCCCCATGAATATAAGATAAAAAAATTACTTCAGGTTCCTTACTAGATGTAGTAGTTTGTAACCAATCAGAAAAATAGAAAATACACAATTATCCTTGTTTTTATTAAAAAGACGTGCATCACAGTTAATGCTACTGGCTTATTCATATATTGGCTGAAAATGATTGGAGTTCCTAGTTTTGATGCACTTTTAATGAATAAGAAAAGCAAATATTAGCATCTGCCGACCGCCCAATCATAGCCGTTCAAGGGAAAATTTGCCAATTTTGGTTTGTGGCCAACTGATAGGTGAATTTCTATTATTGAAACAAAGTTTACATGGCTATTTTTTTATATTACAAACCGTGATGATGAAGGTGAAAAATAACTTTACTGTAACCTCTGTATAAAATTCCCCCAGCTGCAAAAACTGCAGGAAGTTCAGCTTCATATAAAAGGTTTAACGTTTTAAATTATTCAGTATGGTGCTAATACCTTCATACCTACATTAAATAAATTGAATGTCACCTCTGTATAAAAAAGTTTGGCTTTTTTCACATTTTGACTTGTAGCATCAAATCATAAAAATACAAATGTTTTATAGTTTTTTTTGATTATGCATGGAGGAGATAAAATTGGAAAAAAAATACTTGTTTGTACTAGTTATAATCAAAATGATTCATTGAGGCTTTTAGGAACTATTTATGAATTTCTGTATTGAAATAGTGCAATTTAGTAGTAATACACACATAAACATTTTTGTTTTAAACCATTTTTTACACAACCTTTGTTACCTCAGAGTTACTAACCTGCTGCACAAAGTGGGTCAAGTCCAAAAAGAACAATCTGTATTACTATCTTAATTTAGAAGCTGAAAATACTATTTAAGCAGTCTAAACATTTACAATGTTACCTTGCATCATTTCATAAAATAAGCATGTTTAAAGCAGCTTAAAGCATATTACTTTTAAAACCATTCCTCTTCTCACAGGCCAGATGCAAGCTGCTGAAGATCAAGAGCCTGCTAAGAAAAAAATTAAAGTATCTACATCAAGGGATAAAACTGAGCCAACTTGGAAGAAGCCTGGAGGAGATCAGTCTCCTCTGTTGGCCCCACCGGACACACCTGGAATGGATTCTCCTACATCTTCACTGATGGAGCCATCATCCCAAATTGACATTGATTCTCCAAAATTGACAATTGTAGAATCTCCTGCTTCCCCAGTGATGGATTCTCCTGCCTCCCCAATATTAGAGTCTCCTGCTTCCCCCATCATGGAGTCCCCTGCCTCTCCAACCCCAGAGAGCTGCACAGTACCTGCACCGAGGAGATCATACACACCAGTTGCGGTCCCCACTGTCTCCACTGTAACGATCACAAGACGTGATCCTCGAACGGCGGCAAACAGGTTCACATCTTCCCCGGGTGGCAACTCCAGCCTCAGTAACAGTATTACCAAACAAGCAGCTCCTTATGTCGCTATTAAACGCAGCCCGACCTCTAGCTCTACACCACCACCTTCATTACCACCACCGAAAGCAGCACCCAAATCCATCTTAATGAAGCCGTCCTCTTCTGCTGATCCAAGACTTTATGGTGCATCCTCGAGGTACTTAAGGAGCTCTTAAAGTACTAATTCTAAATGCTTTAATGTTTCAGTCTTGTTGATGGGAGAAATGGGGATGCAATTTTTATTGTGCTACTGTTTGTGTTTCAGAGCCACAGTCTCTCAAACCCCAACCGATGGTGACACTCCACAGTTCCTAGCTAAACAGGGCATACTTTGGAAAGGCTTTCTAAACATGCTCACGGTGGCTAAGTTTGTGACGAAGGGATATCTGGTCTCAGGACCTGCTGAAAGTCTTAAAGCGGTATAGTAAAACACAATAGTACTTAATGGTAGCTGTTCTGTGGCTCAGTCATAGAGCAAATCGTTGAAAAACATTGTTTTTTTGTGTGTTTTGCAGGATTTGCCTGATACAATACAGATTGGGGGGCGAATCCCACCTGAAACTGTGTGGGACTATGTTGAAAAACTAAAGACCTCAATTACAAAGGCAAGCAAGATGTTTTTTATATTTATATCTGCACCCTGCAAGATAATGTTGAGGATGTATAAGTTTGTTTACTTATTCTGTTGTTGACCTTTCGTTTCTTACAGGAATTGTGTGTGATCAGGTTTCACCCTGCAACCGAGGAGGAAGAGGTGGCCTATGTGTCCCTTTTTTCCTACTTCAGCAGCAGAGGCCGTTTTGGTGTGGTTGCCAACATCAGTCGCTCCATCAAAGATGTATATCTTGTCCCTCTTGGTGCAAATGAATCCATTCCATCCATACTACAACCTTTTGATGGTCCAGGTACTGACACTTTGACATTTGTCTCTTGGTTCAACTTCACCAACTTCACCATCATTTTTTTTTTTATAAATGTATCTTTATTACTTTTTTCATATTATACAGAAAAAGCTTTGTACCAAAGCATACAAGCTTTTTATACTACACAGAACAAGGTGAACAAGTAAACCGCCACAACAACAATAACAAAAACCCATACAGTGAAAAAAAGAAGAAAGGACAATAAATAAATGAATAAGTAAATAAATAAAACAAAACCAGGAAACCCTGTAAAAACATGTTCAAAAAAGATCAATATAGAGTACAGACATGAGAGAAAAAAAAAGGGGGACATAACATTAAGGCTCAAATTAATTAATCAGTTAAAAGGATACTTAAACAGATATCCAGACATTACAGTGTGACTATAATAACTGGTTGAGTTCACAGTTCAAGTGTGGTTTCCTCCAGGTATCTCAGCCCAGATAAGACCATAGAGGCCCTTCTGTAGAGTCCGTGCACTCTCTATACCGAGGTAATCTAAGAATGGATCCAACGTTTTGTAAAATAACAGAGGTTTGTCCTTAAGCCAGTAGGTCATTGCTTCCAAGGGAATTAGCTCCCTCACACTCTGCAACCACTGTGAAAGTGTAGGAGGTTTGTCAGAGATCCACTGCAGTATAACACACCATCTGGCACCAAACAGAAGAACATCTGGCAGTCTCTGCATATAAGAATTTAAGTTCAGTGCAGGATGTAAACCAAGGATACAAGGGGGTTAGGTCCAGATCTTTATCAAATATGTCAGCAATTTCTTTACATTTACCATCATTTTAAAAGCTATTTTATTCAATATTTTGTATCATCCAAAGATGCGCTGACCAGGCTGTTCCTGGCCAATTCTTATTTCTGCTTTTCATTTGGGTCTAATCTGCTAAATCCATTTTGATAGCTTCCAACTTTTCTTTCTACATAACATGTAAATGAGAAAGGAATAGGTTACATGCTCATTGACAGAAGTGCGGTAGTCGTTTTGAATCCAACAAAAAATGGAGGAATCACACGTTTATCCCCATTTTCCCTAACTTTTTTTGATTTTTAATGGTTTTTCTTTACAGACATAAAATTGTGAGTTCTTAGTTTTCATGAAGAAAAACATTTTTTGACATTTCAATGTTGGACCTGGCAATCACCCATTAAGGCCAACAAAGGAAAATTACATGGTTCATAGGTGCCTCTGTAATATCAACTCTTCTATACTGTCATTTACATATGCTGAGAAAATGAGCTGTTATAAGTAGCCTAAATTTTCCTAAAATGTAGATATTTTGTGCAAAAGAATTATGAATAGCTTTGTGACGATGTTGGTATGTTTGCTATAAGCAAAGTTGGTTATTTTCAGTTGACATGTATACAGATATACCCTTCAGTATACTTTCAGAGACTGGTTTGAAAGATCAAAGTTTTCTTGAATATTATATTTTTGTTGTCTGATTTTAAATGCTGATTCACATTTTCAGACAGACGTTTTTAACAGCTTTTAACTTGTATTTAAGTAAAATGACTTGGAATACTTTATTTTCTTTTTTTGTTTGTTTTTCAGGCCTTGAAAAGAACCGACCCAATCTTCTTTTGGGTCTAGCAATTGTCCAGAAGTTAAAGCGTCCAGGAAGCTTGCCTCAGGAGGTTGAAGAGAAGAAACTCAAAGTTAACATGTCCAAAGACCCTATGTGGATCCCTAAACCACCAGTCCTCTATGGTTCTGACAAGTTTGACGTATTCAAACCATACGATCCAGAGACTGCAGGTAGTTCCTCCGCTCCTGGTTCACCATCCTGGATTGGATCGCCATCAGACTCTTCCTCTTCTGGTTCAGTTACCATGCCTGTCACATCCAGTGCTGCTGCTGAGTCCACATCTGTTAACAACTCAGGCAAGAATGTTACTCCATCATCCAGCAATAAGACCCCATTACAGACTATTTTGAAGACATTGTTTGGGGGAAAGGAGTCTGACCCAACAGCCTCCTCTGATGGAATTTCCCCAAAAGCAGCAGAAGGTGCTAAGAAAAAACAAGTGCTCTCTAAAGCGCCTGGATCTATGGTTGATCCAATAGTCCAGCAATATGGACAGAAATCAAAAGTCAAAAAGGTAAAAGAAGAAGAAGAAGAAGAACAGCGGAATGACTTTGACAGACCCTATGACCCTGAAGAGGAATATGATGCCGCGAAGGGATATAAAATATTTACTCCACAAATAACAGACAATAACAAGACAGACGACTCTGCATTATTTGTGGAAGATGATGTCGCATATGATCCAGAAGATGAAACTATCTTTGAAGTATTTCAAAGTGATGGTGCTGTAACAAAGCTTCCCATTCCCACTCAAAGTGCGGATGCGCCATCATTCCCAACAACAGTTTCCAATTCCATTCCAACAACACTCACGTCCAACACAGCCCCAGCAATGTCAACTCTTCCTACGGGTGCTGTAGTTGTCTCTGCTGCAACCCTGAGTGAACAGCAGCGGATGCTTGAGGAACTTAATAAGCAAATTGAAGAGCAAAAGCGACAGCTAAAACAGCAGGAAGAGGTACTACGACAACAGAGAGAGGCTGTGGGTATGTTTATGGCTCACTTTTCTGTTTCTGATACCCTAATGTCTCCTCCCACAAAATCACTGCCAATCAGCCAGCTGCAAACTGTGCAGTGCGGTGTAACACCAACAGAGTCAAAGCCTGCAGATAAACCTGACAAGGTCAACAACAATACAGCAATGGAGGATAATTCAGTTGTGAACCCAGAAACGGTTAAGCTAGACCTCACAAACGTCAGTGACAATTTAAAAGACACCAAAAATACTCTGACAGAGCAAATGTTAACACATGAAATAGTAAAGGAATGTGAGAAATATTCCTCTGCTGGAGAGATTGAGGATTCTGATGTAGCTTATGACCCTGAAGATGAGTCACTTTTTGATGAAATCCAAGATGATGTATTTAAAGGAGGAAGTACAAAGGCTAGTGACACTTCTAGGACTGGGGATGGTTTTGGAAAAAAAGCTGCCTCACCAACTTCACATCACAACAGAAGGCAAAGGTCCTCACCTAAAAGACGGAGTCATCGAGAAAGGGACCACAGAAGCCCATCAAGAAGGTCACAGAGGCGTTCTCACTCTCATTCTAGGAGACACGGAGACAAGGATAGACAAAGAAGAAGTGAAAGAGACAGGTCACGGCACAGAACCAGAGATCCGACTGAATATTCGGGACTCCATCGGAAGGACCATACTACTAGTAGACATTCTCACAGGCGGAGAAGATCATCATCTTCCCCAAGAAAAAAGCACTCAGCGTCCCTTTCACCAAAACGCCACAGGGGA
This sequence comes from Fundulus diaphanus, assembly GCA_037039145.1. Taxonomy (NCBI): domain Eukaryota; kingdom Metazoa; phylum Chordata; class Actinopteri; order Cyprinodontiformes; family Fundulidae; genus Fundulus; species Fundulus diaphanus. Next base: position 40,650,394 of record CM073129.1, on the reverse strand, counting down.
CCCCCTTCACAAGTCATAGATAAAACAAAACATGGAAGTGGTCCAAGCAATCCTCCTGAGACTGTAAAGACAACCAAAGCATCATCATTGCCATCAGCTATTGGAATAAAAAGTGAGCCAGATGAAGATAAATTGGGATGTGATCTTGTTGAGAATCCTGTTAAACACTCACTTGAGGTTATTCAAAATGTGAAGACTGAGATGTCAGAACCACCAGTCAGTCAAGTTGACAATCAAATTAGCAGTTCTAGCCTGGAAAACAAACCCTCTCTGCGAGAGACATGGTCTCAAGACAAATTGGAAAGCAAAATTCCTCTGAGAGAAATTGATCCACCTCTTCGAGATTCTCCAGAAAGTCCTGATCCGGAACCACAGTTTTCAAAACCTTCCAGCACCGAGAACATAGATTGCGCTAAGACTGATCTACCAACAGTACTAAATATTCAGGGCTCAGGACCAGAAAGCGATGCGGTTATGCACAGTATTTTACTTGGCACAAGTGTTCAAGATGATGGAAATCAAACAACACCAGATATGAAGGATTCTAAACACAGACTGATTCATACAGATCTAAATGAAAAAGGAACTGGCTTTTCCGGGCCTGATAGAAAAGAGCTTGAAATGCAACACGTGAAGACAAATGTTTGGGGCCCTACACAAAGCATTCAGAATACTCCCATAGATGGTCAGGGGGCATATATGAGTTTGATAAAGAATCATAATACCAATATAGCTGATTCACAGGCTGTCCCAGGAGGATCAGAAATAAGAAATCGAGTGCAAGGAACTGAAATCGCTTCTTTGCAAGTCAACCAAGATGTAACACGTTCATGCCTGGATGTGATGCAAAACATCCAGATTACATCAAATTCAGGAATGGCAGAGTCAGTCGCACAAAATGAGACCCCAAATCAATTTATTAGAGATCAGTTCCCAGAAAGACCTCTGTCTGGGTCAAGGGATTCCATCTCAAACTTGCTATCTCATAATCCAAATATAAGTGGGCACGTTGATCATGCAGAGCAAAATGTCAGTTATTACAGAGAAGCTTTGCCTTTTTTGAAAACAGACACATCAAGATCACTGCCAAAGAACCCAGACAGTAAGTCAGGCATCCTGAAAACAGAGACATCATTTGGGGGTGCACAGTTTGAAGGTATGATTTTCCATCCTGGAACATTGGGTTCTCATGGTCGGAGTCCATCTCTTGTTGAATTTAGTGGAGAACAGACACATTCAAAACACTCTGAGGAAAGGGGACTAGGAAGAAGGGAATCACAACCCCTTATAGGAGATGCAGACTTTAGTGGTGTTCAAGAAACTACAGACAGGCCAGATGTTTCAAAACCAAACTGGAGAGGTCCAGGATCATTTCAGATAAGTCAGAATAAAGGCTTTGGTCCACCTGTGCAACATCTTGGATCAAATATTCCAAAGTCAGACTGTGGAGATGCTCAGAAAGGATTAAATGTGGAAGTAACAGAGCCAATCAGAGCAGGGCCATTTACACAAAATGATTGGACTGCCTATCAGTTTGATAAACGAGGGTTAAACTTGGAGAGTCAGGACTCTTACAAAATAGGTGCTCAAAACTTTCAGCATGGACAAAGAAATAAAGAAATTAGTCCAAACAGAAAAAATTTCACGCATGATGTTAGGGGACCAAGAAGACCAGATTTCATGGGAGATAAAAGTGAAATAAGAAATCCTGAGTTGCAATTCATAAGGAATGACACAAGACAACCTGCTCATTCAGATATGATGGAAAAAGGGCCTGAAAAGAAAGGCCCTGAAATTGAAGTGACAATGCATGACAGGAGACAACCACTGGGTTCAGATTTTAAGAGACATGGACCTGAATGGATAGGTCCTAAGAGTGACAACCCTGTGCATGACAGCACAGGATCAGGGGGTCCAGATTTCATGGGACAAAGACTTGAGAAAAGAAACTGGCCTGAAAGGAGAGGACCAGATCTCCCTGGTACTGGAATTGATAGAAGAGGACCAAATACTGAGGGCCCTGTGACTGACTGGAGAGGAACAGGATGTCCAAAGTTCAGAATAGGGTCTGAAAAATCTATGGAGGGAGGTGAGCCACATAATAGACAGTCTGAAAATATAGACTTTAGAAGACCAGGACATGATACAGGAAACCTTTCTATGGAAAATACTGGGTCTCAGAGTAGAGGAGGGGGACGTCCAGTTTTCAGTGGATTGGGTCCAGAAGGCAGATGTTCAACTGTGGAAAGTCCTAGGCCAGACAGAATATCTGGATTTTCAAATTTTAGAGAGCAAGGGTCCAATAATAGAAGTCCTATGATAAGTGGCCAAAACATTGACAGGAGGATGCCAGGAGGTCCAGATTTCAGTAGGCCTCTAAATGAAATGAGAGGTCCTACTATGGATAGCCAAAATTCTGTCAGGAGAGGATCGGGCAGGCACGAAAACTGGCGACCAGGATCTGACAGAAAAGGAACATATTTGGGAGGTGCCGGATCTGTCAGCATAGAACAAGGACAAGAAACAATTCTCCCAGTTATGGAAGGTTCAAACCCTCATAGTGGACAGGGAGCACCACAATTCAGGGGAAATGTACCAGAAAGTACATGTCTAAATTTGGAAAGGTCAGAACACAGCAGGAGAGGTCCAAATCTCCAGGGTCCAGCTTCTAATATGGCAGGCTCAGTACTCAACAGAACAGGGCCAGGGGGTCCAAGAATAGGGATTCAAGATAAAAATCCAGAAGAACCAAACATTAGGGACACTTGGCGAGAAAGAGAAGCACCGAACATGAAACTAGCAAACAGCAGCAGCCCTCCAAGAGGCTCACAATTCAGGTGTCCTGAGCAAGGAAGAACAAGTGTGGGAGGTGCACAGACTGTTGAGATGAGTCCGAGATTTTTTAGGAGACCAGGCAATGAAAATAGAGGTCAAGATTATGAAGGCCCAGTCCCTGACAGACAAAATCCAAGGGGCCCAAACTTTAGAGAACCTATGCCTGTAAGGCCATGTCCAGGTATGGACAGCCGAAAACCTGATTGGAGAGAACCAAGTAGTCTTGATTGTAGAGGTCAAGGTACCAGGGAGGAAGCAGCAAATACAGAAAGTCTTAGACATGAAAGACAGAATGACTGGCTTGAGTCTGAACCCGTTCAAGAATTTCCTGATTGCGAGGTTTTAGATACTGATAGAAGAGGTCGAAACTTTAGACCTTCAAGGGCAATGAGAAGAAACATCAGAAGACCGGGTCCAAATATCCGTGGGTCTGCCCCTAGTAGAAGGGGTGGTACCTTTGAAGGGAAATGGTCAGATAGAAGAGGGCCGAGATTTGAGGAGTTGGAAAGAGGTGAATCATCTGGAGATATTTGGGAGAACTGTGATGATGGGAGTTTTGAGACTTTCCAAGATTATGATGAACAGACTGAAGGGTTCCATAGTCATGATGATAGTAGTGAATGGCGAGACACACAGGATAGAGAAAATATGCAGTTTACTGTTTCTGGAGATGACTGGGATAGGCCTGCTTGGGCTCCAGGGCCTGTTCAAGACAGCTCGGATATGGACTGTTCTGGGGCTAATAGAGAGGGAGAAGAACATGAATGGATAGAGCCTAATAGCGAAGGTTCTGAGGTATTTTTCAGAGGAAGAGGGGGTTCATGTAATAGAAGACAAAGCTGGGGTAGAATCCGAGGTAGAGGACGAGGATCACCTATGCAGAGACATATAAACATGGAAGAGGATTGGAAACAGCAGGGCTTCAGGGGGGATACGAGAAGCCATGATGGTGGCATGCCCCGGGCTCATAGGGGAGGTTTCAGTTCGAAAAATTCACACCCAAACAGGAGACCATTTAAGATGGAGACTCCAGGAGGTCCAGATTTAAGATTCTCAGAACCAGGCTATAGAAATTTTAATGATGAAGGTCCTGAGTCGGATGGGGGAGCTTTAGATTTTGGGGAATCAGAATCTGAAAGGCATAGTGTAGACATGGATGATCTAGGAACAGGTGCTCAAGGATTTGATCATGGGTTTAGAAGAGTAAGGAGAGGTCCAATAAATAGACAACCAGGGCCCAGCAATGCACAAATAAGGGGGGTGTCACCTAATGGTTCAGATCTTAGACATGGTAGATGGGATGCAAACTCAGAATTTTCTCAGTCTGATAGAAGAGGTCGAGATAAGAGAGAAAGGGAGCAAAGGCACACAGGTCAAACAACAGGCAGAGAAGGAAGAAGTCATCAAGAGGGCCATGGCGCACGTGAAGGACCTCCAGCACCATTTAAAAGGCCTGTAGGTCCCTGTCCAAACAGAGAAGGAAAACCATTCCGTGATTTTGATAAACCACAAAATCAGCAGGCCGTGCAACCTCAAAGACACAGAGGAGCTTTACTTCCCACTCCTTCAGGAGGCCCATTATCTCTCCCAAATACTGCGATGAAGAGTCATGATGGCTCCTCTATGAAAACACCACAGTTTGGTCCCCCTTTCAGTAGGAACAGGGGAACTGGTAGAGGCAGAGCAGTGGATAATCGGTTCAGAGCAAGAGGGCAAGGACGAGGAGCTCCGGCTCATTAAGTTAATATGTACTCTTTAGAACACAAAGGCTGAAAGACATTTTAATATGCTCCCCTAAAATGTTTTGTAAAGTGTAGATTTAATTTCTATTAAAACTTGATCCACAGGCAAAGACATTGGTGAAATCTGTAATGATTAATTGATATAGAAATGCTGAGTTTTTGTGTTAATTATGTTCTACTTTAGTCATAGTAAAGTAGTTGCGTAGTAAAGTACAACTACTATAGTCATAGTAGTTGTTTGATTATGATTTACACCTTGTACGTTTTTGTTGTGTATTATACTGTCTGTACATTTTCTGAAAAGTAATAGTTTGAAAAGCTTTGTATAAAAGTAGTTTTTGTTTTTAACAGAGCCATAGTGTCACTGTATTACGCTGTTTTGTTTGTATGTTCTGCTCATAAAAAATGTAATTTGTTTCAGCGTTCTTTTAGACTGCTACAAGTCAATAAAGTGACATTTTAAAAATTTGTAAGAAATGTAATTTGTTCTTTAGTGAACCAGTGTATTCATTAAATGCAACGTTGGACACCCCAAGTACTTTGCAATAATTTTATATGAAGACAAAATGCCAGAAGGCTGTTATGTAGAAATTATCAGCTTTTTTTTTTTTTGCCATTTCCAACAAGATTTAAATTTCATCATACGATGTCAGCCCCTCAAAATGTGATTCACCTTGATAAAATGGCAGCATGCTTTTTGTCCTTTTCTAGGAGGATATGTATCGAGAAAATATCAATGTAGAATGTTAGATTGGATGAAAACCTTCCCAGTATTTGGCAAAAAAAAAAAATCTTGCATTTTAGCTAGAATGTCAGTGACTCCATTCTACAGTACACATTTCAGCATAACTTTTTATTTAGCAATTTGCTGGTATGCTATCTGATTTACTGTCAGTTCTTAGTACTTTTTCCATTAATTTTAATTATAATTCTGTTTATTGGCATTCAAACTGTAGAGCAAAGGAATCATTTTATTACACAGGGGAACATTACTCACTTTTCCCGTATTTTCAGGATTGTTCACAATCACCATTATTATTATTACCTTCAGAGTATATTAATATTTAATTAAAATGTATTTTACTCGTGCTATTGAAGATTTTCTTGTCAGTTGTAGGACACATTTCTTTATGTCTTCTATTGCAGTTGTATGTGTATGATCGAACAGCTGATTGGTATGCTGTTGTCATTTAAAAAAAAAATCTATTCTGTTTTAATATGAGTCCCCTTTCAGTATGAATTTATGCATAAATTGTGTATGAATGCGCACGTTTGAATTTACATAAAAATGAACATCCTAAGGTCATTCAAAAGAGAATAATAAAATGTTTTCAAAAACTTAACCCGTAATAACATTTCTTGAGTAAAGGTTTTAAACGTTTTCAGAGAATTTCAAAATGTTTTGTTAAACTTCAATATTGTCACACTGAATAACATAACGTGAAGCGCTTCAGCCCGACGCCTCTGTCGTCACGGTCTCAGAGGGAAGAGAGGAGCGAGCTTCGAACAACTTTTCCGACCATCGATTAAGAAGTTATCTGAAGTAAGTAAAAAGACCGGCGTGACAGGAACCATTAAGAGAACCAGTAACATTACAGCCTATTTTATTTCTTCTTTTATATATACATATATAAACCAGACTACTTTATAATAAAAATATTCCCGAAATTGCGGGTTTGTATCAAAGATGGCGACGTTTTACGGATAGAGTCGTTGAAGTGCTGTAGTCGCCTAGCTTAAATCTGCTAATGTTAAATTCACCAGCTAGCTGCTTGCAATAAAGTATAACTCCTTTAAATGCGAAAGACACAAAAAGCTATTTTGGCGTGAAGTCACTCCAGCAACAGCCTTGCGAGTAAAAAATAAATCTTGTTGAATATCTACAGGCGTATTTTGTTAAATTTATGGAAGTATTTATCTGTTTTTACCTGGAGATAGCTGCTTTACACTATTTAGGTCTTAAGCATTCGCTTTATGTACTTGTCTACTTTTTTAAATGAAAATGTAATATAATGTATTCTACAGTAGGCTACAACATTGTGTGATTGTAAGCACACTTTATAACAGAAATTAATTCCAACAAATGGGCAAAATCGCTATTTGTTTTTATCAATAAGACAGTGAAACTGTGTTTCATTTAATTGTGAAACTGTGTTTCATTAATTGTGTTTATGCTTTCGCATTGTAACAAAATGTGAAGCATTTTGTTACAATTACGACCATCTTCAGTCTGTTTTATAGTTTTTTTTTTTATAAGACAGACCATCACAAAACAGCACAGAATAGGGAAATGGAAAGAAAAGGGATACATGGTTTTAAACGTTTTTTTTTCTACATAAAAACAATTAAAACTCTTCCTTTAAGTCAATGCTGTGTAGAACCGCTTTTTGTTATTAATTTCAAACGGCATTCTTGTGGGGTAGATAGGTCATCAACAGTTTAAGGCAAAGCAAGGCAAATTTATTTGTATAGCATATTAAAGGCTTATAGGAAAATATAGGAAAATAAAACAGAATAAAAGCAAGTTGGTACAAAATAGCTCAAGATGAGCAGTTGTGGGGGTTGTTAAAGGTCTTCTGCCACACGTAGGGCAAAAGGTTCAACTTTTATCTCATATGTTCCCTTGGCATGAATCGGCCATCACTGTGTCCCCCCGTGGGGCTTGTCTAGCATCGCTAAAGGTTGTCCTGGCAATACATTCTCCCACCTGAGCTGTGGATCTCTGATGCTCCTCCAGAGTTACCATGGGCCTCTTAGCTGAGACTCAACTTATCTGTCAGATTTGGTGGAGAGCAGGTCTCATTAGTTTACAGTTAGGCCATACTGCATTTTTCAATGGATTGGACTACTGTAGATAAACCGAGCCATGAACAGAACTTCTGCATTTATACTGAGATTAGGTTATGTACAGGTGCTCTGTTTTTTATTTTGGGGACTTCTGAAAGCGTATTTTATTTAGAGGAACCAGAGTAAAGGATGTTTGTTACAAAAGCACACCAAACAATTCAATACGTTTTCGAAAACCGCGGCTCATTTTGCTTCCACTTTACACCTAAGCTCTACTTTGTGTTAGTCTGTCACATAAAATCTGAACAAAATACTCTGGCATATTGGTTGTAATGGGATGTGACAGAATTTTTTTTTTTCAGTACTACCACTTTTATACAAAGATATAAACACCAGAGCAACCTGAAGTGTTTTTGTCCTGTAAAATAAATTGTGTTTTTCTTGGCGTCATTTCCTTTTCCAGAGGGAAAGATGGCATCCCTTCGACCAGTTTATAAGACTCTTCATCCGTCCTCTACATCAGGCGAACACACCTCTGACCTCGTTGGTTTGATCTGGAGCCAAGGTGCATGCGGAACCCAGGCTCAGTGGCTGACGACGGGCTCAGAGTTTGATCTGACGGAGATGTCAGATGTTGAATACTCACACCTTCAGCACTTCATCCAGGCACAAATAGAGCCCGAGCTTTCAGACAGCCCCGATGCCAGTCCTCTCCCAGCTGCGGTGGTGGTCCAAAACGCCACAGGGATTTCCCCTAACACGTCTAGTCAAGCTATTGACTTGTCTACTTCAACCTCGAATGATGAGCATGGTGTGGTGATGCCAGGGGAAAAGACTCCTGTGTTTTATGGCGAGGTTCCAAGTGTTGTGCTGGCCAGAATCAAAGGTGAAGAGAGCCCAATCAAGGCGACCGTCAAGACAGGGGCATTTTCCAAGAACAGGTCCATATCCGCTGCAAGAGTGTGTCTGGAGAAAAGATTCAACAGCATGTGCGCTGATACCCCACGGCAGCTGGATAGTCACTCTGCTGTTGTCAGCAAGTTAGTTTCACTAATTCATTGTAATCATTTTTTTTAGAAAGCATAATGCTGTTGTATCATTTTTTTGCATAGTGTGCAACAACCTCTGTTCTCCTGTTCAGTCTTTTGACAGTATTTAAGCATTCAGCAGAAGCTCAAGAGACATTCACACATCCTCAAACCCCAAAGTGGGTGAAAGCTGACCGAGCAAATCCTTTCAAGGTCTCTAGCTCCTGTGTCGGAGGTGTTTTCGACCCGATAACCAACGTCTTTGGTCAGGTGGGATGGAAATTAACCTCAGCATTCAATTTCATAGATTCAGGCAACATGTTTAATCAAACAGTTTGAACCTTGGTGTTTCTGCTGTAATTGCAGGTTATTGCACACGTGGCAGAACCCCACATGCATCAGAGCTTAATAATCCCCCCAAGTTTTTCATTGAACTTTCTCCCAGATAACTCAGTCACAAAAACGGCCTGTGCTGACAGCAGCAACCCTGGAGAGGAGCAAGAGTCGGCCATCACTGAAAGTACAAGGCACTGTAATTATAAACTCAATTGATTCAATGTCTGTTGTACTACACAGTCTATTCTAAGACCGCATCATGTTGATCTTTTGCACAGAGGATAGGGCGCCACATGTTGTCTACAAAGGGCATTGCAGCAGCTTGTGCTCTGAGCCTGCCAAGACAAGTAAAACGGCTTCAAATGCATCCCGAATGTCCAGGAGGGGCGGCTGCAAAAAAGCTCGATCTTCTATGTCACTGGTCCAACGCAGGGAGAGACATAACACCATAGAGAGGGAGCGCAGGTGAGCCATAAACTGTCCTACTTGAATTTGTTGGCTCTACCACGGTGTATGAGTTTTATTTTATACTTTTTTTATATATTTAATGTTGATTAGAAGCTCATCATCACTCGTTCAATATTTCTCATATCATTGTAAGATTAAGGTGCGCCTTTTATTCACAATTGGTGTTGATCATGTTGGCAATTTATCTGATCGTTAGCGTCTAGCTGCTGCTTTTTAGGAAAACGTGACGTTTGATCTTGGTTAATGTCAATGCCATGACTTGAGATGAATAAATAAACATTACATTAAACAGTGGTAATGGGCTTTTGCTGTTGGTTCATTACAAACAAAAACCCTAGACAGTAGATAGTCTAGCTAAACACTGACAAAATAATGGTTTCCCATCTAAACAGCATGGTTTTTGTAAAAACAAAATTATAAAAGAAGTTGAATTTAGATACAGCTGCTGTTTTAGCAATGAAACTACTTAGTTGTAGTTTCTTAATGACATTATGAAAACATCTAAATTGTTGCCCAAGACATTTTATGCTGCAAAAAACAGCCATCATCATATCATTTATCGGCAGAGCATGAATACACAGTACCTATATAATAAATAAATAAATATGTTTTGCAGTCCAAGCAGTGCTGTCTGATATTGATGATGGGTATAGTGATACTGCGATATTGCAAAAATGTCTTTATATTGTTCAGCCCTAGTGGACACTCTGTATGTAACTTTTGTTGAACTGTGCATTATCCATAATAATTTGTTTATCCAATTTTAACTTATAAGAACTGATAAGGATTAAGTGTTTAGTTTTATGTCCTAATACATAGTAGCCAAGGTGTTAACTAAATTTGCCAGGATATTATGATGCAAACTTCAGAATCTTGTCCAGAATTACTGTTCAATCAGTAAGATCCTAACCTATATGAACAATGAACCTAAGAAATACACAATATTAGTAAAGCATGTAACTGCTATATTATTTTTCAAGATTGCGATTATGATATTGGCCGTAATAAAACCCTATTTTCCTCACTGTGGTCTTTCTCATTGGCTATAACAATGCCTCCAACAGTCTCTGTGCCTTTACCATTTTGGGCCATATCATCTTTGTCAGGTATGCGCATCTTATGCAGCGAGACAACAAGCTGAACTTGTTAGTGGCAAGCAAAGAATGGATTTGCATCACTTGGAAAATATTTGATGGTGTAATCTTTTATAGAATTAATATTGGACATACTAATATTTTTTAACGAATGTGTGGATCTTGTATATATGTTATAAAATGAATGTTTGGGGAAAAAGTTGAAAGGTAAAACAAGCAGACCTGGCAACACCACCATTGTGTTCTGTTCTGTACTGAACTATAAAGTACCTGATTGGTGCTGTTTATCTATGTCCCTTTTATTGCAAAAATGTGGATAATTTTCAGCATAGATGGACTTTTTGTGCAGATGCATATACTTGTTTTTTTTTATTTCAAATGATCAAGAAAAAACAGCAATATCCCAATTAGCAAAGTGGGTAAGGCTTACAGAAATGTTTTTAATGATCCGTCCATCAGATGTGTTTTTCTAGTAAGCATCGGCTGCTAAAGGGAAACATCATTTAGCTTCAAATGAAAAAGAAGCAACCATTCAGTCCACTTTCAATAAATGATAGATAAAGCATGCATCTATAGTATATGCGTCTGGTGATTTACAGGAAGAGGATTCGCTCGTGCTGCGATGAGCTGAACACCATGGTGCCGTTCTGTGACTCTAGCACTGACAAGGTCACCACGCTGCAGTGGACCACGGCTTTCCTGAGATACATAAATAAAATGTATGGAGACAGCTTCAAGGAGGTGAGCCTTTGTAGAACACTGACTGATAAAGCCATTTGTCAGGCCTTGCTTTTGTCTACCTTACATAATTTATTTCTGTTTCTAGCGTAAGTACTTATTTTACTGTAAATGAGTAATATTTTTGCGGTTATATACTCTGCATAGTTATTAAGTAAGTTGTTGTTTTGGGGTGTAATTTTATTATTGAACAGTTGCAGTGCCCTCAGTCAACTCAAAACGTTAACAACCCACAAATATCAATATTTCAGAAAATAAAGTTGCGTTTGTTGCTTCCTTAGTGAAATTTAGTCATTAGACTGTTAGTGAGGTAGGTTATTAAAAAACTAAATATAAAGGTATTCCGTTTCATTTGTCCTTAATCTGTTAAAGTCCCAATAAACAACTCAAAGTGCCTGACGGATCAAAAACATCTGTGACCAATATGTCCACCTTTCTTTTCAGTAACAGTCACAAGCCTTCCAGTGGTGGAGTCTGTCAGTTTCTTGATCTGTTGACAATCAACATTTTGTGTAGCAGCAACAACAGGCTCCTAGACACTGTTCTGACAGGTGGACTGTTCTCTCTCACCTTGAATCTACCGTTAAATAAGGTCCCTCAAGTTCTTCATAGGGTTTATCTGTAGGTCAGGCGAGTAAAAGCGCCATGTCAATATTCTTTCACCTAGAAGGCCTTTACTGGCTAGCCACATAGTGGATGATGTTCTGTTTGACAGATACAGGCTTTTTCCTGCACCCCCGTTTGAAAGTGTCTTCTAAAAACTGGCAGCAGGTTTGGGAGTTGATTTTGAGTCCATCTTTAACCTGAACAGGTTCAACTAGCTCATCTTTAACAATACCAGCCTATACCAGTACCCCCACCTCCACATTGCTGCTGTCTGAGTGGAAGTACAGCTCTGTTACCGATGCAGTCACGCGCCCTTTCATCTGGTTGGTCAAGACTCATTGTCATCTGTTTAATCCATTATAAGATATTTCATGTCTTTATATTTCAAATTATGTGTCCTGCTCAGTGGTGGTCGAATTTTAGCCTTCCTTTCCTTGACTTTTTCTCCGTGACCTGAACATTTTGTTCCTCTGGGGACTCTATGTCGGTTTTGGTTCTGGAATATCTGCTCCATAATATATTAGCGTGCAATATTTTAATTAATCACATTAGTCAGACTTTCCGGAGGCAAAGGATGTGTAAGTCATTGTAGATCTCAAACTTTAAAAGGGTTTCACACATTTGCCTTATTAAACAATAGTCATCCAGTTGGCAAATTCTTCTGGCCTCGATGGAAAAATAATTTTATTCCAAAAATAATAATCTTTTGTTAGCCATAAGAACAGGATTTGGGTCTTTCTTTGAAAACGCTTGCTACATTCAGATTTTGATGCACTACAGTAAATGTCATTGGATAGATGTGGTCCTATTTACTATGACATTAAAGAAAATGTAAAAAGTGCAGTTATTAAAACATGAACACTTTGTGTTTTACCTAACATTTGTAAGAAGATTTTATTTGACTTGTCTGTGACAATTTCCTGTTAAAGGGGAGTTTTCCTCTCCACCGTCGCTTCATGCATGCTCAGTATGAGGGATTGCTGCAAAGCCACTGACAATGCAGACGGCTGTCCGCTCTGGTTCAACGCTCTTTCAGGAGGAGTGAATGCTGCTTGTCAAGACTCAATGCAATCTGCTGGGTTTCCTTAGATAGGAAACTTGTTTACCAATCTGTCTGTATGATTTGATTTAATTTGACTTTGTAAGGTGCCTTGAGATGACGTATTGTGAATTGGCTCTATATAAACGAAATTGAATCTAAATTCAGCTCCCTAATTTAAAATAAAAAGTCTCCATCTGCGTCAACTACCTGTGCCAGTGGGCAAAATCGCTCTTGATTTGCAGTTGGTTGGGCCGCACAAAATCGGTCCAAGGGCCAGAAATGGCCCCTTGACCACAGTTTGGACATCCCCGAGTCTTGTGTGTGTCCAGTGGTAATGTCCTCCCGATACACTCCCTGTATGATGCTGCTTCTCATCCAATGAATGCTCAAGGACAGCTGAAAATAGCATCTTCCAACAGTCTGTACACTTAGCGATGGTCAATGTATTTTTGAGCAAAAGGCACAAGTTACAGTAAAATATCTTTAAACCATAACATTACAATTTTGCACAGATAGGAAAATAAAGCAGCAGCTGTCCTATTGTGATCAGCTTCCAGCATAAGTAAGACTGGATCGCGTATTACAAAGCAAATGGCAGAAGTCATGTAACGAGGTATACAATGTATGTGTTGTTTCTTCCCAATAATCGTATGTACACTTAGTTTAGTGTAGAAAGATGTAGAAAAACATCAACTACAAAAGTTACAGCACAAAACATCTTTGTTTCACTGTTGAAACCCTTTTGTAATAACTAGGTGGAGTAAAAGAGATTTCTTCTGAAATGAACATTTCTCTTTGCAGGAGTATCAGAAGGCCTTCGATAATGAGAGAGAACGGTCTCTCGAGTCCAGCCCTTCTTCAGGTCAGCAACCGTCCAACACCAAGGCCATCAAGACAATGAGCCCGCCTCTTGCAGCTGAGCAATGATCTCCTACATGTGTATGTAAGGAGGAACCTTAAACTGAATCAGTAAACTGAAAGAATCTGCAGGGCTTAACTGAAAACTTGACATCTTATAGGACTGAACAGTCCTTCTTACTATTTAACTCTGCCTTTAAGAGTTGACGGTTTCCTTAGTCTTATTGAGACCACTATGTGTCACTGTAGTGCCAGAATTTCAAAAAAATCCCTCTTTACATTTGATAAACTGAAGAAAAAAAAACATTTAACACAAGATGGCGCTGTCTTCCTTTGGAAAATCGAAAGGGCTACAATGGGGAAAAGACTTCATTCAATGGCCATCTTTGTACTGATTTGAAATGTTCAGTGTGCATGATTTTTTTTTTAGCTGATGTTTATACTGACTGTTCAATGCACTACTTTTTATAAATCCTGTTTTGTAAATGCATTTTCATAGAGAAACTGGGGAAATAGGGAATTAATGGAGGTATAATGATTTCATGGTTTTTAGAGCGTATGTTTCTGAAGCGCTGGGCTCATTTGATATGTAGAGAAGAGTAATGTTTTACTGAAAAGTGGCTTTATTTGTTCTTACAACATGTCGCTGTAGCATCTTACTGTACATACAACAGTCACCCACAATAATAAATAGTATTTAAAGTAATTTATATTTAATTGTTGAAGCACCGGCGGTATACAGTGGATGTGGTCATTGTAGATTGAAGAACAAACAAAAAAAGATTTTAACAGTTCCTCATTTTTTAAATGAATTATACATGTCTGATTTATGCATCCACAAGTCTTATCCTGTTTGTGATTCTCAGCTTTAGTGAATTAACTTTACTTGACAAGTTATATATATATATAAAAAAACTGTAAAAAAAAAAGTTAAATCTTTTTTGCATTATTCTACAAAATTTCTGGGCACCTGGGAGAGTACATTTACAGCTCCAGCACCAATGTCCAGTTTGTATACTGAGGTAACACCTGTGATTTACACAATAAGCGGTGTGATAGGGCCGTTCACATCAGAGACAGTCACGGTTGCTGTCAGGGTGTCGTCTGCCGCAATGATGATAACCGAAACAAATGGAGCATCGAAACAACATTTACAAACTTAATGCCAGTTGTTGTGGGACACATTTGAGTCAATACAGCTGTTCTCTTGCACTTTTCCATGCCTGATCGCTTTATTTCAAGATGTTACCTGCATGTTTTTGGGTCTCTTAGTTGCTTTGGTGTTCTTGTCACTCTTGGGATGTTCCTCCATTCACACTTGTAGATGTTATTCCTCCCTTCTGATACACGTATTTAAATAAAGAGGACTTGTTGTGAGCGTTCTGTTGTGTCATTCCTCTCCTCCTCATGTTACCACCCCCCCTCCTAAAAGTGGATCAGTCAGGCTGCAGGAAGTCAGGTTTAATTGTTTTTGGGGTTGGAGGATTTCCCAGCCACTGACGGTCCCTGGCAGGCTGATGTGTCACAGATCCCAGGAGGACCCTGATGCCCAGTCCTGCCTGTCCTGCCAGACTCTCCAGTCTCACCCGGATCTCCTGGAGACCCATCACGGCCATCTTTGACAATTCCAGGCACTCCGGGAAGACCTGGTGGGGGTGAGAAAAGGTTTCCGAGGTCAAGTGAGTTATAGAGGCATTTATCCATATGGTGATTTAAAGTATCTGGCCTATACCTTGGTGCCCTTGGTCTCCCGGAGGTCCATCAATGGATTTGCCAACGGGTCCCTTATCACCTGCCTCACCAACATCACCTGTAATGAATAACAAAAAAATATTTTTGTCTTTTTGCTGACTGGTGATTAAACAAACAATTTCCAAGTAGTTTTTTTTTCAAAGTGGCCATTTTAATAGATTAAAGCTATAGTTGGTAATCCTGTGCAGAAACACTTTTTGTAATACTGGGTACAATGGTTCTTCCATCCTGAAAGTAGTTAATAGATTATGTATTCACATAAAGGGGTTAAAAAATCGTTTTCTGTGGGAGCTGCAGGCCTGTAAAAACTAACCAATCCATGCCCCCCTCGGTCCAAAGGGCATGGATTGGACAGAGTGTTGTTTCTGCTTTCACTCCCCTCTGTCCCTCGAGTTCTGGGGCTATCCCCTTATCTATTGGTTGTCCCACATGCCAATCATTCTGACGCGCATACATAACGCCACTGTCCGTGTTCGTTCCTTCATAGTTTCCGCTTGCTGGCTGCCCATGCGTGCTTCTAGTGTTTATGTATCCGGTTAGCTTAGCAGCTAGGTTAGCGGTTAGCTATTAATTTTAGCTCCGCTGCTCTCACCGTAGACTTTGAACATGGCTGAGAGTCGCAAGAAGCGAATCCTGTTCATGTTTATGACAAGAAGAGGAAGGCCTCAGTAGAAAGAAATAAGACCAGAGAGGATTTGGGAGATTTTTTACACGTGATCCTCCTGAAGAGCGGAAGAGCAAGGTAACCCGGTCTTGCGCATGCGCAGTTATTCATTAGACATGTGTGTGGGATCATTGTCCTGTCAGAGCACCTCAACTCAAAAGCTTTTGAGTTGAGGTGAAATTGAATTATTTGGATTGTCCTGTCTTAAATATTCCACCCAATTCGTGCAATTCAAAGCAGCAAAACCGATCCGCAGCATGAGGCTGCCACCATACTGTCACTCTCAGGTATAAAGGAAAGTGGTGACAGAGTTCAGTAACAGCCAAGAAGCCATGAAGGTTCAAGCCTAATTTAAACTGGAAGCAGCTGGAATATTGTAGCGTTAATATTAAGTGAGTTTAACACTAAGGTGGACCATCCAATAAGTACACCCCTGCTCAAAATTCAACACTTTAAATCTCTGATGAGGTATTTTGGAGATGTCAAGACAAAGGTCAAACCCTCGTCTTTGACCTAAATAAACTGCTAACTGTCAAGCATGGTGGTGGCGGCATCATGCTTAGGGTCTGTTGTGTAAGGAATAATGACGTTTTTTTTTTTACTTCATCTCAACTCTGCTTTGACCCTAGTCCCTAGCAACTGGCAAATAGCACATCACTTCTCTCATTATGCCACCACAAATGTCCTCTGGTGTCCCTTCATAGTGTGGAAGCTTTTTGGTAATCGGATTGTTTTAATGTCCATCATTGTGCTGTTGCCAAACTTATACCTAAATAGGACTGTTGCTTGGCCCCCCAGCGGTAACAATTCAGACCAAATTGAACACATTTTGTGAATTTAGTTAAAAACAAATTGTTCATACCTCTGGGACCTGGGTCTCCAAGTTCTCCCGGCAGGCCTCTGTATCCTGGTGGTCCACGCGTACCTGGGTGCCCGACAGAACCAGCAACCCCTGGCTCTCCTGGGGGACCTGCGGGGCCAGGGCGCCCCACCATACCTGGTGCCAGGGGTCTTCGCAGATTAGCCGCTAGCTGTGCAATCTGGTCTACATGACAGAGAACGCCATAAGGTGAGGTCTTGAACATTCCTGCTCCTCAGCGTGTAAATGTGTGCATTGCAAATGGAGATCAGGTTCAAGGTCTTACCATCAATCATGGAACCGCACAGCTCTCTGATGTGCTGCTCACTTGCCAGTTTGCCCTGAAACACAAGAAGTGTGTGAAATGTAACCTGAATCAAATGATACAATTAGACCGGTTTGTTAAAAAAATATATACTCACCGGTACTCCTGTCTTTCCTGCAATTCCCGGCAGACCCTGTTCCCCTTGGAAGCCCATTGGTCCTGGTTTTCCTGGAAGCCCTCTTGCCCCAATCTCGCCTTGTGGACCTGTCACACCTTTGGGCCCCAGTTCACCTCTCTTCCCTGGCTGCAATTAGCAATAATGATCAGTTTAATTGCTCGGCATGCTTTGCAGAAACAAATAATCTTTTATCCAAACTCCTAAAAAGCCTCCCTGAGATTTAATCGCTGACTAGACACCAGCAGAAAAACAAACAGGGCCTGTTGAGACAATGCGGGGGTGGGTTCATATGGACTCCTCTTGCCTGATAATTACTCCAAAGAGCACAGCAAACAGTAAGTGAGACTAAGGAGCGAGGCTCATCAGTGCTGTGTCGCTAATTACACAAATTGTGCCGCAGCTTAGTGTGACTTGTCTTTCCCTCATGGCGATAGCAGCAAACAGGCCAATAAAGCTAAAGCCGCAGTGCCTATCTCTAAATAATCCTATTAAACCTGGAATGTGAAGCCGGGTGTGCATGTGCCGTGACTTTGACAAGTGGCCAAAAGCTGCTCGGAGTGAGGCGCCATTTTTAATGTTTGGAGAAGGAACAGACGCAGAGGGAGTTTGGAGCAAACTTGCACTGCTAATTACACCCACTCACAGCATCTGAGGTATGTTTGGCAGACGCAAACTGTATTTGGAGAGCTGCTTTGAAGGGTGAGAATTTTGTAAATGTAGGACATGGAAAATGGATTAATTATCTTACCTCTCCTTTTTGTCCAACTGGCCCAAACGGACCCTGAAAATAAAGGTATTCTTTAGGTATCCAAGCATTTGGCTCCAGAGTCAAAACAACAAGACAGGTGCATCTCAGTAGATTCTGAGTACAGTCATTTAGTTCATCACTACATACATTTTAGTTCATTTTGATAATGAAAACCCAAGATTCGGTTTATTAAATAGATGACAACAAGGATCAAGAACAATAAAAAAGGAATTTTAATTGAGAAAGTCATCCTACTGCCATCCCTCTGCACCCGTGACAGAGCACAATTCATATAAGGACTACACCACATATTTTCATATTTCCGTGTTCACCAACACTAATAATACAGTAGCTGTGTTGCCCTGTTTTTTTTTCTCCATTAGTATCAACAGTTTTGTTCCGTATGCTTGTTGCTGGTGTTTTTTGTTTTTGTTAATTTTGTCTCTTTGCAGGTGTTCGTGGTTGTCCTTGTTCAGGTTCTCCATGATGGCCCTAGGAGGATTTTTTGTTGCCGCGGCTGGTTGTTGGGTTGTGTAATTGTCTCTATGTTTTGTATGTTTTTCTGTTCTTTCTCTTTTCTCTCATGCTGTCATGTTTAGCATCAGTTTGTACATAATAACTTAACAGCAACAGAATAAGTTACCAAGGGAGGATTTAGAGGTATAACGCCTCCCTTGGTAAAGAAAATATGCATAACTACAGCAGCCAGAGCACCGTTCTGCTGGCCACGAAGCTGAAGGGGAAAATAAAGAAATGTCACCCTACTGAAAAGCATTTCTAGAGTAAATGCACAAAATACTTGGTTGGGCTCCTTTTACATGAATTACTGCATTGAGGCTTGGCAAGGAGTCAATCAGCCTGTCTCTCTGCTGATGATTTAAGGAAGCCGGGGTTGTTTAAACAGCCGCCTTCAGCTCATCTGCATAGTTGGGTCTGGTGTCTGCTATCTCCTTCTTGACAATCCTCCATACATTCTCCATGAGGTTCAGTTCAGGTGAGTTTCCTGGCCAAAAACCACATCAAGACCATGGCAGGGGCTGGCACAGCTGGAAAATTAAATCAGCATTTCCATAAAGCTCGTCAGGAGAGGGAAGCAGAAAGTGCTCTAAGGTTTCCTGGTATACAGATGACTTTGGACTTGATAGAAAATAAGCTCATGTTCTTCATATATTTGTGTTTTGGGTCTTGAAGCACTAAATCCAGCTAAAAAGATGTTTATTTTTTAGTAAAGCTCTGTGAGACGCCATTTTTGTATTTTTCATCCCTGACAGTGTTTTAGCCCTCAGAAACACATAAGAGACCACCGACCCTTCTTTATGAAAGTGATCACCGTTGGCCAACCAAGACAGTGGTGTCCAGATGATGGATGAAGGAAAGAGCCACGTATTCGTCAGGGCACAGTGTTTCCCATACGTAAGTAATGCTACAGTGCAGAACCCAGAGCCAAGCAGCACTTTCTCCTCTGGTTCTGAGTGGAGGCTGCAGGGAATGTGGAGGGCCTCTCTGGAGATCTGTGAACTTCCTCCATCATGGTCCCTTCTCCCTCTCCTAAACTCCTTTTCCTTTCATCAAAGTTAGGTCATACAATCTCTACTTACACCATCAAAAATAATCTTCCTCTTGACAGCTGAGAATTAAACAGATACTTGTGAAGTTTTAGGATTTTAATCAGTTTCATTCGTATTAAAAAAGCTGCTCTTTTGTAACTTTAAGCGTGTAACATGCCGCTTATTGTTTGTTTTCTCAGTTATTAAGGGTTTCCTAATTTTATTCAATGTTTATTTTTCTACAAAGTAAATGTAAAACATTAAAAATAAATCCTTTTATCTACTGTACAATTGCTGAAAATGCAACAGTAAATGCTGCAGAAAAGAGAGTTATTTTATTTTTGATGACCAGAGAGACTGGATGAGTCATTTAAAAGGTTAAGTTCTCGCTGCTCCTGCAGAGCTTTGCTGTAACGTGCAGCTGATTACTGCTGAAAAATAAAATCAAGAGTCACTATTTGGTTTAGGACAAAATACTCACAGGTTCTCCATTCTCTCCTGGTAAACCATCACTTCCTGCCACGCCCTAGAGAATGAGACGAAATGTCAATTCGTTAGTTAAATGTCTTAAAAGAAAATCGTGTCCTAAAGGCTCCCAGAGCATCATGAGTTCATGGATACTGAAGAAACCAGCGTGGTCTGCATTAAAATGCAGATCTAATGATCGCTAGCTTCCGTCTGAGAGCTGGAGAGGAACTCCGACACATGACGATCAGAGACGTTTCAGCTGACTTACCATTTCTCCCTTTGCTCCAGAAACTCCAACTGGACCCTAAAGAAGTGGGAAACAGAGGGAGTCAATATATAAGAGACATGCAGAGGATGTGTTGCTCTGAGAGAGGGAAGGCAGGGGGGATGGAGGGGAGTGAGGTGGGCTGGTTGAGGGGAACCTGGACTGACATAAAGGGCGGCTTTGTTCTGTCTTTAGGTTCTGAACAGGAGGCCACCTTGTGCCTGTGCGTTCTCCTGGCTGCAGTCTGAGTCTCATCTGATGAAAATGATGACCTGGTTATTGCCTCATGTGATTGCAAACATCTATGCCATGTCTTTGGAGTTATTGTGTCCATCCTTTCCAAACATTCTCAATGTTGTCTCAACCAAACAGTGGTCTAGGGGTCTCTAGGGGTGTTAAACTGGGCTCGTTTAATCTCCTTTTCCTCTAAATTATTTCTAAATCAAGCTGGTAAAGAAAAGCAGTGGAAGTTTAAGACTCAGTCGGACCCATTTACTGTAGGAACTCACTCTGTCACCAAACTCTCCACGGAGTCCTGTTGGCCCTGGAAGACCTGGGTCGCCCAAGGCTCCTTTGACTCCCTGCAACAGATTTCACACATGCAAAATTCAGTGACTTTACCAAAAAACATTAACAACTAAAAAAGAAAAAGATAAAAATGTGTGATTTCATGCTGCTGACCTGGAAGCCTTTTACTCCCTGAGGCCCAGAAGTGCCTGCTGGTCCAATACCTCCCTGTTAGAAAGAGACATAATCTTACTAGTCTATTAATGAGGCTATTTCGATTCAGAGAACAGGAAGTACAAAAAATGATGCATTTGTTATGCAGCACAGCGTGCTATAATACTGTTTTCATTTCTTTTCCTTCTTCCCTTTGGCTTCCTGCAGAGTCTGATTTGAGACAAAGACCTTTCTGTGCAAGAATTACTAAATCACAATTTCCTTTTCTAATCCCTGCATGTATTTCTCTATTATTAATTAACTCAACACAGGTAAGCCTCTGAATCCAAAGCGATACTCATATTGCTTTTGCAGTAAAAAAAAAAAAAAAAAGCCACAGAGGCCAACTGTTTATGCTAGTTCAGGTTAATTTAGCTGTGCACTGCTTTTTTATTAAGGTCTTTTCTGCTTTCTATTACTTTTATTCTTTCTAGTTATCAAGCACTCGGACGTGCAAACTGGAGATAACGTTAGTTTATTTTCATACGCTAGAAAATAGCCTCCAGTTTAATCTCACAACTGTCCTGTAACATAAAAAACAACACCGTCTTAATTCATCCTGTGGTAAATGGATTTAAAAGCTCAGTAACTACGACTGTCAACCGTTTTCTCAGTTTATAGGGAGAGTATGAACTCACAGCCACTCCTCTGGGACCTGCTATCCCCCTGTTTCCTGGCACGCCAATTTCCCCCTGAAGAGAGCAGGTTGTAGACATGTCAGAAGATCTCTGAGAGCGTGCACCCAGAGGTTATGTGATTGCAGAGCAGTTGATGACTCTCCCAAACAATCCCATCAGATACATACAGGAATACCTGGCTCTCCAGATGGTCCTTGCTCCCCAGGCTTCCCTGGATCACCCTGGTGTAACAAGAAGTGAGGATAAACGGCTGATCTTCAGGCTTCTTAACTTAAGGTCCTGAGTAAATTTTTATTTCATTTTTTGTCAAAATACTCACGGCTGGTCCTTTTGACCCCTTTGCTCCAGCTTTTCCAGGCAAACCCTTGAAAAGCAGAGAACAGATGATATACTTGCAATCGTTTCTAACCTGTCAAACTGAATTAGCAGACTCTGGTCCTCACAAATTACACAGAAGTCTTCAGAAGTTGTAAGTTAGGCAAAATGATGCTTTAAGGTAGATTGCTTAGGACATCATGTAATGCAATTTGAAACTTCTGCAAGCTACATTTTTTTTGCAGAGTAAATATTAGTTTAGGTCAGTAAAACACGAGTCCGGCTTTATTCCAACATGTTTTGGTCGGCATTACTAGCAAACTCAGGCTTTAAATGGGGAAATAAAGTAATAAAGTACAAATCAAGTGATAAACCATAGAATAAAGAATCAATCGATTAATTATTTACGTACAGGAAGTCCATTTGGTCCTTTCTCTCCAACTACTCCATGCCGTCCAGGATCCCCCTGTGGGCAGAAAGAAAAACCCTCTGATCCCTCTTGAGTCTCCGCTTACGCAGAAGTTTCCAGGAGGAAGAGGTGGAGCTCACCTTCTCGCCATCCAGCCCTGGTGTTCCATCCTTCCCATCTCTTCCAGGTATACCCTGTCAACGTCATCAGATATGACCCTCATGGATCTGAGCGCACATTACACAGTCATATTTTTCGAATATGAACTTACAGGCTCTCCTTTGGGTCCTGCTCCCCCCAGAGCTCCTTTGGGACCAATTTTACCCTGGTAAAAGATACAGGACATTAGTATAATACAAACCTGTTAAAGATGAATGGCACATTAGATGTAGTCCAATCTGAGCAGTGGAGATTTGGATGCTTTATTGGAAGAGTTTTACTTTCAAAATAGTGTTCAAATAAATCTTAGAAATAGTTTTAATTTTAAATCTCAAAGGATGTGTTCAAAAATTGTTCAACCTTTGTAATATTTGATTAACACTGGAAAGTAAAAACATTTATTGGTAGAACTGAAGTGGTGACAGACGTGCACAATGACAAAGATGTAAACTTGAGGATTAAAGGAAGAAAACATGTTTATATGTGGACCTTCACATTGGAATCTATGGACAAGTGGAAGAGTTTTCCTGGTTTTTAGCCTCATGGCTCCAATTCCTTACGTTCCTGGTTTTGGATAGTAACTCTATGTAAAAGAGGACAAATTTTCCTACATCTTTATGAAAACATTGCTTATTTTAATTGTGTAAATTGGACACTGTCGCTGCATGCATGCTCAGTAAGAGGGAATGCTACAAAGCCAACGACAATGCAGGCTATGCGCTCTTTCAGCAGGAGTGAAGGCTGCAATGACTCGATGCAATCTGCTGGGAATCTTTAGATAGAAAAGGTTTTAACCAATCTGTCTGGAGGATTTGATTGAACTGACTTTGTAAAGTGACTTGAGATGACATGATTTGTGAATTGGCGCTATATAAAAAGAACTGAATTAAGGTGTGGCCGTAGACAGAATATCCTTACAGAAGTTGTGAATTGCAAGAGCTCTGCTAAGGAGAGAGTAATGTCATCATCCTTAAGCGAATAAAACTTCAACTTAAGCTATGATTTTATGAAAACAGTGAAAGATCTTGAAAGGCTGAAGCATTTAATGATAGCCCGACATCTTGTGCATCTTTTAAAATTTGAATGGAGTTTCTAGCTGACTGCAAAATGAAATAGTGAGCTTTAAAAGACCACAAAGTCTGATTGGTATTTTATAGGTGGAAAAGTTATAAATAACCAAGGCCTGAAAGATTTGAACGTTTTGAGGTTGCAGACGTACTCAGACACAAAACTGTATGAACCAGGGCAAAGAATGAAATCATCCCAATAGTTTAAATGCTTTACACTGTTAACACAATGGTTGTTTATCACATATATGAAAAATTCAAACTCTAATATTTTCACTTACAATTTCTCCTTTAGGTCCCTTAAATCCCTGCGGCCCTTTTTCCCCAACATCGCCCTGCAGACATCAGATGAAACACACGCAGCTATTCATTGATGGGACCAGCCGTCCATTCTCACTGTGAACCTCCAACAGACAGTTGCGGTGAAAACTACGAAACAAACAAGGAGTGACTCACTGTCTTTCCAATGATTCCAGCTATGCCAGGCTTGCCTCTGAAACCCGGGAGGCCCTGGAGAAAAACAGATGATGCTGAAGTCAAAGAAAGTGGGGCTGACAGTGAAAGTAAGGCAGGAAGTGGGGATAAAGTTGCTCACTCTGTCGCCTGCAGGTCCCATTGGGCCTTGCAGACCTCTCAGACCACGTGGGCCCTGAAACACAATATGAGAGCGCAGTGAAAACACAGGAAAACCCGATTTGAAGGTTAAATAGTTGATGAAATTAGCTGTAATTTCTAGTAATGGGACAAATTCTCTTCCTGAATCTCACTTGCAGACCAACAGTTCCTGGAATACCCGGTTGTCCGGATGGACCCAGATCCCCCTAGAGATGACACAGGACACTTAAACCCACCATCAGGTATGTCTCACGAATAACAGCTGATGTATTTGTCTCACATGTTCAGTTCACCTTCTCTCCGTCTTTTCCGAACTCTCCTTTGTCTCCTTTGTGTCCAGTGTGTCCCTGTGTAGAGAAACATGAACAGAAAGAAGCAGGTTAAGTTGACTTGGGAAACCCACTGCAGCCCGTAAGTCCAAACGGCGACAATAAAGTCTGTTTACCTTAAATCCTGGCATCCCGGGCGGGCCGGGGGGACCAGGAGGGCAGATAGCAGGACACTGCAGAAAACAGAGACATGATGCTGAGGGCTCCACATTCAGTCATGGACAACACATAATCAGTTTACAGATAGTGAGGTGTGCAGTGCAGACATCTTACCAGAAGGTCACCAGTCAGATCTTGAAGAGAACCAGGAAGCCCCTGACAGAGGGACAAAATGCACAAATCACAACTATTTCATTTCTTGCATTGCTGTGTTCTTCTTCTGGTATAGACACCAGTTGGAAGCTGCAGCAGATGTAATGTGATGTTAGAAATTGGACTTACTGGGGGTCCATCAGGGCCAGGAGGTCCTGGAAGTCCTGGAAGACCCTCTGGACCCTAACAGATTACAATGGCACTGGTTTTAAAACCTTTTTCAGCAACTCTGATTAAAACATAGAATTGCTGAATCTGCTTCTTCTGGTCAACCAGATGCGACTCCTCACTTTGCTGCAATGCCTAAGGTCCACCTCTATTTGAAATAATAATTTCTTTTCTCCTTACAGTGAAGTTATAGAGTCAGATTTACAATGTCTTGCAAAATCATTCAAACCAAGCTATTACAGTTCTACATGTATGTTTACATACACACATAGGGATTGCTGCAAAGCCATCAACAATGCAGACGACTGTCCCTGTGGCTCTACACACTTTCAGGAGGAGTACATGCTGCTTGTCAAGACTTGATGCAATCAGCTGGGGTTCCTTAGATAGGAAATGTTGTAACCTGTCTGGATGATTTGATTGAATTTGACTTTGTAAAAGCGTGTTGAGGTGACATGTGTTGTGAATTGGTTCTATATAAATAAAATTGAACAAAACTGAATTCAATTGTTCAGGACGGCTGTCCTAGAAGGTAAAAAGTCAAGTTTCAAAAGTCTTTCACAGCCTCTAACAACCTTCTTCCAGGATTAGTCAGTATTTAGCTTTATTCATCTTCCCACCAACTCTAGCCAGATTCTGTCTCTGATAAAGAAAGGCATCCCCACAGCAAATATGTCTCCCAGGGGACAACAGGCCAATGGGGTTGACTTTGGTCTCATCTGATCAGAGAACCTCTGTCAACATCTTTGCTGTGACCTCTTCCTCTGTGACCTCTTATGGCCAACTGCAAACGGGATTTCTGACCACTCTTCCATAAAGGACATATGTGTGAAGAGCATGACTTATAGCTGTCCTGATGATGATAATGATGACGATGATACCTCCACCTGAGCTACAGCTCCTCCACAGTAGCCATGAAGCTCTTTTCATCTTCTTTTGATTCATGATTAGGGCCTGGTTCCGCGTTCTGCCATGGCCACCTGCTCCGTTGCAATCAGCCTCAGATCTGTGATCTTCTCTTTTTAAACGCTCTCCTGCCTTTAGATCTCCACCAGATTGTCGAAGCCTTGCCAGTGGATGCCCGCATCTTTTCCATGACCTCCCCTGATCTTCACAGCACGACCTTGATTCTGTCTCCTGGATTTCTCTACCTCGCCTTACCCTGTCTGGTTTCTACCGAGCTTCTTATTTCTGAACCCTGTTCCTGTGTCCCGACCACCGAGCCTTGCCTGTCGTCCGGATTTGTTTGCTGCCTGTCCCTCGGATCCTGGATTAATCTCTTGCCATTCATGCCTGACACCATGGCAGTGTTTATTTAAAGCCAGCACTCCTCACTGCCAAGTGGCTACCTGTTGTCACGTCATTCCAATCACTGACGTTTCTCACTGGCTTCTCTGGAGAATTTGAGGAACTTAACAGATTTAGATCCCCTGTCCAGATCCTAAAGAGGTCAGTGGCTTTTTGTTTTGATCTTTCCTTAGTTCTTGACTCTTGTGCAGCCACTAACCTGTCCTTTCCCTCTACAGGCGTTCCTAATCAGTCCTGTAGAGGTTCTCTTGTTATATTAAACTGCCCCCTGTGTCTGGTTGAAATTTAGGGTCCACAATGTGGTTCATTACCGTAAGCTTGCTTTAAACTTCTCCACAACTTCATCCTGGACATGTGTATCAGTTTTCATGAAGCTGATTATTGACTAATGTTCTCTGAACAAACTTTGAGGCCTTCGTAGAACAGCTGCATTTATACTAAGATTAAACTCACATGAGTGGCTTCTATTTACCTGTTAGGTAACTTCTGAAGTCAATTTGTTTCTACGAATCTGGTTGAGGGGGAATCAAATTGATGTGGGCTGGATAAACTGTATATGCATGCTACTCTTCTGATTTCTACTTAAATATCTGTAAACCATCCATTCTTTCCACAATTACGCATTACTTTATCACATTTTTCCATTACAACATATTGCAAAAATGAGACAGACTTACTGCTGGTCCCTGAGGTCCGGCTCCGCCTGGCAGCCCATTGGTTCCAGGTAATCCCTACAAACAAAAGACACGGTGTGGCATTAGAGTTCAACAAAATCTGAGAAAGACACGAGCTCCCAGGGTGCAAATCAGAAAAGGTAGTGAGATGGTTTCAAACGAAAGAAGTTGACTCACCGGGGCTCCTGGTCTCCCCCTGCCCTATGGAAGACACAGGAAGGCAAGTTAAGTAACACCAAGAACCAAGGTTTTACTGACAAAAACAGCATCTATCATATGGTTTTAACCTGCAGCTAATGTTTGTTAAATGTCAGCTAGTCTTATGCTATAAATTATCAGCTTCAGACTCAGAAGAGGAAACAATATCATCTTGGTCCTCATCATCTGTCTAGTGGCTTTTCTAGAGCTGATTTTCACAGCATGCAACTATCCATGTAGGATTACCCAGAGACAAATGTCTATAAGTGTACAGTGTGTGCGATTGCTTACAGGAGGCCCAGGTGGCCCTGGTGGGCCCGCTTCACCCTGTTGGCAGCAAGACAGAATCACAGTCAGTGAACCAGAGGATAACCGGTTGGTTTTTAGTTAAAAAAAAAAAAACGTACTGTGAAAAACTAGCACTATTAGAGCTCATAAGTAAAGCAGCTGGTGCAGCTCCACAGTCAAATATTCTCACTGAACATATAATTTTTTTCTCTGTTCTTAAAATGCATGTTTTTAGTTATTCCCTGCACAAGGATAATAACTGAATTGATCAAGTCTTTAGGTTGTGGCCGGCAGGTTGCTGAACAACCTGCATCCAGAGTTGTCTTTGGTTTAATCACCAGATCCTTTAAAAAAATCAAGGTTTATATGAACAGTACTACTTCATTTAAGTGTCCTCATGGCTGTCTCTCCAATGGCTTTTATATATTAAAATCCCTGTTTTTGTGTTTTGCTTTCATCCTTTGATTTCGTTTTTTTCTGTGAGAGTAGCTTCATAAATAAAGAAGTTTATTTTGTTCGTTCCAAATAATTTGTAACTATTTTTAGTATTTTTTTTTTAGTTCAGCTGTTTGTCGTTAAAAAAAGCTTGGGAGACAAATTGTAATTGTTTTGCTGACACAGCTTTTAACTAGGAAAAATGGAGGTTTATAAATATATCCCTATGTGAAACACTGCTGTCTATCAAGGTAAAAAGATGTCAGTTCTTTTTATACTTTGCTGTGAACATATATTTGGCCCCTTACAGATTCAATATGTTACATTTAAATGTTTTTAAAATAATTATTTCAGACTAACAATACCTGATTAATGACAAAAAGCAGTTTTCAAAGAAAGATTTCCTTAAAAAAAGGGAAAAAAAGTTTTCCAACCTGGTTCTGAGGCAACAAAGCAGCCCCAGACCATCACACTATCATCTCCATGTTTGACTGCAGGTACAGCATGATATTCTATTTGTTGTGTCCGATTTACACCTGATTTCACGGGATGAACCACTTCCAAAGTTACATGTCCGTCTCACTGGCCCACAGAGTATTTTCCTAAAGGTCTTATCCATCATCCAAATATTTTGGGGCATATGTGTCAGGAGCCTTTGTGGTTTTAACCTTCTGATCTTGGCATGCCTATTTATTAGATTTTATAAAAAATAATCTCTCCCATGGATACCTTTTTTCCTTTCTCTTTTTCTTATTGTTGAATCCTGAACTCTGACCTTAAGTGAGGGAAGTGAAGCATGGAGTGCTTTAGATCTTGCTTTAGGGTCTTTTGGGACCTCCTGGATGAGCTGTTGAGGCACTCTTAGAGGAATATTGGTAGATACCAGGGAAGTATCACATCTGTCCCATGTTTATTTTCATTTTCATTTTTGGATATTGATTCTTGCTGAGGTTTACTGGTGATACAAAGCCTTAGAAATGGCTTTGTAACCCATTCCAGACTGATAGATGTCACTGACTTTGTTTCTCAATTGTTCTTATATTTCTTTAGATAGAGGCATGATGTGTTGCTCTTTGAGACTTTTAGCCTACTTCATGTTGTTCCACAGGTTCTGTTTAAGTGATTTCTTTATTTTAAAGCTCTGGTAGTAATCAGAGCTTTGTGTGGCTTGTGAGACTGATCTTAGCTTTCCAGAAAATGCGGTTTCTGACAGTTAATTCATGATTTAATAACATGATTACCATTTGAGACCAACCCAGGTTTGTTTAGATACCTTTTCTCTTGTCATAAATGAAATCATCATTTAAAAACTACTTTTTGTATTTACTCATGTTATCTTTGTCTGAAAAATATGAACATATTTGATAATCAAAAACATAAAAGTGTGACAATGTCAGAAAGCCAGTACCTTTTCACAGTATTGTATATTAATGCAGTCCATGTCAGTATGTATGAATTGTCACAAAATAAAGGTTTTTAGGGGAACAAAGTTCCCACTGAGGTTATGACGAGGTTGCTGACTGGTAAAACAGAGAAACAACGTAGTTAGAAATCGAAAAGTGTCCTGGCTTAGCATGAGGTGTCTGCTTGACTATCAACACAGGCTGCATATGTAAATTTGGAGTAAAAAAAAAGGTCCCAAAATGGATTATTGTCACTGGAACATGGTGAAAATGAGGAATGAAGGTGGTGCCAGTACAAGATAGATGTAACTCCTCAGAAAGACTCAAACGATGAGAACTCACCACTTGCTCACCACACTTGGCTTTAGTTTTTTTACTTGATAACTTCCACTTTCCCTCTATAATTAGGTCAGGGAATCTTAAAAAAACTACTTGGTCAGACTTCTTAAAATATAGCTCAGCATACTTTCCATCAGCTTAGGTTATTCTAAAGGTCTTTTGTGGCTCATTGTTAAGTGAAAACTTAAAGCAAATTTCCACCAGAATTTTTTTTAGTACCCAATTCTTATAAATCTGTGTCACATCCAAGCTTTGCACCACCCTTAATCGCTCAGAACCAGCCGTCACAGCGTAGTTATCCGTGTAATTAGGGACGTGAGTTAAAGCTGGCTTCCTCATTAAGTCCGCTAATTAGCTGGGAGGTGGCAGCAGGGAGGGGGAAGAAGTCGCTGTTTCTCTGTTATTTCATAGATTTGATGCATTATAAGTTTAGCTAAATCACAGGATGTTGACCATTCAGAGTTTAGGAGTTGTTTCTTTTAGGGGAAAAAAGCCGATATCTCCCACATTTTTTTCCTTCTGGTGGGAAATGGGGCACATTCCAGGCCGGATTAGGGAGAAGCAGAAAATATAACCTCAGCCTGATCCCTCATTAAAAATATTTCTCACCAGGAAGTTGAGCCAATTAGACAAATTCATGGTGACAGAGAAGACAGGCAGTGTGCCTTTGAGAGCCTCTAGATTTAACAGAACCAGAACAACCTGCAAGGGTCTCGATGGATCCTGATGGTTGTGGACTTAAGCTGGTTGATGCAGGGCAGAGTAAAGGACGTTTGAGCTTTTAAATTCTTGTAGCCCCATCCTGAAACCTATCCTTCAACATCAAAAGAGGTTCAGAAGATACACTTACTGCTTCCCCTGGGGGTCCGTCTTTGCCAGCAGGGCCATCGGGCCCAGTCAATCCCTAGGGATGAATGGATGCATCGTTACTTCCTCCTCTCTCATTTCTTTAAGTAGCACCAATAAACAATCTTTTACAGCCTATCCACGTGAGATTGACATTTAGTTTGGATTGTGTCGGTGTAGGACGGGAGGTTTTGGACCCCTTACGTCAATTCCTGGAAGTCCTGGCAGACCCGGTTTTCCTGGTCCTCCTGGTATTCCTGCTTTCCCTTTAGGGCCCTGCAAAAGATCCAGGAGAGATTTAGTAAAGTCTTATCTAGCCAGTTTAACCAGAGATATACATATCTTCAAAATACAAACAAAAAATGTGTTTTTGTTTGCAGATGAATGATCCTCATAACTATAAAAATTTGTCTTGTCACTTAAATGATTTAAATTTGATTCATATTTCATTATGCTATCTGAAGGCATTTAATACAACAACTATAAAAAAGACAATAAAAATGTCTTAAAACTTATCTGAGTCCCATATACACAACACTGTAACATAAAACTTTACTAAGAAATCTCTATTGAAGAGGCAACTTTAGTTGCATGAAACAGTACAAATGCATCATTAAACAGAGGATGGTGACTACGTTCAATCATAAATTCAATATACTGATATTTCTGATGCTTTATCTGAACCAACTGGTAGAAAAAGTTCAAGCTGCAAAGGCTTTTTTTGAGGTTCACAAACATTATCAGTCTGAGCTAGAAGTGATGAGTTAGATTTACTTGAGCAACTTTTTGAAGAAAATGTACATTACTACACCGTACTTTTTACTCCTACCTGAGTAATATTATTTTGAAATATCGCTACTCTTAATTGAGTATAATTACAGGCTACTTGACCCACCTCAAGTTAGTTTGCTGAAGGAAGTACAACAATGTTTTTTTTTTTTTTTTTTTTAATAATGCAGATGACCCACAGAGACACAGGTCATGTTAAATTGAAACTTCTTTGTATACCAGCTCTTGTTTTCTATTTCATAAACCTGTGGGCCATTTAAATGTCTAATAAACGGTATATATGTATTTCCCCTGGTATTACTTTGGTTTGTTCTCACATAGAAACAATAGCTGTTGTATTTATTTTTGATAGCTTTACATTGTGCAAAACAGAGATTTGGAAATGTACGTTTCTTCTGCCTCAATTTGTTATTTTGTGATGTTGTAGTTACATTTTACTTATTTGTTTATGTATGTATTTTATTCTTCATGGCAAAAGATCATCATAACATCAGATGTTATAATCAGTTACTCTGTATTTGAGTCACTGTTTTTAATCTTATTGAGTAATTTATTTGGTGACTGCTTTTTACTTCTGTTTGAGTAAAAATATATTAAGTGATCCCACTCTTACTTGAGTACAAATTTTAGCTACTCTACTCACTTTTTGGTTAGTTTATTCTTAACGCGATAAATCACATTTTTAAACAAAATAATTTGGTTCCCTGGACAGATTTAAAAAAATGAACTAAACATCCCTGATATAATCACCTGAAGATTTATGCTAAATGTCAACTTCAAATTAAGCACTTTTAATGTTTGCATCGTGGTTGTATTAATGTGAAAAGTTGAAGATATTATCAAATTTTTGACTTGTGGCAAAGACATCAATGGGAAATGAAAATGTTACACCTGTGAATAATACCTTTTGTTTTATTCACCGAGCCTTCAAACTTAATTTGAAGACTGTGTCACTATGGGCCTCAATACAAAAAAGTTGCCATTTAGCATAAATCTTCTGGTGTTTATATCAGGGATGTTTAGTTAATTTTTTTTTAATCTTTCCAGGGAACCAAATTATTTTGTTTAGAAATGTGTTTTATCACGTTAAGAATAAACTAACACTTTTTATGTTTGCATCATGGTTGTATTAATGAGAAAAGTTGAAAAAATCACATTTTGGACTTGTGTCATAGACATCAATAGGAAATTAAAACGTTACACCTTTGAATAAAACTTTTTGTGTTTCCGTCTCCTTTCACCACCCTCACAGTTTGTCAGAATGGTTGGGATACTTACAGCTTTCCCTGGCAGCCCAGGAGGTCCAGGTTTCCCCTGCAAGCGACAAAAAGCACACATAGATACTTGATTAGACCATTTTCAGAGATAAACAAAAACACATCCTCTCAATGTAAAGATTCCCAGTGTTTGGCTGCAGCTAGGAGGAGCAGGTTCTGAGTCTCATTCATCCGCAACCCAAGCAAGGAGTGCATTAAGTGCTTCAGTGTTTAGCGTTCGACCTCTCCAGGGGAGAGCAAACAGCTCTAAGCTGAGACGATGCAGACTGGTCACATGTTCAAAGCCTCAGTGTGGTTTGAAGAAGGTGCGGGGAGGAGGTGCGAGCTGAAACCCTAGATGGTCTCACGGGGTTGGGGAATGTATGAATGGCTCCTCTGTGTGCCCAAACTTTACCGGAGGCATAAAAATATTCAGAGCTAAAACGAGCTAAAAAGTTTTCATATATGCATCAGCGACATGCAAAATGCTAAAGATTCTTCTGTATAAACCAAAATTGACAATATTTTAACTTAAATGAAAATCAAAGCGAAACTTTTCGAAATTTCCGTATTTCCTGACACAAACGAAGTAAGAGAGATTAAAGGGTTTAGTATACACCCTTCATATAGTATATTGGGGGTTAGTCAGTGTATTCTATCTACATTCAATGACATGATACACTTTTTGATACAAATTTTGCTATAAAATGATATGATTTGGCCATGATTAGCAGTTTTCGGGCAAGAATAATAAACCTGGCCTTTTGAGACACACCCATATGTCCTGCAGGTAATCGTGTAATAAATGTAGGCGGAGCTGCAGGAGGAGTCAGTATGAGGAAATCTTACGTTTTAGGTATTCTGCTTCATTTAAGCTCTAGCAGAAACAGATAGGTGACTGGAAGCCAAAATTAGTACTACACCAGGAGAACAGGGGCACCACCAGAAGGTTTTCTAATGGGTGGGCAGAGAGGGGGCTGCTGATAAAGAGACGCGGTGGGAGGTGCACTCTAAATGCAAAAGCCATACCCTGGATTTCTGGAGTTATATTATGCTTTCATCATAGGACATATATAATAAATAAAGGACCATTGGCCATTGAAGTGTGTCCACTCCCCTCTTAAATTTTCATTACAAAAAAATTACAAGCGTGAGACTGTTTGGCCACGTGGTTGTTGTTGGGGGGGGGGGGGGGGGGGGCTCCTCCCCTTGCCGACCCAAACCCCGCCCTGGCTTCACTGGCACCCCTGCATCAGAAATATGTAAGAACTGCAGAGCTCCTCTGAGGCAGAAATTTCTTCAGACCAAATTTTTCTAATAGGTTGAAAAAAGTTGAAACCCAATTTATCTGATCACCACTACTGGTTGAAAGTTAAACCTGTACTGTTCCGGGTTCCTGACAAAGTCTCAAGAGCATCCTTGGTGTCTGGTAAACTCACATCAGTGCCATCCCTTCCTGATTGCCCTGGGGGTCCTTGTGGCCCGGGGGCTCCTCTGGGGCCGGGCCTCTGGAAGACGAAAAGCATTAAAACCAGAAGTTTGTGTCTAAATGCTAGAAGCACAGGGGAAAGATTCTAAATATGTAGCCTGGCAGAAATTGTCCAGTCTAATTCAGTTTATATACAATGATGATTTTGACAGTTCATGACAGATATCATCACTTAACACGGTCCGCTCATATCAAATGATATACACTCTAGTCAATCCTATACAATGCAACAGCACACTAGGAAAAAATGAAGAATATAAATATAAGATGCTTTAGTCCTCCTTTGTTATTTTCTGTTAGCTTATCAGAGGCTTTTTTTTGCTCACTTCTTTGAACAAATGGATCTCTGTGAGGACCTTGCAGAAGCACTCCTGGACTGAACTCAGTTCTGAGCGCTGAATGAACAGAGGCTGCATTGTGCGCACTGATCTCCAGTCTGCACATTCCACAGGTCGCAGACAGAACATAGAACAACTTGCAGCAGCTACAGACCAAACTGCTCACGTTTCCCCTGAAGTGCTAAATGAGGAGATTCCTCGTTCAGAACTGCAACAATGCTGTTCCAGGAGAGCAGAAATGTGAATATAAGGCCTTTGAGCAATCATCCTCAACACAGTAACCCTCATGACATCTGATGGGCCCTGCTGCAGACTAAGAGGTGGTGCAGGTGTCTTCAGCAGAGGAAAGATGCTGCTCTGTGACGAGCCTTACCTGGGCTGAGGATGATGACAGAAGCTGGCACAGAAAGAGCACCCAAAGAGCAGAGAACACCGTCATAGCTCCCTGCTCGCCCTCACAAACCCGAGTTTAAGAGGGATAAAGGTCAAATCCTCTGCTCCACGTTCAGTCTCTTCCCTGTTCCCCCCCAGCGATCGTATGGAGCCTTCCTTCACCTGACGGCGCTCAGCCCCTGAATGGCTGTCCCTCTGCTCCCAGATAAACCCGAGCCTCCAGCCGAAGGGGCTGAACTCAGACAGGCAGGGGTGAGGGGTGTGAGGGGAGGGGTGGAGAGGGTCCTTGGACTCCCAAAAAGTGGGCAGGGCTAGAAATGTTTAACACGTTAACTAACCAATCAGGAAGTGGTCAAAAACAAAAGGAAATCCGGCCGTGTTACATCTTGCCTAACTTTAAACCACAAACTTTGTTTTATTTGGATTTTTATGCAATTGACCAACGCAACAAAGTAGTTCATCAAGTGAAGCGGAACCTTTTGTTTTAAATTTTTACAAACAAAAATCTGATACCCTTTTAATTTGATTCTTCCCTGAAATAAAATCCAATCCAAGATCTTACCTATTAGAAGTTGACTAAAAAAATACATGTAATTTTTTTTTTTTTTTTTACATATCTTCTGTCGCAGCTTTTTCAGACACCATAACGGAGCAACTTTCCAACCAACCTACTAGATACACGTGATCACAAAGGATCCCTATGAGTAGTGATGGGTCGATGAGGCGTCATGAAACGTTTCGACACATTGCCACTCTGTGCCGATACTGTGCCGATACTGTGTCACTGAATACTGACACCTGCTGGACCTTAAAAATCCCTACAGGCAACCCGGTTGACAGAGTTAACTGACACTGATTTGATGACCAAGTATACACAATACAATTTAAATCATTGTATGTTGCATTGTATTATTTTATATTTTCATTTGAATTAAACATATATTTGATTTTTTTTTAGATACAGTCAATAAATAATGTGAAGGAGGATGCTTGTGGACTGGCTTTTTTATTTTTTACAAATGGTTGATCGGGCGCTGTGTTTAGTTACCTGACTGATATCATCTGTTCTGAAATCGGACATGCTGAGTATGACAAAGGGAGGAAGAACTACTCAGAGTAGCAGCTTTCTACTCAGTGTAAATCAGCCGTTTTTTCTGAAACGACGCTCAGAACAAAGACGCACAGCGCAACCCGCCCAACCATAAAGGCGTCTGCCCAACCCATCCATCAGTGGTGCGCTCCGATCAGCACCTTGCGCTCACAGAGCGAGACTGTGGTACATCATCACACCAGAGTTGCAAAATGGTTAAAAATTAACCATTATTAACCGTTATTTTGTTTACAGTTCAGCTTGGATTTTATTTACTGCGCAGCATAGCTTTGCTGTGCGCGCTGCTGTGCGCGAATGCACACGCGTGCAGCTTGGAGGGAACAGAAACAGTTTGGCGCGTCAGTCAGTTCGAAACAGGTGCTGTATTGGTCACGTGACCGAAACAGTTCCTGTATCGGTCACGTGACTTTTCCGTAGCAATACACACATCGACACGGGTTTCGTTCTATGAGACCGACACATGCGCCGACGCATTGGTGTTGCCGGACCCATCACTACCTATTAGTACCTATTTACACTGAGTAGAAAGCTGCTACTCTGAGTAGTTCTTCCTCCCTTTGTCATACTCAGCATGTCCGATTTCAGAACAGATGATATCAGTCAGGTAACTAAACACAGCGCCCGATCAACCATTTGTAAAAAATAAAAAAGCCAGTCCACAAGCATCCTCCTTCACATTATTTATTGACTGTATCTAAAAAAAAATCAAATATATGTTTAATTCAAATGAAAATATAAAATAATACAATGCAACATACAATGATTTAAATTGTATTGTGTATACTTGGTCATCAAATCAGTGTCAGTTAACTCTGTCAACCGGGTTGCCTGTAGGGATTTTTAAGGTCCAGCAGGTGTCAGTATTCAGTGACACAGTATCGGCACAGTATCGGCACAGAGTGGCAATGTGTCGAAACGTTTCATGACGCCTCATCGACCCATCACTACTACCTATGAGCAGCAGGGCTACTCCTGGTATCCTCCTTTCAGTGACTTTAAATGTCATTTTCAACTGTCAACTATTTTTTCCCCTCATGGTTCTGCCTTTTGCAGTTTGAAGCTAAACTTTATACCTGGTTATCATTCGCTCTTCAATTCAATTTCAATTCAATTCAATTTTATTTATATAGCGCCAATTCATGAAACATGTCATCTCGAGGCACATTACAAAGTCAAAATCAATCATATTATATAGATTGGTCAAAAATTTCCTATATAAGGGAACCAGTTGATTGCTTCAAAGTCCCGACAAGCAGCATTCACTCCTGGAGAAGTGTAGAGCTACAGGGAGAGTCGTCTGCATTGTCCATGGCTTTGCAGCAATCCCTCATACTGAGCAAGCATGAAGCGACAGTGGAAAGAAAAACCACCCATTAGCGGGAAGGAAAAACCTCCAGCAGAACCGGGCTCAGTATGAACGGTCATCTGCCTCGACCGACTGGGGGTTACAGAAGACAGAGCAGAGACACAACAAGACAGACAAAAAAGCACAGAAGCACACATTGATCCAGTAATCTGTTCTACATTAGATGGTAATAGCGGGTGATCTGTCTTCCCTGGATGATGTCACAGTTAACAGAACGCCAGACCAGGTGTACCTACTATGAAGAAAAAAGAGAGAGAACAAAAAGTTAAAAGCTGAAATGACAACAGTCATTTCAATGTAATAGAATGCAAAACTGGAGAACAGTAGACTGGAGAACAGTAGAAATCAGTAGAGTGAGAAAAATAGGCCCTGATGTCCTCCAGTAGCCTAGCAGCATAACTATAGAGGTAGCTCAATTCAATTTTCAATTAAATTTTATTTATATAGCGCCAATTCATGAAACATGTCATCTCGAGGCACTTTACAAAGTCAAAATCAATCATATTATACAGATTGGTCAAAAATGTCCTATATAAGGGAACCAGTTGATTGCTTCAAAGTCCCAACAAGGGGACAATCTAACAGGACAAGTACAGACACAAGTCCATTATCTGAGGCCACGAGAATATCATTGGTGACCTTCACCAGAGCTGTTTCAGTGCTATGATGAGCTCTGAAGCCTGACTGAAACTCCTCAAGTAGGTCATTACTTTGTAAATGTTCACAAAGTTTATTAGCAACTACTTTCTCAAGAATTTTAGATAAGAAAAGAAGATTAGATATAGGTCTGTAATTTACTAACTCATCTTGATCAAGAGATGGTTTCTTAAGTAAAGGTTTAATAACAGCTACTTTAAAAGCCTGTGGTACATATCCATTTACTAAGGATAGATTAATCATGTCCAAAATAGGGCCACTGATCAATGGGAATATCTCCTTAAACAACTTGGTTGGGATTGGGTCTAACATACAGGTAGAAGGTTTAGATGAAGCTAAAATTTTAGATAGCTCAGAAAGCTCTACTGCTTCTAAACAGTTCAAACACTGTGCAGGTTCTAAAGATTCCTCCAACGGTGCCTCACTTACTGAGGACGAGGTAATCGTGTTTGGGAGGATGCCAATTATTTTATTTTTAATGGCATCAATTTTATTTATGAAGAATCCCATAAAGTCATTACTGCTAAGAGCTAAGGGAATGGATGGATCAACAGAGCTGTGGCTCTGGGTAAGTTTAGCAACCGTACTAAAGAGAAATCTAAGATTATTTTTATTCTCCTCAATTAATGATGAAAAATATGCTGCTCTAACTCTGTGAAGGCTCTTTTTATACAACAATAGACTGTCCCTCCAGATTAGGTAGGATTCCTCTTGGTGTGTAGAGCGCCATTTTCTCTCCAATTTCCTAACATTGTGCTTCAAGGAAGATCAGATCTTGATCTGTAGTGAATGTCTCCTTGCTAAAATCTATGGAGAAAAGGCCATTATAACACAAACAGGGAGCAATAATATAGGTAGGATTTGGGTTAAAGGCTGGCACAAACAATATATAATATAATACATTAACATTAGGGCTGGGCGATATGGCTAAAAAAATAAAATCCCCGACTGCTCTATACCAAATCTGATCAATTTTTCCCCTCCTTTTTGTTTCACAAAAATAAATTATTTTAAAAACTTTTATTTCAAGCATTGCGTCTGGTAGTTGACCTGAATTCAAAGTGAATCTAAATAGAAGCTGTGAAACATGTTTGTAAAACAAAATGGCCGCCCTGCCGTAAACAATGAAAATATAACAAAATGTTTGCTACAAGTTGTTTTACACAATGAGCTTAGAACAGGCTTCACTTAACTTGTGTAATTTCAAACTAACTTAAATAAATAAGTGCATGAATAAATTAAAGTGTCTCGTCTTTTGGTAAAAAAACAAACATTTTCTCTTTACAATATTTTGACAATATATTTTCCTAAACATATATTCCACGTTGCATGCTATTCTCTTCATGGCAGCTCAATGAGTTAAAAATAAAATCCAGATTTCCCAAAACTTAAATCTTAATAAATTACAAATTCAAATTAATCGATTTATTGCCCAGTCCTACATGGCTTCTGTAGTTTAAATTGAATTTCTCCTTTAGCAACCACAATTAAATTTAAAAATCAGAAAAACTAATGTATTCAACTTATCTAATTATTTTTACAATATAAAAACTTAATTAAAATTTGTTATTTTTTAACTTTAGCACGAGATCCTAGTCCAGGCATATCCAAAGTGTGGCCCGGGGGCCATTTGTGGCCCCCTCAACTGCATTTCAAGAATGCAGAAGTTTTTAATTAGGGCAAACTATTACAGAAAAGTTAAAATCCTACAATTGAAAATGTTAAGTACAACACAAAGTATTCATCTTTTAATAAACACAGATTTGACATGCACTTTAATTTCATAGTAACATCTATTCAATGACATTTAATTACTCAAAGGCAGACTTTGGTGCATTAAAATCTGCTTTGAATTTAATTATGAAAATTGGCTAATTACAGCAAGTGTTTTCAAAGAAACGGACCCAAATATTGTTCTTATATTGCTAGACCAAAAAGAGTAAAGTTTATTATTGTTAAAGAGTCTAAATAAATTATTCCAAATACTTTGCAAACTGGACGGCCATCTTTTAATACGACAAATGAGCAAAACCCTTTTTAAATTTCTGATCTACAATGATATACACATTCATTTCCCAGAAAAAAATCTGACTTTTTTATTAATTTAATAAATTTTTTTATTTATTTAAAATGATCATATTTTTTAGAGCAGGTCAAAAATTAACAAAAATGTTTTGGTGTAAGAAAATGTGTGTTCATTATTTGGTCCTCGAGTTCCTTTGACTTGACAATTTTGGCCCATGTACCAAAAAGTTTGGACACCCCTGGCCTACTGTAGGCCTGATAACGGTTACTGACGAGGGGTTGTATTCAAAATAACCAAGTAAAATCTCCATTTTCCAGCCAACTCCTGCTAAATATACACAACCTTATGTTAATGAAAAAGCAACAAATGGAAGAATGAAAACGTTAAAAGTTTCTTTGGAGCTCGCACGGCTCTCCTGCTACCCTAAAAGCTGGTACTTACGCCAATGAATGGGATTTTACATGGCTCGGTTTCAGAAAATAGCATGACTTTATTCAGCTCTCGCAACAGCCAGGTGTGTAACTGGGAAATTATTATAAAGGTCTATTCAGGTAAAATACAGTAGCTTCAACAAGTCACAGCGGAAATCAGTGCAAATATAAAACCGATGCCTGATCACACTGGAGCTTTTGTTTTCAAGGAATGCACCAATCTCAGAGGAACATACAGAGTTTAAGTTACAGCCAAAGCGTTTTATCATTCCATTCAAGACAAACACATTGTACAATCAAC
Organism: Fundulus diaphanus; assembly: GCA_037039145.1. Classification (NCBI taxonomy): domain Eukaryota; kingdom Metazoa; phylum Chordata; class Actinopteri; order Cyprinodontiformes; family Fundulidae; genus Fundulus; species Fundulus diaphanus. The sequence continues at coordinate 40,609,734 of CM073129.1, read as the reverse complement.
CAGTCTCATCACATTTTTCTTTTTTTGGCAAGGCTTTCAATTGTTCAGCAGCCGACTTCCCAAATCAGCACGACAGCATCGTCTGTTGAACAGCAGAATTGGGAGGAACATAAACCAGCACGTTGTTTTACAAACACAGAAACAACCTGATAAGAGAAAAAAACTAAAAGAAATTAGTAAAAAAACAATTTCTCAGTGCAAAAAAGGTTGCTGAAATGAAATGACTAAAAAAAAAGAACTTTGAAACCCACATTTCACTTTGTAGATATTAAATTTCTCTCGCAGACAGTTCATTACCACACTAAACAGAATAGAGGTGCATCTAAATACTTTGAATTTCAAAGTTAGTTCATTTAGCTAATTAAGTTCAAAAAGTGAAACACATAGATTCATTACACAAACATTTCAAGGGTTTGAATTAATTTAGAGGATTAGGGTTGGCTCCCTGTCATCGGGGGGAGTGGTGGCCTAGTCGAGCGGGGCGCTTGGCTCCTTGGAAGGCTGCAACTTCCCCAGGTTGAACCCCACTGACTGCCAATGTGGGCCCCTGAGCAAGATCATTCGACCCAGAATGCTGCCGAACAGTGGCGCCCCACAGCTCCCTTATAGGCAGAGGACACATTTCACTGGAATCTATGTCGCAATTATTATGAATATGATTCTTCTTATCATCATTATGGCTTACAGATAATGAAAATCCAAAATTCAACATCTCAGAAAAGGGATTTACATAAGACCAATAAATTTATATTTATACAGTGATGTCTGCCTGCTAGAAAATGTGTTGTGCTGTATACCAACTTAATACTTGGATCTTATTACATTACCGCATCAATGACATGAAAGTGATTTGTCTGAGCTCTACGGATGTGTTAAGGAAGTCTGCATTAGTGGGTCTAGTGTCTCTAATGGCCAGCTTCAGTTTATTGTGAAAATTCATCTGACCACTTCTTTTTACTTCCACTCAACTTTCCATAAACATACTTGGATACAGTCGGATGTAGTCCCTCAAATTAAAAGGTGGCCTGACCAAGTATTGAGTGGCTATACTGTACAGTACAACACGAAAAGATTTCTGCTTGAAATCATTTTTCTATTCTAATTTTCTAAGCAGCAGAAGTCTGGATTTTTATTGGATGTAAACCACGACAATCAACATAAAACAATTAAACCATAGAAATATTTGTAGCCCGTGTCTAAAGGATTGCTGCAGGTTTCACTGTGAACTGAATGGCTAAAATCAATTAACTTTAAATTTGCTGCGATGTGGTAAAACTGTTCGGTATAGATTGTTCCAATGCTCAAAGAAAACGCCAAATCTGCATCAAATCTAATCAACCCGGGAGCTGTAATTCTAGTTGAACCATGCCCTTATTCTGCTGATAAAAATAAATATACACAAGCGTTTAATCGCTTATCTTCATTACGACTGTAAAACTCAGCGTTAGAGAACCGTTTTCCACTTCATGTAGTAGTCAGAAACATGGCGACTAGGCCTTAAAATATGGCATCTCAGTAACATATTGCTGCTTTTGGTCTTTTTTAATCTTTGTCTTGAAAGTTTAAGAAACCCAAATATAGAGTACCGTAATTCATTTAAAGTGAAAACCAATGAATAATATCTTAACATCAAATATAGTAGAAATAAGGCCTAGAAAATGTTCAAAGTCATATTCTGTCCTTATAATACATTAAATCTATGTCCATCTGAGTTTTCTTCTTTCACTACTTATTCATGAGGCTCCCTCATTTTGATCTGAGCTTGAGGGGGTCGACTCCATATGAACGTCCTCCGACTCCGTCCCATTCCTCTGTTCTTCTCCTTCTTTGTTGCTTTGCATCCCGTTTGAAGATGAGACAGTTTCCTGTGACATTTCTTCGTCTCTTTTATCCGACGGTTGAATAAAATCAGTCCTTGGGATCTTTTCCTCCCTTTCAGAAGACGGCGAGGGCGAGTGTTTTGAGGTCTTAAGAGGAGTGTGCACCGACGGGCTTGTTTGACCTGCGGCTTTATTAGCAGCAGCCTTGTCCTCCAAGTTGCCTGCAGCAGCAGAGCCCTCAGCAGGATCGGCGTTTGGCGGGACCTCGTCGTCCTCTCGTTTCTTTTTTGGAGGTTTTTCAGTTTCTCTGCCCGCACTGGTTTGCATAACGTCCCGTTCTTGGATGGTGGCCTTAGAGTTGCTGGTAGATTTCTGCTCACCGTCTGTGGCGGCCTCATGCTTTGTAGCGTCTAGACTGGGGGACTGATCCATTTCTTGATCATTATCTGGAGATTCATTTCCATTGCTCGTATTTCCAATATTAGACTCGGCCTCCACATTTCCATTTCCGACAGCCTCGGCTTCTGCTGTTGGCTCGGGAGACCCCTCAGTCTGTTTGCTTTTGTCTTTGCTTTTATCCGTTCCTTTCGGAGTCTTAGTAATATTATTCATCCCATCTTCTTTCTGATTCCCTGCTGCTTCTCCATCTTTGCTTTTACCCAGTAGAAAGACGTCCTCTTTGCCGTCTCCATTCCCAACGACTTCGGAGTTTTTGGCAGCCTTTCTAAACTGTTTCTGGATCTTTCGGGGACACCACACAAACTTGTCCTTCGGCTCGTACTGAAGGTAAGCAAATCGCACAAGATCTTGGCGCTGCGTCTTGTCCCGTACGGCGAACAGGAAGTAGTCGAGCACACTGCGTTTAACGTTGCTCAGCGTCTTCCTGACCAGGGTCTCTTCCAGAAAGAAGCGCACGAGCGGAGCCTGGTAGTGGTCGAAGCCAAGCTCCCCGAGGCTTTTCAGGATGCGGGTGATCCGGAGGTTGTTGTGCATATTCCTGCAAGAGATCAGACGGCTGAAACTATAATTACTGACAAAAAAAACGTAACGATCTGATAAATGACGGCAATCGGTACTTACCGCTCCAGGTTTCCAAAACGTTCCTTCCAGTTTTCTGCACGCTTCACTTCACCTGTCTTTTTGTTGACCAAACGTATGCCGTAGAAGCCCAACATGAGTTCATAAGCCTCCACTAATCTTCTTTTGGCATCCTCATTCTCTTTGAAAGCCTTTCAGGCAAATAGAATAAATGCTAAATTATAGTGTGATCAAAAAGAAACATTTTTAGGGTAACAATAAGTAAATTAACACAAATAATGTCAAAAGGTTAAGACAAGGATTATAGAAGGGCTGCTGGGGCCTAGTTCTAGTATCACAGTTGAAGCCTCTGGTATTCTGGGTCATGGATTAAGCTTCTTTGTATCAGTAAGAAAAAAAGATCTCAAAAAGCCAGTTATGAAAAGGATGAAGAAAGAGATGAAAACATGCATTTACCTGACTTTATTTAATTATGCCAGTGTGGCATGCCAGTTTTCTGATTGGTTGTTTGTTCAATCAGCTTAAACAAGATAACAGGAGTGTTGAGATGACGGTTTACGATGGCTCAGATAAAGCCCAAGCTTGACCAGAATGTGCTTGTTAACAACGGTTCATCTATTGTCACGTAAAATGGAGGCATTTAAATATTACTCAATTTCCCAAATTTCCATAATTATTTATGGTTACATGCTCTTTGACTAAGGCTGGGTATTGATTCAAATTTCAAGAATTTATTTGATTCTCAAGATTTAGAATCGAATGCTGGTATTAATTTTTTTTTTTAGCCGTTACCTGAATTTTATGACTGTGTAGCAACATATGGATACTAGTATCATATTAATATTTAACTGCAAATGAATAAAGTAATGGTAGCTAATGGCGCCTGTAAGGACCAAACCCTCTTCCTGATTGTTGAGACAATTGCTTTTATGAGCATGCTGTGGGGCAGAATGCCCAAACAGATCCAGGGTAAAAAACACCAGAAATCCACAGCTGCTATTTGTATTCAATTCAATTCAATTCAAAAATACTTTAACAAACCAAAAGGGACACTAAATTTTGGACTCTAACCTGGTGCATTATTAAAAATAGGACATTAAAAATTCATCTCCCAGACTGGAGTGTGAAGGCTCCAGTGATGCATGTTGCATCCATGCCTCCGACCACTAGGTGGAGCTTGCCGCTTTGTCCTGCTGAAGTCTCAGAGCAGAAGAAGAACTAATAAACCAACTAACACGGTTGTTAAGCTAAAGTTGGCTCTTGGTGTGTTTTACTGATAACCCTAACCCACATACTTGGACTTGCTGTGCGCAGACTGTGAGCCACGCGGACATTTTACCTTCATAGTGGAGCGAACCTGTTGCCTACATTTCTTGTGACAAATTCCAATAATTCCCACACTTTTTCCGAGCGGGACGAAGGGGAGGAAGGGATGGTAAAATGTTTGATTAGCTTAGCTAGTTGAGCTCGGTGTCACATATAAAACAGTTCAATGTGAAGACTTCTTTACTGTAACTTTTCAAGCTGTATGCTAAACGAAATTTCGTTCTGTACGCACTGTGCATACAAAATGACAAATAAAGTTGTCTAAGTCTAAGTCTTCTTGCCGCCGAGCAGTTTACAGTGTGACACCGCGTATTGTTTTTGAAAAAAAAATCAATCTTTGGTTATATGAATTCATTTTTAGGAATTTATATGAGAATCGATTCAGAATTGGAACACCTGTTTTTTTTTTTTTAAACAGCCCTATCTTTGACACAGATTATTTAACCATCTGTGTAGGTAAGTTGCCTACCGAGCTGCGTCTCGGTGTATGAATGTGTGCACGTTAGTGAGAGCGATTGGGTGAATGTGGCTATAGTGTACAGCGCTTTGGGTGGTCAGCATGAAAGGCTGTAAAAATGCTCAAAGTTAATAAAGTGGCATTCTTACGGTAAGCCGTTTGTATATTTATTCTACATTCTTGATATCAGGTATCTAAGAATAAACACTACTAAATATGCCCCAACACTAGAATGCCACAAGGTTCTTAACAAGTGCCACCTAGTGTGCAAACACCACAATATTAGGTTGGTGAGTGTTTGATATTTTTATAGCCTATATTTTTTGCATCTTTCTTGAAAGTAATTTTCATTTATTCATTTTTGCACAAAGGTCAAGGTAAATTAATTAAACATGGTTTGATTTTTTTTCATGACATAAAACCTGAAAACATGACACCTACAAGGATTCCGCAATAAGCAAACAATTTAAACTCATTAGACAGAAATAGCATAAATACATCAAATTAAAAGTGGAAATAACTAAATGGGTTAACCTGGATGGGCCGGTTAGATGAATGAATAATATAAAAATCTGAATTTCTATATGGCAGAGTAAGTCAGAAAGAAAGATGCGGAGGATTACACTAGAAGGATGAAACTACATCCAGGAAGTGGAGTCAGAAAAACACAGAGTGCGAGCACATGACAACTGCACTTAGAATAGTACCCATAAAACCCCTTTTATGAGAAATGATAAATTGCCGCTGCAAGCACACAACCACTATTTACAAACAGAAAATTTCCTCGTCAGGGTGGACACTCTCACTGTGTGCATAGATGTGATGCTGCTAGCACAGGGCTCTGAATAGAGCAGGCTGCAGCCTCCCTACGCCTCCGCACACACTTGTTCATTTTTACTTTTAAATCTGATCTATTCTTTCCTCGATTTGGATTTTTTCTTGTTTTGCACGCCGGCCCACAAAGTCCATTTGGTAACAGCAGCTTTCTTACACAAATGTCAAAGTCAGTAATTTGCTAGCTGCATTAAAGCATTGATAGCCAAATGCTTCATTCCAATTACACTGACTGGCATTACAACAAACCTTAATTTAGCAGCACTTTACCTTAACAGTAACAGCGCACAGAGAAATGGGCTAATTAACGAAGCCAGATGATTGGCCTTGACTAGTAACAGGCTGGAAAGGAGAAAGCTTTTCTTTATCCAATCAGTAAACACGGCATGTGTAAGGGTAGCTAGGGTGTGGCGACACTCTTCAGTGTGGAAGTTGTTACCGAAGGAAGAAGAAGAATAAGGGGAAAAAAAAGCTGCCGTAATCCTCACAGAGGCTGCCATTTTAGCAATGTAAACCACACTAATGGGTAATGTAAGATGCTGAAGACATTTATGATTATCAAGTTTATATAAATTCTTTGATGGCATGAAAAGTAAATGGTAATGTATTCAACCAGCAGATATTTGGTAAATACATATTTAAATACAGGGGGTAAGAGACTATTAGGTTGTTTAAAAAAATGCACAGAGGATTAAGCTGTTTGGTTTTGCAGAACCTAAATTTTAAAGGTCTGTCAGAGCAAAAACCGTGTTGAAAACACTTATTTCAATAGTAGGAACATACCTCAATTTCCTTCTTGGTGAGTTCTGAAGCCATATAATTAACCCCCGGTTCTCGCAGTGGAAACAACCTTGTAATGGCAGAAGATTGGAGAGGGAAAAACAGAAAAAAACACTTAATGAAACCACCCTCTAAAATCAATCGATATGCTACGAGCTAATCTTTGTCAATTTAATTCAAATGTTTCTATTCTCTCCATCCCATACGCAAACAGCAACGCAGGATATATCAAAGGCAAACAAATTAACAAAAACTATTTTTGGAACACATTTTTAAATCTACAAAGATCAAGACAAGATGATAATCTTACACATAAAAAAGAAGCCACAACATTGTTTGTGTCCTCTTTGACATAAACAGCACATAAATAAGATGGATGCATGAATATGTCATGCTCATAAGAAGAGACGATACCTGTGTCTTTGCAATTAGGTTAAAGTTTTTACAAATCATAATCAGCTCCAACTTGTAATCAGAGCAGAATATTCCAGTCCAGGTTAGATTAGTCCACATCCTAAGGTTTTTTGCTCTTCTAATTCTTCAATGTCCATATTGGCAAAAAAAAAGCATTTCTTTTGCCGTTTTGCAAACAGAATCAAATTAATATAGCTCAAAATTTGTTGTAAAGAGTTTTCTTTTAGTTTAGAATCATAAAGTTCAGACTAGATCAGCCTGAGCATTTTAGATTTTAAACCAGAGGTCAAATAAAAAATAAATAAATTGGGAAATAGTTGTTTAAGTGCAAAATGGAAGCTATGAATAACTTTAGCATCATTAGCCTGTTATCTTGAGTTGCTTACAAATCATTCAAATGTTTTCAGTGAGTCACAGTTGTTTTTCTATAGAGTACCCACCATGCAGCCACAAAAACAATCTATTAATCTTGTCAAATGCTTTTTAGATCTTATCAGATGTAGTCATTTATCAGTTAGCTTTAAGACCAAAATCTAGTTTACTGAATCAACTATACATCGAATTTAGGCTCCTCCTAAAATCAATGTGTTAATATTCACATTAAAATTGCTTTCCTGAGCTTCTCTAAGCTACTGTAGGGTGCTAGTTTTAGTTCTTTGAAAACATTTTTTTTGTGTATTCTCTACAGACTTAGTTTAAAGATTGAGGCACAGCTGACACCAGACAGGACTTCCTGTAGTCCCGACATGTAAAAAGCATCTACTGATAAATGAGTGGTGTAATCAGAATTAAACTTCTAAATTCAACCATCTCATAGCTTTTTCCAGCTCTGGTAATCCGATCAGACCCTTATGTGTCTTTTAAATGTGTCCCTGCTCAAACACACTTAATAAAAATCAACTTATCTGCACAGTTTAAATTCCAATTCTCTCTCAAATTTAAATGGGTGAGTTGAAGCAAGGAAACAGCTAAAACCTCCAGAACCAGGACTGGGAAACTCCAGTACAACTGTGATATCATCAGGCAGCTCCTTTTGTGTCTAATGCTGTTATGTTGTTGATTTTAATGAGGATGCATCCTGTTTCTCTCAAAAAAAAGAAAAAAAGAAATTTCTGATGGGTTTTCAAAAGGTTTCTCTTTCATCACTGGTGCATTGTTTTGTAACCGAAGCTAGTGGTTATGAAATGCATGAACAGAAACTGGAATTTGCACATTGAAAACATTCTCTCTTATAGGGGACATATGCAAAAATCAACTTTTTTAGCCCTTAAATGCATTTTGTTGTGTACATGGAGTCGCTATATAAGTTCAGTCCATTTACAATTTACCATCTAGGAGTGCAGAAATTGAAATGCAGTCTCTCCAGATGCTGTGTAGATATCTTTATATTGTGTTTGGGTCATATTTTTTCAAGCTGTTCAGTTTTCCCTATTTTCAATTATGATTTTTGAACAATTAGTCACAATATTCCCTGCGGACCACCTTAACAAGGCCATGGGCTTCCGGCTTAGCAATTACACAAATCCTCCATTTTTATTTTTTCCCCCTACGATTTTGTAGTCCCAGCTGAACGACGCTGAAGCTACAAGTGGATGAGTCAAAATGTTCAGTTGTTGGGTGCATTAACCCACACAATTCATTACAGCGTCATGAATTGTGTACAATACAACATACAAATGGTCGAAGGGGGTGCGACTGAGTGCTCTGCGACCTGGAGGGGGTTGGAGTGTCATGTGCTTCCTTTGCATTTAAAGAGATAGCACCAAAACGAGTTTATCTCAGACGAACCTCAGAACAGGGGTAAGAAGAAGCTGTGGGGCAACAATAATGAGGAGTTCAGACCAAAGCATCGCTGTTCCACTTTATAAAGGCCACAACTGAATTATGTAAATGTGAAAAGGAAGACATTTAATAGCATGTCTCCTTTAAATCCTAGCCTGGAGTCCTTCTGTTTGCATGTTCTCCATGTGCATGCATGGGTTCTCTCCAGGTACTCCGGTCTAGCTTCCTCTCACAATCCAAACTGATAACTGTTAGTTTAATTGGTTTCTCTAAATTGCCATTATTAGTGTGTCAGTGCATGATTGTTTGTCTTGTGTGTCTCCATGTTCCCATGTAATGGACTGGCAATCTGTCCATGGCAGAACCTGCCTCTTGCTCAATGACCACTGAAGACAGGCACCGGCCTCCCCGCAACCCTGCATGGATAAGCGGCTACAGACAATGGATGGATGGATTATTTTCAGTATAGTTTTAATACGTTAACAGTCCATATTTCATAACTATGGACCACCACCATTAGCTCCCAGTCTTAGCAGTCCACAGTTCTGATATTTTACCTACAACTGGCTGTATTTAGGGTAGTAAATACTGATGCTACACAGATCATCACGTGCGTATCAGTTCTGAAGTTGCTGCGCACTTGGAGCTGACAAGCTGCATCCACATAGTATTTTTGTAGTGCAATAACTATGTATCTGAGTTAGGACCTACATATGAAAGAAGCCTGAGTGTGAATAAACATGCTATGAGCATGAAAGTTCAGATTTGGGGCACTTTTGATGTCACTATGAACACTGTAGCCTTAGATCTAGATCAGTGGTGGTCATCAAGGACAGTGAAAATCTATCCATTGATTCATACATTTTTCTGACATTAAGTGACTCCATCTGAGCACTTCTTGTGATTGCAATATTAAACACAAATCAATATAGAGATGATGACTTTGAATCAATGTATTGTGTAACTGTAATATACTTGCATAATACTAAACAGTGCGTAACAGTCATGTGACACATACCACTGGATGTAAGAGTGAACCCTCTCCAGTTTTTTGTAGTCATTTTTCCATTCTTTCAGAAAGGACTCAATATAGACATCTGTGTCAAAATAAAACAACAAAACACAGTTAGAAAAAACAACAACATAAATGTATAAACATCGTCACAAAAATAAATGCATTACCGTCAGGAGCAGATGGAAACTTATTTAAATAGAATTGTAGGTTATTCATTTTGTCCTCTGAACACTCATCTGTTAGATTCTGTAAACAAATGTTCAAAAGAGTTGATTATTATTTGTTTCATAACTGAGATTATTTTAGATTCAAATTTCAATTGGCACTACTTACTGGATATCCTCTTCTGTAGTTCTGCATGTCTTTTGCCGCCCTTATATTTCTGGGCGGGGTATGCCACTGCAATAAATAAAATAAAATTAGTCTGTTTCCACTTAGCTAATTAGCACATAAATAAATGCGGGATACATTTTATTTTTCATGATGTGACCTGTAAAGTCTACAAATGAACAAGGAAGCTGAACAGCTCTTTGACTTATAATGCCAGAGTAATATAATCCCTACATCAAAAAAAAAAAAAGCTGAAATAATAAAACGAAACGAAAACATCTAAAAAAAAAGGAAGTTACAATGGCTAGCTAAGCTAGTTAGCGAGGTTGCAGCAGTGGAGACAAAGCTAACATTAGCTTGTCCACAAACAGCAGGCGCCTAAACCGAAATGAAGGATAACAGGACTAGATTTGTGTGCGTCGTGGCTGAGCTGGCTGATAATGAAGACACGTACTATAGCCCAGGAAGACTTGTTTTTGTCTTGATTTGACCGACGGCTCTGGCTCTCTCCGGCAGGGTCGTCTCCATCACTCTCTGTGTCCCATGTCGAGTCGTACTCACACACATAGTCGTCTTCCATTTTTTTTTTTTTTTGCTAACTGGATATCCTTAAGAGCAACAACAGATAAATAAAAGCGCAGCGTGTCTCGGCTCTATAACCGGGTCTGAATCGGTTCCACTTTCATGTCCAGGTTAGAGACGGGGACGGCCCCAACCATCCGTGTCTCCAGCCTACCATCATATAACGGCTGCAGTGAGGATGCTGCCTTCACGTACTTCCGCTGTGTAGGAAATGTTACAGACAACAAAACACTTTGCAAAGGAAATCAAGCAGGCTACTTCAAGAATCAAAATTAGTTTTTTTATTGATGGAAAGAAAATCGTTCTCCTACAAAGTGAGTCTGCACCGTAACCATATTTGATCAGCATGTAACTACATTTGACGATACTGATAGCGGAGTTCGCCGCCAGTTTACCTTCACAAATAACGTAGCTGAGATCAGTTGAATCACATTTTTCTTTGTACATCACGAAAAAGAAAACTAATTTCAACCCGGTTTACAACTGGCATATTTGTATGTATTTTCCCACCAAAAATTTCAAATGTCCGATTCTACTCAAAGGCAACACAATTTTTGTGTTGGCTGCAAGAGTTAAAGTGCAGATCAGCTGAGTCAGACAGCTTATTTTAGGTATACAAGGGGGGAAAAACAACAACATATTTTTCATCTGACAGTTATGTAACCACGGTGCAAAAGTATGCAAGTCAAGTGAATAATAACTCTGTATTTAAAAAAAAACACGGAATCTGTTTTATAAATAAATGTAGGTATTTATACTAGGCCCAGCAATACAAAAAAATTACAACACGTCAGTTCTAAACAAGTCTGGGCTTTCGAAAACTTTAACTTTTAGAAAGTTTTAGAAAAATCTAAGCTCTCATCAGTCTCATTAACAAAGTATATTATGTTTCTCAACTCCATCACTATCAACTCTGAAATACTAAACACTTTCAATTGATCAGTTTGATCTCGTTGCAGGATTAAGATAGATATATCATAATATATATTCATTCTCAGAAGTTTAATAACTAAACTGCCACCATTTATGAAATGGAAGAAAAATAACCCTATTAGTAATAACTAATATATCTTAATGAATAATTAAGTTAAGGGAAAAAAGCCCCAACATAGGCAAAACAATATTGTCAAACTACTTAAAGAGGAACACAAAAGGGAACTGAGAATTTGTGTTAAATATTGTAAACTGACCAATTTTCTATCGATGTGATTCTGTCTCTGAAACTCAAGTATGAGGTTTAATTGATATTTTGGGGTTCTAAATACCTGTCTTAAATCAGAGGGAAAGTTTGAAAGAAAGTAGAAAGGAGAATTAAAAAGGAGCCAAATCTTTGAGGTTAGTCAGTTCCACGCAGAACCCATGCAACATTGAACAGGACAAGAGAGTACATAAACCTGTCCACAGAAGGAATTATTGAGTGAACTTTGAGGGTGCTTTGTCAAACAAAATCAATCAATCAATCAATCAATCAATCGATCAATCAATCAATCAATCAATCAATCAATCAATCAATCAATCAATCAATCAATCAATCAATCAATCAATCAATCAATCAATCAATCAATCAATCAATCAATCAACCAACCAACCAATCAATTTTTATTTATCTAGCCCTTTACAACACACGAGGGGATCAAAGTGCTGTACATAAAATCAACATTATAGAAACAGATTTAAAAACATAAAATATAAACATAAACATAAAATTCAAGTTATGACACCAAGCTACTGAATGTTAAAAGCCAGTTTGAGTAAACGGGTTTTAAGCCTGGCCTTAAAAACAGCAAAGTCAGTAGTGGTACAAAAGTCCAGAGACAGTTTGTTCCAGAGTCTGGGTCCAGCAACTGAGAAGGCTCGATCACCCCAGTTTTTGTACCTAGCTCTAGGGACTGCTGGTTTGTTGACCCTGGGGCCCTAAGGGTTATGAAAGCACAAGAGTTCAGACAGGCATTGAGGGGCAAGAGCATTAAGGGCTTTGAAAACAAATAGCAACATTTTAAAATCAACCCTAAAAGAAACTGGACTGGGGTGATGTGCTGTCGTCAAGGAATGTTGGTTAAAAAGCGGGCAGTGGCATTTTGAACCAAATTTGAAGACAACTGACGACTTGGAGATGCTGACATAGAGTGCGTTGCAATAGTCAATTCTCAAGCTTGTAAATGTGTGAATAGTTTTCTCAAGATCAACACGATTTAAAAATGGTTTAACTTTTGCTTGTCAAATCTCAAATTGCTGTCAGAGATGACTCCAAGATTCTTTGCTGTTTTAGATTTAGAAGGTAGAAAGTTAAAACCAGAATGGGCACAATCACCAATTCAAATATACTTTGTTTTATCTTCATTCAAGTGAAGAAAATTTAATCCTAACCACATCTTAATGTCTGAAATGCAGTCTGTCATGATTTCAAGAGCTCCACTTGTATTTGGAAACACAGGGAGATCTCTGAGCCAGTTTTCAAGTCTTGAAGATAAAAGAGAGCACATACAGTTAGTTGTAGTAAAAGCTCAGCTAACGCCCATGTCCACGAGAGGGACAGGGTTAAACACTGAAAGAATATACAAGAGAACATTAAGTTGTTTGCAGCAGTAACTTGGCCGATGCTCCCCATCCAGGATGGTGTCACGGCTAAACAGAATGCCAGGCCAGATGTAACTACTATGAAGAGAAAAACAGAGAGAGGGCATAAAGTTAGAAGTTTAATATAACAATAAATAATGCAACATTGGAGAATGTAGCAGAGTGATGCAAAGTGGGCTTAATGTATACTACAGTCAGTCATTCACGCATTCCGACACAGATTCCCATCCTGACAGTGGTGAGCTATGTTAGTAGCCACAGCTGCCCTGGGGCAGACTGACAAGCGAGGCTGCCATACATTGGCGCCACCAGGCCCTCCGACTACCGCTAGCAGACAATTCAGGTGAAGTGTCTTGCCCAAGGACACCACGACTGAGATAGTCAGACTGGGGGATCAAACCGGCACACCTCCAATTGCAGGATGAACTCCCTAACTCCTGCGCCACTGTCGCCCCAATATAGCAGCATAATGACAGAGATAGCTCAGGATAATGGAAGCCACTTGAACTATAAACTTTATCAAAAAGGAACATTTTAAGTTTAGTCTTAAAAGTAGACTAAGCTCGCAGACTAAAACTGGGAGTTGGTTCCACAGGAGAGGAGCCTGATAACTAAAAGATCTGCCTCCCATTGTAATTTTAGAGACTCTAGAAACCACCAGTAGACCTGCAGTCTGAGAGCGAAGTTCTCTGTTAAGAACATATGGGGCAGTCAGATCTCTGATATATGATGGAGCTTGATTTTTAAGGGCTAAATATGCGAGAAGGAGAATTTTAAATTATATTGTGGATTTAACAGGGAGCCAATCAAGGAAAAATTATCTCTTTTAATATCCATCAGAACTGTAAAAGTGTTTAGAATCAGATAGAGGCTTTGAACTGCTTTTTGTGGATTTCCTGATAGTAAAGAATTACAATAGTCCAGCCTTGAAGTAACAAATGCATGGACTAGTTTTTTTGTAGGGTTAGGGAATTTGTAATTCTGGCAATTTTCTGGAGTGGAAGAAGGAATTCCCTGAAACCTGTTTAATATGGGGTTTTATATTGCATGTCCTGGTCAAAAATAACACCAATGATTAAATGATTAAATGATTGACAAAGCAGGTTCCTGATCCAAAGGCGACAACTTCTGTCTTGTTTTATTCTAAAAGCAACATATTTCTATGAATATGCTTAGATAGAGCACTCTGTGATCAACCCATCTTCTAGCAATAACGTTTTGTTGCTTACCCTCCTTGTGGAAGGTGTCAGTGACTGTCTTCTGGACTTCTGTCCAGTCAGCAGTCTTCCCCATGATTGTTTAGCCTACTGACCCAGACTGAGGGACCATTTAGAGCAGGGGTGTCAAACTCATTTTGGTTTAGGGGCCGCATACAGCTTAATCTGATCTCAAGAGGGCCACACGAGTAAACTCATTGCAAGATTAAATAGAACTAATAAAAGTGGACTTTTACTCAGTTAAACATTTACTTAAGTGCATTATGCATAAGAACTGATCACAGTGATTGTACAATGTTGAAAAACATTTATTCACATTTTTTGGAACTTAAAAACACTGTCCTGCATGAAAAAATACATCAAACAGGTAAAAAATTAAGAAATGATTTAAAATCAATTTTCCATATCTGAAGCTCAGTGCTACCATCTGCTGATTAAAACACAGCGCCCCTCGTGGACAATATAGGAACTGCAGATTTTCAATTAAACGAAGTACATGTTTTTTTCAATAATTGTTTTATCATTCTCTTCCTTTTATCTCCTCTTTCTTTCACCATTTCTTTTTTTTCTTCTTGTTCTTCCTTTCATCTCCTACTTTCCCATTGTAGTGTCCATATCATTTGAGATATTCCTCGCATGAATCATAATAAAACTATTCACATTCATAAATCAAGCGGAGCACTATGGCAAAAGCAGTACTGCTCCACTTGTGAAAGTCAAATCTGATGAGCTCTTTTTTTGTTTAATAATGATAATGCATTTAGCCGGCCCGCGGGCCGTATGTTTGACACCCCTGATTTAGAGGCTCAGGAAATCTTTGCCGGTGTTTTAAGTTAGTAAGCATGTGACACCATGCATTTCCAACACTTAACCTGTTCACGATATTCTAGAAATATTTTGAGACACTGAGGTTTGGGATTTAATTATCTGTGAATCTAAATAATTCTAGATTCATTTTACTTTCTGAAAGGAATGACAAAGAATATTTAAGTTTTTCACAATATTTGTATTTTTAAATTGTTTTTTTAGATTACTTATAAATGAGACAACAACATGCTTACTGTGGTGCAACCTTTGTTAAAGACAAATCAAAAAGAACCCTCTTTGAGAGGTGCGCTTTCTGATAAACACTCTTTCTTACAGCATAAGAGCCGAGTTTAGAGAAGAGATTGGAAGTCAGTGCACGGGAAAAATATCCACCTGCTTCTCCCAGAACGCATATGCACTCATAATTTGTGTTCCCCCCCCTTACACATCACAGTGAGGCACGGTTCCACTCATCAACACTCATTTGTGCTCTGCATTCTCCATCTTCCTTATGTATTCAGAATCTGCTGATAATATTCTCCTCAGTGATAAACAGCTGATCAAGATAGAGAGGGTTCTGACAGAGGAGGAAATGAATGAAACATAGCAAGTAGAATAGTACTGTTCCAGATAACAGAAAACACTTTTAGTAGCAGGCATTTGGTACTATCTATAGTGGGGTAGAGGAAAAAATACTAAAGAATGCTTTTGTACCGGATTTAAAAGCTTTGTCTCTTCTTATCTGCAAGAGGTGATGGAGCTGCTCCTAAATTATGGAATACTCTCTTTACATCAGAAGTAATGCTCACACATTTTTTTGTTTGGTTTAAACACCAGCTGTACTTGATGATAACAATATTCTATTTATATATCCATTTATATGTGTTTAAATTCCTTTTGTTTGACCCTTCATGCTTATTTTAATGTATATCCTCATTTTACTCACATTTGTGTTCTTATCTTACCAGGAGTGAATGCTGCTTGTCGGGACTTTGATGCAATCAACTGGTTTTCTTATATAGGAAAATTTTTTGACCAATCTGTATAATCTGACCCAATCTGTATAATATGATTGAACCAAACTTGTAAAGTGCCTTGAGATGACATGTTTCATGAATTGGCGCTATATAAATAAAATTGAATTGAATTATCTGAAATAAGAAATAGATAACAGGCTTCTTTTTTCAGATTTATTATGCTATTTATGGCTTTCTCCGCAGGAAGTGGTCTTTGACTACAGACCTCTTGAAATAGACTGTCAGTAGTCTGACTCCTGATGTCTAGAATGAACCCAAATTAATCTCTGTACGCTTAAAGACTTGAAGGCTCTCACTTTCTGTCTGGGCATCTCTTGCCGTTGGAATAATTAGTGTTAGTCAACCACTTCTGGGACAGAAAATAGCTGGCATTCACATACAGTCGGCCTGAATGTAGATCAGTGGAGATGATTATCCATTTCCCTCTCTTGCCGGTTCAGTATCACTTCCTCCTTCTCTTGTCTCCTCCAGGTACCATCTTTGATTTAATATGATACATTTTCACATGGAGTATTTGTGAAGTTTAAATTATAATACAACCCTTTCTCTTTTATTACAATTGAGTGCCCGTTTGAACCTGCTTGTCACATTTTAAGGTACCTGTTAATCTTAAACGGTCTCATACAGCCTGATGTATGAAAAGCAAAACTAAAGATTGTTCACTAACCTGGTAGGTTTGGTTTAAAAAACTGTGAGAAATTATTAAAATGAAATCTAACATGTCTTATGGTATAGAAATGTCTGGGTGTACATGTGTGTAACAGCAAGATAAGAAATTTATCAAAGAACATTAACATATTTGAGAGAAAATAACATTATATTATATTATACTATTATCAGTACTATTTTGCAGGCTTAACATATGTCGGCGCTGTAAAACCAGGAGAGCTGTATGCTTTCTCTAGAGACTGGCTAAATATCCTCAACATAAACATTATTCACACATAACACACATACTCTTTCCCTCTTTTATGTCGACTAAAACCTTAGCTGTTAGTGTCACACGTGCTATTCTCCAAGAGAGTCTGGGGTTCTGGTTTGATCCTCTAAGAACCAGCAGCAGAAACAGGGATATCAGAGGTGGCAACATCTTTTGACAGTAATTGGACTGATACGTTTATACACAGGCTTATTTCAGCATTAGAGGGTATAAATAGAATCATGTGCTACCACTGGGGACTCAGTGTTGAAAAGATGCTGGTGTGTGTTACTATTTTTGCTCGTCGTTACTGTGGTAACCGCAGGGCTCTGCAGGCATCCGAGTGTTTGCTGTTGTTATTTTGTGCCTCTGCTTCATAAAATCACTGTCACCTTTCTCTGTGTGAGATCAGCACACGTAAGAGGATCCGATATGCTCAGATGCACAGAGGGAATATAAAATGTATTTTCAGCATTGTCAGTAAAATCCAAATGTTCCCTGTTCTGCTGCAAAGTCCATTTTGACGTGTTCTTTTGGTGTTGCTGGGCTGCAAACTTTGTATGCAAGTACATAATAATGATAATAATAATAAAAGCATCCAATATGTAAAATTATGTAGTTTACTGAAATACAAATAAAAACATGTACAATAATTGTTTTGTAATAAGGATAGTAGTGGACCCAATGACAGTTGCTGTATAAATGTAAAAATAGTGAAAAATAAATACATAAATAAACTAAAAAATACTCTCTCCATGTTCTCTGCCTCCCGTCCAATAATTGCTGGAGATAGAGACCAGTCCCCCCACGAGCAAGCAAGGATGAGCTTTTATACCAATAATGAAAATAACAATGGAGAGTAATGAACCTTAATGTCTATTGAAGACTGTACATGAGCTACTAATATGATCAACATGTGAAAATTGACTGAGAACTCCTTTTAAGCTCCAGCCGCAGCTAAAAAATAAGCATATTTAATAAACAATAAAAACACCTAAGAAGCCAGACTTGCAATATCTCACCTAACTGCTCAATGTAAATGCAGGTTAGGTGTTTTGATTTCATAACATACGGGCTGGACTAGTCTTTTTGGAATATATGGAGAAACAGTACTGTGCAAAGTCTTAATTGAGTTGCAGCAAACTGAGTGGGTGATTTGTTATTCTGCCATAGCAAAATTTTCACACCACAGAGCGAGACTATCATCAGCCAGACTCCACTGTGTTATAAACTTGCGCTTCCTTTAATAAGTGTGGTAAAAGTTACAAACTAAGTAATTTCTCCCAGAATATTTTTTTTTGCTTGGTTAGTGCTTTTAAAAAAAGAGATATACTACTGAATGGTACAATGCAAAGAAAAGAAATGCTATAATAGCAGTTCAGGAAGCAGTGCCTTTCCTTTATTAGCTCACATTTTCACCACTTTTCTTTGTTGAATGTGAAATTTATTATAAACGTTAAACTTATCTATAGAAACTTCAAAGAATGAGGGAGTGGTGGAATAGTGGTTAAAATGGGCTGCTTTTTTCCTGGGAAGGCTGCCAGTTCCCTTGTTCGGATCTCACAGGCTGCGAGTCCCTGAACGAGACCCTTAGCCCCAGAATGCTCTCTGGGTGTTGCACAGTGGCAACATATAAAAAAAATATAATTCTCAAAAATATAATCAAATCAACCTTCCAGAACATTTTAACTAAAAGCTTTTCTTAAATATGATGCACTATTTTATTTTGAGAAGTTATATCATATTTAATATTATATAAAAAAGCATTGGAGAACAACATTATCCTAACTCTTTTGTGCATTGTGATAAAATATTTTTCATGCTGAACTTTTTCACAGGGACGTTCATCACTGCTACTTTTATACAGTGCCTTGCAAAAATATTTATAGAACATGAACTTTTTCCACAGGCACCGATAAAATATTTACAAATATGTAAATATTTTATTGGAGCTTTAACTGATAGACCAACACAACATAGTGCATACCTCTGGAAGGCAAGACAAGTTTATTTATGTAGCACATTTTAGTAACAAGATAATTCAAAGTGCTGTACATGAACAGAACATAATAAAAGAAAAACATTACAGAAGAAATCACATTGCAGTGGAACAACAGCAGCAGGTCAAGATATAAAATAAGTTGGACTACAAACGTCAAAGACAACCCTAAGCAAATAGGTTCTTATTTATTCAAATAGGTAATCTTGATTTAAAGGAACTCAAGGTTTCAGCACTTTTACAGTCTTCTGGCAGTCTGTTCCAGATAAGTGAAACATAAGAACTAAATGCTGCTTCTCCATGTCTGGTTCTGGTTCTGGGTATGCGGAGTAGACTTGGGCAAGAAGACAACATGGGAGAATCTGTTGAGTGGACAATGATTATTATTATGATTATTCCCCACATGGAAGAGTGGCAAGAAAAACAGCCCACACAACAAGCATGTGGAGGAAGGTACAAAACTGAACCCTATTGGGCAACAGGAAAACCCTCTCCATTGGAAAAAAACTAACATTGCATCACCATAAAGACACCTTCCCACAGTGAACTGGTGGCAGTGGTGGGGAGTTTTGAGATTGGTTAAGATTCTTAAAGGAGCCGGTCAGAGGATGGAAAAGGTTGGATAGACCTACATATGGGAAATTACTGAAAGAAAATCTGTCAGAGGTTAAGAAATAGTGAGACTGGACCAGACCTCCAGCATAACCCCAGTCGTACTTGCAGATCTACAATGGAATGATTTTGTTGGAAGCATGTTCATGTTTTAGATTGGTTCCGACATCAAAGCCAAAACCCAAGTGCACTGTGTTGCAGTCTTTACAACATCACCTCACAGCAAGAGGGTCCTGGGTTTCAATCCCCGCCTTGGGTCTTTCTGTATGGCCTCTTGTATGTTTGCCTCATGGATTCACGGGTTTCCTGCTGGATAAACAAACCAGATCAAACTGTCTAATTATGACTGAATGTACATTTTATCTCTCTAAATAGACATTAGGAGTGAATATGTAAATGACAAGTAGTTTTTCCTAATTAGTCTTCGTGTTGCCCTATGATAGACTGCCTCTGTCACCAGCTCCCCCACAACCCTGAGGATAAATGGCTCTAGACAATGGATGGATGGAAGGATCAATGTTGTTATCTATCCAATTTAACTGATTTAGAGTTTTTATTTTTCTGCTAAGATGAAATGAAGGAGAAAAATTGTCTCCAGATGTGCAAAGCTGGTAGAGACAATTCTCCAAAATCGGATAGCATAACTGCGGTCAAAGTATTGAGTCACGATGGCTGGAGTAAAATCAACACAACACTTTCCATATTTTTATTTGTGGGAAGCTGAAAACAATTTATTATTTTGCTGCTTATTTCACAGTTAATCACTACTTTTTTTGACATATCACATAAAATCCTGATAGAATGAAGTGTGTCATACACAGTAAAATGCTAAACCGTTCAAGGGGTATGAATATGTTTGCAAGGCACTGTGGTGTGATTTTTATTAAAAAACTGGAAATTTAACTGATTTACATATTTAATTGACCATGACAGAAAAGAAACACTGAAAAGGCACAGGGAAGCTTTAGAAAGTATGTGCAGCATCTTCCCTCCCGATCTCTGGTAAGCTTCCCGACCAAATGAACTCATCAGTGAAACCAAATTAGTTCTTGAGAAGTTTATAATGAGATTTCTGCTCCAAAAAGTCTTATCGCTGTCCAATATCTTCCCACTCTTTAATCAAAGGCGGCCAGCAGATCAGTATCTGTGTATGGGCCTCATGGTGAAAATCCAACCATTCACAAGTTCGTCTCTTGAGATTCTCATTGGGTTTTAATGGCATGCTCTGACAACAGGTTTGTTCATCTATAAATCCATTCTGTCAGATTTCCTTTACACTACATGTGATGTCTCAGTTCTTTATTTAAGATCTCTTTTAAAAAAGAGGAAGTAATCAGTCAGAGATATACTTTTTTAAGTACTTAACAAGACTGGCTTTATTTTATTCAGAAATTTCTTTAGGAAAGATGTATTTTGTCCACTGAATGCCTCGTGCATATTTAAGGTGGGCCTGGTCATGAACTATAACTTCATGAATTTCTACGCCGATAGCCCACAATAGTTTCATACAGAGGTTTCTCAATTAAATTATTGCACCCTGTTGGCTTATTATATTTAATTTCCATGTAATGCACTTTGTTTTTACTCTATCTGCTGGTATACAAACTACTTTTGTATATATTTACCATAATAAGACCACGTGACCGGAAATACAATATTCTGCGTACACAGAACAAGTATACAGGACTGTCTCAGAAAATTAGAATATTGTGATAAAGTTCTTTATTTTCTGTAATGCAATTAAAAAACATGAAATGTCATACATTCTGGATTCATTACAAATCAACTGAAATATCGCAAGCCTTTTATTGTTTTAATATCGCTGATTATGGCGTACAGCTGAAGAAAACTCAAAAATCCTATCTCAAAATATTAGAATATTTCCTCAGACCAAGTAAAAAAAAAATTATAACAGCAAAACAAAATCAAACATTTGAAAATGTCCATTAATGCACTCAGTACTTGGTTGGGAATCCTTTTGCACAGATTACTGCATCAATGCGGCGTGGCATGGAGGCAATCAGCCTGTGGCATTGCTGAGGTGTTATGGATGCCCAGGATGCTTCAATAGCGGCCTTTAGCTCATTTGCATTGTTGGGTCTGGTGTCTTTCAGCTTCTTCTTCACAATACCCCACAAATTCTCGATGGGGTTCAGGTCAGGGGAATTGGCAGGCCAATCAAGGACAGTAATGCCATGGTCAGTACACCAGTTACTGGTGGTTTTGGCACTGTGGGCAGGTGCCAGATCTTGGTTGTGCAGCGTTTCCTGCCACATTTCCCCCTTCCAACACACTTTTTGTGAATGTGCTTTGAAATTGCACTCTGTGAACAGCCTGCTCTTTGAGAAATTTCTTTTTGTGTCTTACCCTCCTGATGGAGGGTGTCAATGATGGTCTTCTGGACAGCAGTCAGATCAGCAGTCTTCCCCATACTTGTGATTTAGTTTACTGAACCAAGCTGAGTGTTTTTCAAGGCTCAGGAAACCCTTGCAGGTGTTTCGAGTTAATTAGACGATTCAAGTGATTAGTTGAATAGCCTACTAGTATACTTTTTCACGATATTCTAATTTTCTGAGACAGTCCTGTAGAAGGAGAAACAATGGAGCAGAGCGAGTCAGCAACCACGCCCAGCTCTCACTTCACTGTGAGGGTCTATCCGAATACTTTTATTGAGTAAGGATTCTTTATCAAAGTGGAAGTGCATCAGCAGTTGCCATGATAAGTGCAGTCTGAATAGTGCAGTCAGTTAGGAAGGAGGTAGGAAAAGGAGCCTGTATGCTTCCTGTTACAGCTACTTTAGCATAGGAACCTCACAATGTCCCTTATCGGCAGTAAGGAGCTATAAGGAATCCCACAGTCCTTTGTGTGACATGACATGTAAGCACAGCCCACCTCATGCAAATTAACGAAAATGGTCAGAGAGAAGAGAGCGCACACTTTGTAGTTCATTTTTGGAAACCTGTAGGCCCGGGTTTGACTAGAGTCTTCCATGTCCATTTCCATTGCGTAATGATGCATGAGTTAAAGGTTGTCTGAAATCGGCACAACAGTCCGAAGCTCCTGGGTAGGACAGTAATGGCTCTTACAGTAGCTGCATCAGTTGTCACCATCTTGCTTTCTGATAACTTCATGGCACAGGCGACAGATGGCACCCAACAGTGTTTATGCAATCTGCTGATTGCGCCTGGTACAAAGGTCTTTTCAGGCTCAAAAAGGACTAAGGAAACCCTGTCAGGATGAACGCTTGTGTATATTGTTTTATTTGAAGATGAATATATGTTTTATATGGTCATAGTATGTGATAGGCCCTTTTAAATGTTGTTTTGTACAAGATTTAAGGATTCTTTGGAATGTTTAGCAATGTACTGTACAGTTGTCAACATCCTAATGCTTTGTTGTTTTTTCCCCCCGAAAAGTATATTTATCAGTTTATATTTGGTAGATTTCTCCCAGTAATACTGCTACCCTCCATAGTGAGGTTGAAAGAGGGACAGAGAGGGTGGTAGCAGGTGGACATTCCCACTGAGCCTGGTTTTGCTGGAGGTTTTTTCTGTTATCAGGGATTGGTGCAAAATCAATGACACAATGCC
This sequence comes from Fundulus diaphanus, assembly GCA_037039145.1. Classification (NCBI taxonomy): domain Eukaryota; kingdom Metazoa; phylum Chordata; class Actinopteri; order Cyprinodontiformes; family Fundulidae; genus Fundulus; species Fundulus diaphanus. The sequence continues at coordinate 40,586,598 of CM073129.1, read as the reverse complement.
AGTGACTCTTGACTGTGGCAACACACTCTTTCAGGAGGAGTAAATGTTGATGGGCAAAGATTCAATGCAATCTTATGGGTTTTCTTAGACAGGAAACTTTTAACCAATCTGTCTGTGGAATTTCATTAAATTGACTTTTTAAGGTGCCTTGAGATTTCAAGTGTTATGAATTATAAATAAAATGAATTGAATTGGTGACCAAGAAAGAATTGACAACTCTAAAATCAAAACCTTCTACCTCAACTATAATTTGCATCTACCCACATGGACAAGCCAGGTGGAAATATTTTATGGCCAGACAAGGCAAAAGTTGGGCTTCTTGGCCTCAGAGAAATTAATAAGCTTGTAGAAATGTGAGGTCAAACCAAAGACAAACATATGTTTGCTTGGTTGTGGTAGCATAATAGTGGAAGTGTGTTTTTCTACCACTGGTTCTGATGCATTGCACAAAGGTGGTGGAATATTTAAAGTGGTGGACTAACTTCAAATTCTTCAATTTCCATCTCAACTCAACAACTAGATGGTTAAACACAATGGCTACAACAGAGTTTTGTAACAGGGCAGTCATCATAAAGCCTCTTTAAAACTGGTTTTGGAAAGGATAAAACCGGCAAACACCAGGGTTCTGGAAAGGGTCAATCTCGACCTTACTGAAAATGGACTATGAGCCAGGTGAGTGACAGGAAACCAATGAATTTAAATGAATTCTTCCATTTCTGAAACAAAGAGTGGTGCACATATGCTGTTAAGACTATATATATATATATATATATTTACTCTATGGAGGTCAGAGAAAATGTACAAAAAAATCAAAACATGTGCTAAACATCTAAAACAGAGAAACAAAACCACTAAATTCACCCCCTTTAAAGAAGAATTTCAAAGCCAGTGGTGCATGTATGTAAACTTTCATGATTAGATTGTGATATACAGAGTGTGCATGCATGTGTGTATGCTAGTGTGTTAATGCAATGTACCTTTGTGAGAACAGAGATAGCAGAGCTCATTAAATAAAGCATCTATCTCTTTGAGTCAATGTAGCCTCCCTCACTTTCTCCCATGTCTGTCGGCTGAGAAAAGGATGTGACTAAAAGCCGTCTGGATTGATTGGTGGCTGTTGGGGCATCAGGCTTCTTTCTTATCAGCTGAGATATAATTGATTTATGGAGAGCTGGTTGAATCCAAACAAGGACATAAGTGTGCTGATTTAGCCACTTAAGACAAAAACAGGAGCGCAGAGAGCATGATGCTCTGCTCAGTGGGAACAAAAGAGCACATGATAATCCACCTGCATTATTCAGATAAAGTCAGGATCTTTCTTTCTTTCTTTCTTTCTTTCTTTCTTTCTTTCTTTCTTTCTTTCTTTCTTTCTTTCTTTCTTTCTTTCTTTCTTTCTTTCTTTCTTTCGCCACATTCGACTGAGACACAAGCTGTGATGAATTGACGGTATCATTTACCAGCCAAGAGCCATGATCATTACGTATCTATTAGCTTCATCCTAACTGATGGCCAAAGTCAGTGCCTCGGATACAAGTACAGTCACCATGGCAACCAGCATCACCTACAGTGAAGGAGCATCTAGCCAACCTTTTTTGTTCACTGTACATGCCGTGCCAGCTCTTTAATATGAAAATAAATCTTTTTGCAAAACCTGATGTTCCTAACGTTATTTTCAAATAACATTAATCACATTTTTAACAATGTGCTTAAATTAAATTTAGTAAAGTACATTTTCTTCTATTTTTTTCCTTTATGTTTAAACTCTGTATAAAAGCTTCAAAGCAACCATTTGACATTCAAGAAAGGCAGTAATGCCTTCAGGTGTATCTTTATTTGTAACAAATCAAAAGCTTGTTAATATGAAGCTTCAAAAGCTTCAAAAATCTGCACAATGAAATCCTTCCATAAAATCTCAGAACCATTTTGTATTTGGGTTTTAACTGGTCTAGCATTTTTTTTTCACATCTGTATGCAGGTTCAAAAGTGAGAGAATTCAGTAATGCTTAAATAATGATAAACTCCAAATAAAATGTGCCCCTTTTAAATCAAGTGGTGACAGTTAATCCATCCACCATCTAGACATACCTGTCCTTGCAGGGTTGAGGGGATGTCTATCTCCAGCAATCATTGGACCACGCATGCACAGAGAGAACATTTAAACTCATTGCTGAAAGACCCAAAGGCTGGAGTCCGAACCTAGGATCTTCTTTCTGCAAGCTACACAGAGTTACAAATTTATTTTATATTGAAAAAGCCTATTTAATCATTTCAATATCTATTTTTTTAAAACTGTTGCGAGGTGGGGCACATCATGTTTTTATTTAATGTCCACTACCACTACTTATGTTACTATGATTTTTCTCTGAAGTTGTTGTAGAGGTCAACCAGTGAAATGTTAGGGTCTATTAATTGAGGTTCAATGATAGTTTAATTCATTTTAATTTGCGCTGTAGCTGAGTAACCATGATATAATTGAACCCTGACATTATATATTATACAAATATGTTTTTTACCAATTGATAACATTATATTTCATTCATTTAGAATTATACTTTGGCACATGCAAATATTCATAAATGAAATGTATTCATTACATGTATCAAATTCCAATTTTATTTTAAATATAAAGTATTTTAAATTTTCTTAAAATTTTTATTTGCTTGTACAAAGCCTTGAATCCAAAGGACTACCGTGGTGCACTTTTTATAGGCTTGTTAAAATCATTTGGCCCTATAGACCGTAACATCTTATATCAGGCTTTCAAAAACAGGCATTTCAAACTCTCATCAACTTGTTTTAAAATTTCTGCTGATAAGCAGAACTCAACAATATTTTCTTATGTTACCTAAATGTTACAAAAGGTCTGCTTCTGTCAGGAGTCTCTGTTTTTGCTTTTGTTTAGTTTTCTATTTACTCACTTTTTTTTATCTGTTAGATTCTGTTTCCGTTAGGTGATGTTCTTTGGTAGTCTGGTTTTATCTTTGCTTTTTTAGTTATTTAGATTTCTTCCCTTTTCTGGCCCGCTCTCCATTTCATGCTAGATTCTGTTTTCCTCCTGAACCCACTTCACTGCCTTACTTCCCCTGCAGCCTAATTACCTTTACTACATCCACCTGTGCTTGATTGCTTCACCTGCTGTTTTTTGTTTGGTTTCCGTCTCTATTTAGTTGTCAGGTCCTATTGTCATGCTACCCTGTTTTGAACTCCTCTTCCCCTTGTTCCTGGTTCCACGTCTGCCTATAAGCCTTGTTAATTTATATGTTAAAATCATTCCTCACCCAACATGCAGCTTCCCTGGTCTTGCCTGCGCTTCGGTCCAAACAACAATACATCAAACATGACAGCTTCAAGGTTCGGTATTAGGGTTAGCACTTTTAATGGTTTACAGTGTTAGAGTGAGCAATATGATTATCTTCAGGCCGCATATCATATGACAACATACAAATGTATTCCCCCTCAAACTGGTGCAACATGCTGACAAAAGTAAGAGAATTCCTAAAAAACCTGGCTGCTATTTTGACTACACAAAGGTGTCGTGATTACTTTTTGTCTTGTTTCAACAACTTAAGTCATATTTTTCATATAACATGAACAAGTGGCTCGTTGCAGCAACCCCTTACCTCAGATTTAACTCAGACATATTATTTATTGAAATCCATGTTATCACTTCACAAATGTTCAAAGTCTTTTTCACAGATTGAGATTCATCATGGGATAAACTTCCCTGTTAACCATTTTACTCAGACAAACATTTGCACTGCTATATGTATTTTCTCAAAACGAGTCCCTACAATATCTGCTTACAGTCACATTAAGAACAATGGAGAAAGCATCACTGAACAGTTGTTCAGTTTTGCTGCCATTATTTTTCAGTTTAAGTTAATTTACTGTATGGATTGCATTACCTATTGTTTGTTTTAACAACAATATTATCTTCCTTTGATGACACCTTGCCTCATTTAGATTTACCTGTAAGAAAAAGGTATATAATAATAATAATAATAATAATAATTATTATTATTATTAATAATAATACATTGTTGCACCTCCGAAGCCTCCAACTGACTGAAATCCGCAGGTTGCTGTCCGTGGTGCTGACTACTCTCCAAACAGACCAACAGAACATTAGGCACAACTGGTGAATGATTTGCGCATGCGATGAAGTAATGCGTGGCTACTTGTTTAAACAGATGACCACATCAAGAGAGCAGGTAGGCTGCATACGCATTTTTAAACACTTACCGAAAACCCTTTAAACCGTAATTCCCGGCTCTATTCTTTTTTTTGCCCGCCCCCGCTACCTTAACGCAACAGGCTGCAGCACCAATGTGGTGTCTGTATGCTGAAAAGCCGCACCACCTGTAACTGCAGTCTCCCACCTCTCTATTATCCTCCGGACTCCCCATGCCGACACCGAGGATGAAGAAGCAGAACGTCCGGACCCTCTCGCTCATACTCTGCATGTTCTCCTACCTGCTGGTCGGCGCCGCGGTGTTTGACGCGCTGGAGTCCGAGACGGAGAACTCCCGCAGGCGCATCTTGGAGCAGAAGCGCAGCGAGATGAAGAGGAAGTACCGCTTCTCCGAGGACGATTACCGCGAAATCGAGCGAGTGGTGCTGCAAGCGGAGCCCCATCGCGCCGGGAGACAGTGGAAATTTGCTGGCTCGTTTTATTTTGCCATTACGGTCATAACCACGATTGGTAAGTTGAGGCGCATGTTTTTATTTTTTTTTTGTAAGTAACGATGTTTTACTTTTATGGAGCCACATTTTATTAGATTTTTTAAATTAAATATTTATGTTATGTGTTACACCTAAGTGTTGTTCCAAAATGCTTCAGAGCCTTCTTCTGTTTACCTCCCAACCTCTCTGCAATAAGGCTATGGACACGCTGCACCAGGCACAGATGCAGGAAAGGTCTTCTGCATGTTCTACGCTGTTCTCGGCATTCCTCTCACTCTCGTGATGTTCCAGAGCCTGGGAGAGAGAATGAACACATTTGTCCGCTACCTCCTCCACAAAATGAAGCAGTGCTTTGGTTTCAGACGCACTGAGGTGTCCATGGAGAACATGGTCCTTGTGGGCTTCCTGTCCTGCATTGGAACCCTATGTGTGGGGGCTGTAGCCTTTTCCCACTTTGAGGGATGGAGCTTTTTCCATGCTTATTACTACTGCTTCATCACTCTCACCACTATTGGTTTTGGGGACTTTGTGGCCCTGCAGAAAAAGGAAGATCTCCAAGAGAAAACACCTTACGTTGCTTTCAGCTTCATGTACATTCTGGTGGGGCTGACTGTCATTGGGGCTTTTCTCAATTTGGTGGTTCTGAGGTTCCTCACCATGAACACAGAGGATGAGAGACGAGATGCTCAGGAGAGAGCTTCACTGAAGAGGGACAAGGGTCGTTTAGAAGGGCCCACCAGCCTCTGTGTTGTAGGCGAACAAAGCAGAGACAGCCACAGGGAGAGGAACAGGGACACCATGGTACACAGCCGCAGCCACAGCACACTCTTCCTCCCAATGCAGGAGGGAACCAGTCGCACCAACCTCATTCCTTCTCCAGCCGAGGACACAGAGAGACAGCAAAGTCCCTGCAGGCACAGGCTGCATTTTCAAATCAAGACAGGAAGACAGAGGGAGGAGACGAGCTTCAGCTCCCTCTGCTCCTCCTGCGTGTGTTACCGCTCAGAAATTTGTGACAGCCCTATGGTGAACCGCAGCAAGCACCATGGAGGCCACATTAACTCAGTTTACTACAACTCTGTCTCCTATACAATCGAGGGCTGCTCATCAAGATCCAAGGACAACACTGGACTCTCTTCCCCTGGAAGCACACTCTCACCTGAACACAGCTACCAGGAATTTCCTAGTTTAAGGAGAAAGTCGGTATGAAAGGGCATTATTGTTAGGGGAAAGAGTCTGCACAGATTGAAAGCTGCATTTTTTTTGCGCATGATAGAATTATGTTTATTGAATAGACTGTCTCTTGTAGCTATTGAAACTGTTTTTTATTTATAAAGAAAGAATGTCTTTGCTCCTTACATGTGTTGTTAATTCTGCTATTTTGCTTGCATGTAGCAATGCATGCTAAAAAAATGTAAAGCAACGCGACTGCATGAGAGCTGCATAAAAATTGGCTTTCTTTGAGAAAGAGATGGAGATTCAAACATGTGACTTACATTCTCTGCAAGAACTGAGAAATGTGTTAGTGTATTCAAAGTAGTTGGAGTAAGAGCAAGGTTAGATCTGATCAGGACTTTTCAAACTTCTAGACAAACTCAAATGCAGGACTCCTATAACAAGGTCTGCACTTGAGTGATGGCAGAATTATTGACAAAATTGCAACATTTTCACTTTCCCTCATTAACCACAACCGGCCCAAATTTCTGACTGACTCCAAAATAATTGCATGACAAAGGTTTTTTTGCAGATGATGTATTGAGAAAAATCTCAGAAAACTCACAAACCGGGGCTATAATGTCATTCTTTCCTAATTGATCCTGGAGAGATAACAAATTTTTCATTTTTTGTGGAGTGTGCATAAGCCTATAGACACAAACCACACTCAAGTCACAAAACACATGACTTCAAGCTTGACTTATACTTACACAGTTTCCTAAGGTGATCAACTCAAAGTTGATCACCTTAGGAAACTATTAATGATGTCCCCCCTTGTAGTTTCAAGTTGGTCTATTTTTGTTTCGTGCTAACATTGAGCAGCATTTACTGTAAGAAAGCCATAAGAGTAGCTCTGACAGAGAGATGTATATTTTCCTTTCAAGGGGTGTGTTCAATTAATTAATCAGGGATGTTTGCAAACCGTGGGCTATAAATGGCTCATTGCAATCGGTTCATGGTTATTGTAGCATCACAATAATGTCCACGCAGATGCTACCCAAATTGAGCTCTGTATTAAACGACTTTTTTTTTGGTTTATGAACATATTTAACTTACTTCCATTATCTTTCTTATAAAGGTAGCGGCATTACGAAGCCATGTCCTGTTCTTCAAAATAAAAAAAACGTCCTTACTGATTGAATGAAAAATGTAACATTAACTGTTTAACAGTTAATCTTTTTTAACCTAAATACAATTTTTATATATTTATCACGAGGAAGTATTACACCTTAATTATTTTTTGAAATGAATTCACAGCAATTCGTAGCCACTGTTTTAAATGTTGTATTGAATGTTTTGAAAGAGAGCTTGTAAAATGCTGATATGTTAAATTAAGGCACAGGATGATTATGAGAGTCAGCTCTCCTAAGTTTGAGGCCACGGTCCTTCAATGGAAAAAGGTGGACTGCTCACTCTGAGTTAGGGGGTCAGTATCTGCCTCAAGCGGAGGAGTTTAAGTATCTTAATGTCTTGTTCATTAACGGTGGTAGGATGGAGCGGGAGATGGACAGACAGACTGAGGCTTCGTCTGCAGGAATATGGGCACTGCTTCAGTCTGTTGAGGTGAATAAATATCCGAGCCTAAAAGCAAGGCTCTTAATTTACCTACATTTCCACACTCACCTACGCTGATGAGTTATGGATAATGACAGAAAGAATGAGATCATGGATACCGGCAGCTGAAATGAGCTTCCTATGGAGGGTGGCGGGACTCAGCCTTGGAGATGGAAGCTCTGGCACCTGCATCAAAAGTATTCACTTGAGGTGGTTTGGGCTCCTGATCAGGATGCCCCCTGTACTTCTCCTGTTGGAGGTTTTTTAGGCATGTGCCACGGGGAGGAGACGACAGGGAAGACCCAGGACTTACTGGAGGGAACGCCTTGGGATCCTCCAGAATGTTCTGGAGGACATTGCTGAGGAGAGGGATGTCTGGGACCTATTGGCCCCGTGACTCAATCTTGGATAAGTGGAAGACAATGAATGGGTGGAAGGATGAGGATTTATAGTCATGACCCATTAAAATTCTGTGTTTTAGGTAAACTAGATGGCATGCATCCGATGTAAGAATGTTATTATGAGTCTTTAGGGACTCATGACTTTGACTTGGAAAAAAAAAGAGGGGATTGGTGTTTTGCTTACCAATGATGGGACTTGAAAAACCCTCAGAGGACTCTCCTCCTGCTTTAGCAAAAGACACAGATTTTTCCTGCTATAGGACAATGATGTCATAATTCTAGTTTTATATTTACAAAGCCTTAAAGAAGTTTGACCAAGCACATCAGATATGTGACTATTTTACACAGCACATTTAATGAAATGTTTTATTACCTGACATTGGAGTGAGACGGTGAACACTCAAATAGAAAAAAGATGAATGTTGCTACATGACAAAGCAACTAAAATAGATGTAGCTCCTAACATATATGTAGCAGGTTATTAAGGTCTGATTCAAAATTCTGTAGAAATGTTTATCTTCCAGCGAGGGGAGGTGTTGTTGTAGTCCTAACTGATGTCATTCTCTTCCAGTATTGTTTGACTTCACTATACCAAATGAGCGTACAGTTGAATGTGTGCTTTTTGATTTAGACTTTATCTTTCTTATTTCATTTATATAATTTTTTGAAGGTCCTGTATTCATTTGTCTTTCTTTCACCCGTGTTTTTAATTTCAGTGAATAAAACCCAGTAACCAATTGTGTGATTATTGATTGATTGACAAAAGTTTCTTAAAAGTCTTTAAGTTCTAGATTTTTTTTAGTTATATAGCAATATAGAAAGCTACTTCACAGTGACATTCTACCCACCCTCCCAAAAAACCCCAAACAAAACAAAAACGTAACAAAAACAACAAACTATGTCTGTTTGAAAATGTTTAAAAGAACAATTAATAATTTCCCAGCTTAGTAATGATACCAGTGCAGCAGAAACTAAACTCCTCTGTACCTGATGACATCATCATGTAGAGAGTTCTGTGTTGGTTGGTGCTGAGACAGGAAGGACTGAGGAGAAGCACAGAACCAGCACTAGGTGTGAGAAGCCAATCAATTAAATCAGTTCTTTGATCAGCTTGGTTTAAATAAGGCTGCAGTGTTTTTTTTTATTTACCTTAGATTTTTTTTTGCTTTTGTTTATCATCTACTTTTCCAGCAGCTATGTTTGATTTGTCTTCATGAACCTGCAGCTTTTTCAGCAGTATTGCGTTTTTAGATGTTTACGATTCCGCTCAATGTCCAAGTGAGGAACCCAAGAAAAACATTTTGAGGCTGGTGCGAGGAGTAGGACCACCATCCTCTCTGAGGGGACCCTTTCAGCCATACAGTTGATAGAGATGTTCCCCATCGGCAGCATCAGAGATGGGAGTGTGAGAACTGCAACAGACTTTTTAGTTCAGGTTGGCCAGAGGTGGTGGAGCAAAGGTTACCCATTTGAGGCCATTCTTTCTTCTAGCTCTCTACACCTTCTTCTAAAGTCGGTCCAGGTATTTGAAACTCCAATTTATGCTTGGAAATCTTGAGTTTACCTTTCAGAGAGAGAGAGAGAGAGAGAGAGAGAGAGAGAGAGAGAGAGAGAGAGAGAGAGAGAGAGAGAGAGAGAGAGAGAGAGAGAGAGAGAGAGAGAGAGAGAGAGAGAAAGAGAGAGACATCAATAGATAACTGTTTATAAAGCTAGATCTGAACTAGTGGATGGTTCTCTAAATGTTGATCCTCAGTTCCCTTTGAAGTTTTATTTCTTAATTAATTAGTCAAAGATCTTATCAAAATGTATAAAAAGATAGCTGTTGTTTCCATAAGGGATTAGATCCAATGTAATTATTTAGTTTCCACTTGAAGTGTTAATGTTGTGGTTCTGAGAATAAATATATTTTTTCATAATATAGTCCTCTTGCTCCTCGTTCTAAAGAATACAATTAAGGTTCCATGAAAAGGATAATTTACCGTTTTAGATTGATTTTTGATGGATTTGAGCCTGGTGAATACCTAATACAGTATTTTTATTGAGACTGTTAGCTTATTGAATACAGTTTAAAAATACTTTATTGATCCCAAAGGGAAATTAAATGTTGTTTAGCCTCATATTATGCAGGTTTCTTCGACAAGTTGTTGTAGATGCTGCAGGCAGGAAGGATCTCTTGTAGCGGTTTGTCTTACAGCACATTTAAAGAAGCCTCTGACTTAAGATAGTCTGATGCTGTATGACAGTCTGATGAAGAGGATGTTCAGGGTTATCCATAATGTTCTTCATTTTATGAAGAATCCTTCGTTGCGCAGTCATCTCCAGAGGTTCTAGCAGAGTCCCTAGAACAGAGCTAACCTTTCTTTTTGCTTGTTAAGCTGTTTTTCACTGGTTCTGATGCTGCAGATGATGGCATAAGAGGTCACTTTTATGATTGGGGTTAAAGGGCTCACCACAGCGCAGAGCGAAGCGGTGGCAAAAGGTTTAATGAAATAAATAAAACTTACAAAAGATGAGGAACAGGGCAGGGAAACAAACCATGTGGAGGAGCGACAACAAAAGGAATCCGGCAAAGCGACAAAGCTACAGGTAAAATGAAGTCAGTAAAAGAAATTAGAAATGAGAATTGAGACCAGGGAGTTTAAATACAGAGAGAGATGTGGATAAAAGAGAGGCAGAAGACAGGCGAATGTAATCAGGAGGAAAGGAGGAATAGCTGAGAGCAATGAAACAGATGAGCTGAGGAGAGCAACGAATTGAAGCAGAAACACATGGAGGAATCTAACAAGGAATATACAAAACGATACAAAAAAACAAGAATGAACTAAAATGACTACAACTAGAGAACATAAAAGACATCAAACACCTCAGGATCCTGATGATCACACTCTCCACAACAGGCACACGAAATATATGCAGCATCCCTTCTTGTAGACAATTTCACAGGTGCATCTCCGGTCCAGTCTGCTGCTCAGGTGAACATGAACATCGAGGTATTTATGCTCCTCCACCACCTCCACACCTTCTCCCATGATGGAAATAATGTTTGACCCATTCCTGCTTCTTCTTACAATTGTTAAATGTTGCAGGTAATGATCCACAGTTTACAAAGTATTATACTTATCTACAGTTATTAATTAACATAATTTGTAATGCAATGGTAACATGTAACTATAAATGCCTTTTTTTCCAAACATACACCCATTGTTTTAAAAGTGATCTAATTTTGTGCAGTAAAGTCAGCCCTGACAAAGCAATCAGCATGTATAGTGAAAGTACTCATGATATAGATGTTGATTGAAGTGCTCCATGTTAAGACAGACTTCAGGCATTTATGATTGAGAAATACTTACAACCGAAGATTTGTGACAATAATTGCTCTGAAATTTATCGTAAATTAACACATTTGACAAAATGTCTACTGCGCAATTTAAGTAATTTCTTGTTTTCAAAAAACAAACAAATTGTTTTATGCATGTAGTGCAAAACAACAGTATATTTAAGGCAAAGAGGTCCAACTTGGAATTTAAATGGCGCCAACTTCAATTAAAATCAATCTGATTCATTCCAGTACAATCACGTACATGCACTTCAACTTTAGCTTTACCATTGTAGTTGTATCAGTCCTCATAAATGATAATAATTGTTTATAATAACAACAATGTTTTAAAACCTTAGACATCCTTCATGGCTAATTTATATTTAATTATATCAGAAAATTAAACATATTCTTTGCAATCTTTACCATTTTTCAGCCATTCTAGCATTTGTCTCCAAATATTATACAAGCAATAGCTTATTCATTTTGATGCACAACTTCTTTTAAGTCCATAAACAATGCAGTCTTTCTGTTTGTATATTTATTGTGAGGGAGAATGTCCTAAGGTATTAGTGTTTATCCAGGAATTTATACCAGATAATCTTGTTACCACAAGCAAACAAACCAATAAAGGGATTTAAATGACGTTTGTAATATGACACTTGAAAAAATTTCACATTTAGCCAAATGATTGATGCGTGACAATCAGACAATGGGGCGCTTTCTGTACTACTCAACAATTAGAGAAATTATCCAAAAAAAGAGAAAAAGAAAAGGAAATCCACAACGAAGGAAAAAACTCCCTGAGACAAAGGCAGAAGACATTATAAACGGTATTCCAGACATCAACTGAGAAGCCAAGACTGTTAATGGACAGATGATGGACAGGTAAAATTAGGTGTCTTTTGATATAGCAGACGGAAAACACATGTCTCATCAGGGAGAACAGTCAGTCCTGGTGTAGGCTTTTTTTTTCTCAGAGATTGGTTATTTCAACCAATAGGAGAAGAAGATGGATTAAACATCAACTTCTGGATTTTTGGGGGAGTGGTGGCCTAGTGGTTAGAGCAGCACGCTGGTGATCTGAGAAGGTTGCAAGTACCCGGTTCGATCCCCACAGCCTGCACTCTGGATCCCTGAGCAAGACCCGTCCGTCCGTCCGTTGTCTTCCGCTTATCCGGGGTCGGGTCGCGGGGGTAGCAGCTTCAGTAGGGAGGCCCAGACGTCCCTCTCCCCAGCCACTTGGGCCAGCTCCTCAGGAGGAACCCCAAGGCGTTCCCAGGCCAGCCGGGAGACATAGTCCCTCCAGCGTGTCCTGGGTCTTCCCCTGGGCCTCCTCCCGGTGGGACGTGCCTGGAACACCTCTCCAGGGAGGCGTCCAGGAGGCATCCTGACCAGATGCCCGAGCCACCTCAACTGGCTCCTCTCGACGTGGAGGAGCAGCGGCTCTACTCTGAGTCCTCCCCGGATGACTGAGCTCCTCACCCTATCTCTAAGGGAGAGCCCAGACACACTACGGAGAAAACTCATTTCAGCCGCTTGTATCCGGGATCTCGTTCTTTCGGTCACGACCCAAAGCTCGTGACCATAGATGAGGGTAGGAACGTAGATCGACCGGTAAATCGAGAGCTTCGCCTTTTGGCTCAGCTCTCTCTTCACCACAACGGATCGGTACAGCGCCCGCTTCACAGCAGACGCTGCACCAATCCGCCTGTCGATCTCCCGCTCCATCTTCCCCTCATTCGTGAACAAGACCCCAAGATACTTGAACTCCTCCACTAGGGGCAGGACATCCTCCCCAACCCGGAGAAGGCACTCTACCCTTTTCCGGTTCAAGACCATGGTCTCGGATTTGGAGGCACTGATTTTCATCCTGGCCGCTTCGCACTCGGCTGCGAACCGCTCCAGTGAGAGCTGTAGATCACGCCCTGATGAAGCCAATAGGACCACGTCATCCGCGAATAGCAGAGACGCAATCCTAAGGTCACCAAAGCGGATCCCCTCAACACCTTGGCTGCGCCTAGAAATTCTGTCCATAAAAGTTATGAACAGAATCGGTGACAAAGGGCAGCCTTGGCGGAGTCCAACTCTCACCGGAAACGAGTCCGACTTACTGCCGGCAATGCGGACCAGACTCTGACACCGGTCGTACAGAGACCTGACAGCCCTTATTAAAGGGTCCGGTACTCCATACTCCCGGAGTACCCCCCACAGGATCCCCCGGGGGACACGGTCGAATGCCTTCTCCAGATCCACAAAACACATGTAGACTGGTTGGGCAAACTCCCATGCCCCCTCAAGAATCCTGCTGAGGGTATAGAGCTGGTCCAGTGTTCCACGGCCAGGACGAAAACCACACTGCTCTTCCTGAATCCGAGATTCGACTATCCGACGGACCCTCCTTTCCAGAACCCCTGAATAGACCTTACCAGGGAGGCTTAAGAGTGTGATTCCTCTGTAGTTGGAACACACCCTCCGGTCCCCCTTTTTAAATAGGGGGACCACCACCCCAGTCTGCCAATCCAGGGGAACTGCCCCCGATGTCCACGCAATGTTGCAGAGCCGCGTTAACCAACACAGCCCCACAACATCCAGAGCCTTAAGGTACTCAGGGCGAATCTCATCCACCCCCGGAGCCTTGCCACCGAGGAGCTTTTTAACAACCTCGGCAACCTCAGCACCAGAGATGGGAGAACCCGACCCAGAGTCCTCAGGCTCTGCTTCCTCAATGGAAGACGTGTTGGTGGGATTAAGGAGGTCTTCGAAGTATTCCGCCCACCGACGCACGACGTCCCGAGTCGAGGTCAGCAGCACACCACCCCCACTGTAAACAGTGTTGGTGCTGCACTGCTTCCCCCTCCTGAGACGCCGGATGGTGGACCAGAATCGCTTCGAAGCCGTACGGAAGTCTTTCTCCATGGCCTCTCCGAACTCTTCCCACGCCCGAGTTTTTGCCTCGGCGACCAGCCGAGCCGCCTGCCGCTTCGACTGCCGGTACACATCAGCTGCTTCCGGAGTCCCACAGGCCAAAAAAGCCCGATAGGACTCCTTCTTCAGCTTGACGGCTTCCCTCACCGCTGGTGTCCACCAGCGGGTTCGAGGGTTGCCGCCACGACATGCACCGACAACCTTGCGGCCACAGCTCCCACTAGCCGCCTCAGCAATAGAGGCGTGGAACATGGTCCATTCAGACTCAATGTCCCCCGCCTCCCTCGGGACGTGTTTAAAGTTCTCCCGGAGGTGGGAGTTAAAGCTCCGCCTCACAGGGGACTCCGCCAGACGTTCCCAGCAAACCCTCACAGTGCGTTTGGGCTTGCCCGGTCGGACCGGCTTCCTCCCCCGCCATCGGAGCCAACTCACCACCAGGTAGTGGTCGGTGGAGAGCTCCGCCCCTCTCTTCACCCGAGTGTCCAAGACATTCGGCCGCAGGTCAGATGAAACGACAACAAAGTCGATCATTGAACTGCGACCTAGGGTGTCCTGGTGCCCTAGGTCGCAAGACCCTTAACCCCAAATTGCTCCCCGGGCGCCGCGCAGTGGCAGCCCACTGCTCCCCAAGGGTGATGGGTTAAAAACAGAGAACAAATTTCATTGTAATGTATGTTTCAATGACAATAAAGATGAATATTATTATTATGGATGTGCTGCAAGTTTGTCAAAAACAATTCATCTGCTTGTGATAGCGAAACGATTGTTTTAGCATTCACGTGGGATATGATCAATCACATAGAGCCAACTAGCTCACTGACAAAAAAGACAAAGCGAAGAACATGATTCCAGTAAATAAATCCTGTTTTACTTATTGCTTTCAAAAGACACCTGGAAGACAGCTGGATTTCTATTCTGAAGCTGAAGATGAAGGTGTGAATTGGGGCTACCTCCTCCAGACAGGACTCAGCCGTCCACCTGCACCTCAAGGATAAAGGACACTCTTTTGAGGACCAAAATGTTCACATTTTGGACAGAGAAGACAGATGATTTGTGAGAGGGGTGAAGGAAGCCAATTACGTAATGCGAGAAAAAACAACCTTAAACAGAGGAGGAGGACTGAGGTTTCAACTTTCAAAAACTTACAACACAGTGATAGGTTTGATTCCTGCTAAGTTTCACACCTTCATGCAGGTGATCACAACATTTCTCCTGCGAGCCAGGTAAACGATGAGCCTAACGACTCTCCATTGTGAGGGGCGATCAGTTCCAGGTTAATCTTCAAGTGAATCTAGGCCTAAAGAGGCCTCGCCGGCAGGTCTACAAAGCTTGGAACTCCACACTACTCCAGACATTTTGAATTCAGAAAGCTTGCTGGATGGGAAGCGAAACGTCTTCAGCTTTAGAATAGAAGTCCAGTTGATTTTTTTTTTAACCATTTTTTGTTGAATTGATCATGACCTGGATGACTGAGAATCTTCCATTAGCAGACACCTACAGAAGTTTGTCAGAGAACATCACTGAACAAATAAGTTTCTGATTACCAAGGACCACAGCCGACAGGTTAGGGGTAAAGTTGTAAAAAGTAAAATAAGTTTATGTCATAAAACAATATCTCAAGCTTTGAACATCTCACAAAGTTCAGTTAATCACCTAGAAAATTGGTAGTATTGAGTATTGCACAACTGCAAACCTACTGCTATGATAATGGAGAGCATTAATCAGGGAAACGGGCTAGAAGCACATTGGAGTTTTGGAGGAACTGCAAGGATCCACAGCTCATGTTGGAGAGTCTGTCGATAACGTGCTCCAGAATCTGACCTTTATGGAAGAATGTGAAAAACAAAGTCATTGCTAAATGAAAGCTATAAGAGTTCTTGTTTGCAGTTTGCCACAAGCTATGCAGGGGAGAGAGCAAACATGTGGAAGAAGGTGCTGAATCAAAAGGGAACTTTTCAGGATATGTGCAAAATGCTATCTGTGGTAGAAAAATACCAGTGCACATCATCACCCTGAACATACAAACTACAGGTTGAAATATGATAGGGGCAGCATTTTGCTGTGGGATAATTTACTTTAGTATGAGCTGTAGAGGGGGTCAGAGTTGATGCAAAAATTGAGAGGAGCAGCAGATTAACAAGCCTGATGCTCCACATTAGAATGGTTCATACCAAAGCAAATACACATTTGAGAATGGTCAAGTCAAAGTCCAGACTTAAATCCAGTTGAGAACATGTAGCAAGACTTGAAAAGATCTGTTAACAATATTTACTCAGGTTGATTACTCTGATTACAAAAGGAACACCTTGTTCTTGTGCTGGTTTCTTTTCTGCAGAGGTCGATGAGCAACAAAGCATACCATGTGACAACGCAGAAACTCACACAGGACAGTCAAACATGAAGACACACACACTCACTCACCTTTAAGGGAAATTTAGAGAAGGGATTTAATCCAGCCAAAAATACCTTTTTCCTTCTTCTAAGACCCAAAATATCAGGAATACCAAGAAGTCAATAAAAAGAAACAGAAACAAATTAACTTTTACCGTGTAAGTAGTTCTTAAAATTTTTAGATGGTATGACTTCTCTAAATTGTCCTTAGGTGTGAGTGTGTGCATGAATGGTTGTTTGTCCTGTTTGTCTCTGTGTTTCCCTGCGACAGACTGACGACCTGTCCAGGGTGAACCCCGCCTCTCGCCCGGTGAACGCTGGAGATAGGCACCAGCAACCCCCGCGACCCCATGAGGGATTAAGCGGGTCAGAAAATGGATGGATGGATGGATGGACTTCCATTCCTAGATTCTTTTTTTTGCCATAAAATATAATAACATAATATAGTTAGGTAGTTTTATTTGACAGGGACAAGTGTGTGCACTGAACATGTAAACACTACAACATTTATAGCCATGGCTAATTTGCAATGTCTGTCCGTAGAAGGGCCTTTAAAAAAAAGCACTTACTTCCACTATGTGCTACTTCTAATAGCTGGCTGCAATTTGAAAGGTATAAAGGAAAAAAAAGAAGTCTTTACACAACTGTCTTGAAGCATCCATTCCCCACCATCTGCTAGTTTGCTTTAAAAGCCACATACTTTACATATAAATGTAAAAATGACTGGATAATAGCATCAGGAATGGAGCTTGGATATTAAATACCATCTGCTGAGGTTGCATGTGGTTGCACATGGTGACGTTTACTCTCCTCCTTCTCAGTTACACTAGCATATCTTCCTCAACTTTAAGTGAAATGGAGCTGCACTTTTGTCCTGTTCTCGCTACAATACACTTAGGATTATCACTTCATCTTTTCATGATTAAAAGGGGAAAATGGAATAAGTTAGACAAGGTGGCCCTCTGCAGGTGATGAAAAGATATTTGGGAAAATGGAGTAAAAAACTGGCCTTTAAAATTATAATCAAAGGTTTGGCCACTAGAGGGCAGGATGCCTCCATGCAAGGCATTTGCAGTTGATTAATGAAACACTAAGCTATAGCACATAGAGGAAAAATTTGTTTTCCTAACATATCAACATATCCTCATTGAACAGTTCCATTAAAACATTAAAAAATGTAACCATATAACTTTATCTCTAATAATTTGTGTCGGGATTGCAGGAAACCGTCAGCAGGGCAACAGAAAAGTAAATCCTTCTTCCAGCATCAAAACACACATTTAGCAGATGCTAAGAGCTTTGAGGAGAAATGTAACAAAATGATGCAATTAGGATGACAATACTGTGGACAAATTTTAAGGCACTTTCTCTCATAGGGATAAAAAAAAAATCCTCGGTATCCTGTCATACATGCATTGGTCACTTTGCTTGCAACATGAAAACAAGTCAAACTGTACAAACACATCTTTCATATAGACAGGGTAATAACACAGCAGCCTGAAGAAAACAAAAACAGAGAGCAAGAAAACAATGTTAAATGTGTTAACATGACTGATGTCAGTGCAAATATCTGATCCATAAAAAATAAGAAAAAAAAAACATGAAACAGTTTTATGGGAAGAATATATCTCAAAACTCTTCTTTCCTAACGTTTTCTCAGTCATTACTGCTTATGTCAAACATTTAACCAACCTTTCTGGGATTCCTCCACTGTTAGAGACATAAACGTTATCTTTTCACAACAATTACACAATGGCAACGGGATCTGTCAGGAGCCACCTCAACAGCACTGGAAAGTTTATGTGCTCAGTATTATGCACATAAACTGAATTCTTTATCAATACTCAAAAATGCCTCTTTAGTAGACTTGATACTGTGGGGGCTTCATAAAATTCAGACCTACTATCTTAATACCCCTGTTATACCATTGTGTATTTGTCCTGGGTTTCCATGGCCTACAAATATATGCAGTTTTATAAATAACATTCCAGCATTGCTTCTTCGCACGGGACACTGTTGCATACAAAATTTGAGCTCCATCTAAGCTTGGTTGCCACAGATACTTGTGAACATGTCGACAAATTCTTTAATATGAGACTCACATCCTATGGCACTCTATACACCACCTATAAAGCACCACACATAAAATGTATGCAAATCCTCGGAAAACATATTAGGAATGACAATGAAATTCTGCTACTTACATGCTATACTTCGCAGATGCTCTGTCTGGACTAATGAGGACTCACTCATCTCTGTGCAGCCAATGCTTTTGTGTCTAGTATGCCTGGATAGTTGGCCATATTTTCTGATGAACTCCGTTTATTATTATTTGACCTCTTGGGGACATTCTTAGGCTGTAATTTGACAAGTTGAAATTTCAGCCCAAGATAGTTTGGTAATTATTAGGTCTACAAAAATAAACAGGTTGAAATGTCTTGCAGGTTCTCTATCAGGAGTGCCCTCTATTACCTCCATCACGCTTGCCATCAGCTCCCTGTCCCTACAGCAAGTTGCTGTCACCACCATGTTTCATTGTTGTGACGAATACTCAGGGTGTGGTGCAGTGTTAGGTTTTCACGATACGTGGATGAAGAGATCTTGGTAGGTTTGCGGTTGTGCCATTTTCTTTTGAGATGCCTTTTGCCATCCATACTTTTTAAGACAGTTTTTTGTTATTTTTTTATAACTTTACCCTTTAACTGTTTCATAGCTTCGCACTGTATAATGTGATGGGGTGCAAAATAAACTAAGCACATGCTTCACAGTTGTAACCAGACTCGATGTTATCTGAAATGTGCTTAATTCTTTCATAATTGGACCCGCTTAAAAAGCATTTTTATGTAGGCCAAAACACAGAGAGGAAACCGTGTGACAGCAGCCTTATAACTGTCACGCGGCTCTGCTTGAACATCCATATTTAACCTCACTGCACTGATGAACTCTCTTATAAAATTATACAAAGATGCATTTCTCATTTACGGGCAAGTTTGCTGTAATTTTATTAGAGGATCAATAAATGTCAATTCAACATTTGCAAACATAATTTCTAATACAAATTAGGCTTCACTGTTTATACTAAATACATCGATTTATACATGATATTTCCAGGAACAAACTGTGTAAATATTATAAAAAGAAAGAATGGGCATGGATTCAGTATGTTATTTATTTTATAATGATAGAAAACAGCAAGGCTTTAGAACATAAGACCTCAAACAGCCTCCAAATAAATTGGCATGGAGTGCCATGGATGGCCACTTCACATGTTAATCTCATTTGGATGCCCTTGGTTAGGAGGTCCAGGTGAAGTGGGATGAATTTCACTGATCCTGCTACTGATTAATTTTCTCTGCCCGTCTTTATGTCATTCATTCATTTATTTATTTTCTTCTTCTTCAAACAGTAAAATTAACCTGGGCTAAAGTCAAGCGAAAGTGATCTAAAATTGTCATTCAAACCTGCGACATGAGAATAACATAAACTCTGGCAAATTACCTCGGTGACCCCAAAATCCCTTCATCTTTTGCACCTATTTTATGATCCGCCCAAACAATTTCAGGTTGTGCAAGGTTTTCTGTGCCCAAGGACACGGATCAAAGTAAGGTGCTGCAGAGCATCTACGGCTAAAGTGAATGATCTTGAAAGGGATAATCAAATAGAGACTCATCAAACAAAATGTAAGACGGTGCTTGTAGCATGTTGAGAGATAATTATGCTCTTCTGAGGGTTTCTGCAAATTGATTTAAATTTAAAATTGTAGTCTGTTGCAAAGTAACATGAGACATCTTTTTATTCACCTTCGGTCTGTTTTCTCCCAGTAGACAGGAGGAACATAGTTATCAGTCCCTTTGCGGGGGATGTCTTTACCACATTATATTTTGAATAAGGAGTCTCAAGATGAAGCTCGTGCTCTCTTTAAATGTCATCTTTACTGTTAGCAAAGATGGGCCAGATTTAGTACATCCATCACATTTAGATGCTGAGGACTGGATGTTATTATAGATCAGAGTCTTTAAACCAAATCCTTATGGACGATAATTTTGCAAACCCCTGCCTCTGTGCATTTGTGATATTTAATCCAGAGCATTTATTTAATAAATGGAAGAATTAAATAGCAGTTAAGATGAGAGGGGACTACAAAATGTTTACTTTAGGTAGGTTATTAAAAAGAAAAGTGCACTCTGGTAAAATTCCTAGATTTGTTTTGAAGGTAGCTCTTGGATAGTTGTTTGTTTGTACGTCAGTAGGTAAAAAAAAATATTTATGTGGCATAAATGAATTTGTCAAAGTGCTTCACAGAAAAGAAAACCCAATGAAATACACCACGACTTACAAAACATAAAACAGAAACAATAGCAAACACAAAACAATTAAGGTCAAGTCTGGCTAAAAGCTTCTTCAAATGACAATTTGTTCAGCTGCTTTGTAAAATTTTCCAAAAGAGTCCAAACTGAGTAAAAAAGCAGGTAGTTCTTTCCATAGTCCGGGTCGGAAAGATCCGGAGGCTAGTGTCAAGGGCTGTTAAAATGTTTTGATTAGTCGACTAAAGATAATGACGTGTATCGCAGAACCAAGTCAGCAATATGAGTGAAGCTCACAAGGTTAAGAGCATAATTTGAAATGAATTTTAAAACTGACAGTGTTTATACCCAGAATGTCAATGTCAAATTTATTTATATAGCACTTTAAAACAGGCATAGAACTGCACCAAAGTGCTGTACAAGAGTGACAACAACACAAATGAATAAAAACAAAGTATCAAACACTAGTTTAATTAAATGCCAAAGAATAAAAATGAGTTTTAAGAAGCAATTTAAAATGATCCAGGCTGTGGGCAGATCTAATTTGGAAAGGTAGATTGTTCCATAGAGAAGGAGCAACAGCAGAAAAAGCCCGATCTCCTTTCCTCTTAAGTCGGGTCCGAGGAACTGTTAGTAGAAGCTGATTATTAGAACGTAGGGTTCTGGACACGGACTGAAATTTTAAAAGTTCCAGAAGATAAGGGGGAGCTAATCCATTTAAAGCTTTATAAGTTAATAAGAGAATCTTAAAATCTATTCGATAAAAAACAGGCAGCCAATGTAAAGAGGCCAGTATGGGCCTTATATGGTCATGCTTCCTGGTTCCTGTAAGAAGCCGAGCCGCTGCGTTCTGGATCATTTGAAGTCGCATTTGAAGTGTCAAAAGTATTCACATTTATTACTCAAGTAGAAGTATAGATACTAGGGTTTCAGGAATACTTCTGCAGAAGTAGAGATATCAACTCAAATGTTTTACTAAAGTAAAAGTATAAAAGTACCGGTTTCAAAACTACTTAAAGTATAAAAGTGTGAGGGACCAGACTCAAACAAGGACCAAAAAAATTTTAAAAGTAGAAAAGAATTCAATTTAATTCTTCCAAAAATAGTAAACAAACAAAGACTTAACGTAAGAATAAATCAAAGGATAAATAACAAATTTGGGCCCAAGTTAACTGAGGTCAACTGAACTCTAACTCAACACAAACAAAACTGACCTCCCAACAAAGAACAAAAGGCTGCTTAAATAGGGATGGAGTAACCCAAGTCTACCACATGAGGGAGGCATGACATAACAAAAGAACAAATAAATACAAAATTAACTAAAGCATTCTATGAAACAAATAAAGCAAAACTAACTCTTACTTAGCAGAAACAATAATAGATGAATATTTAAGTGACAAAATTAACTAATTAAAACAACTAGAAACAAGTCTCCCCTGTCAGTCTTTCAAACAAACAAATGGTATGCTCCAGGTTTCCTCCTCCAGCTGGTTTGTATCAGCAGCACCTCAAACAAAAAACAAGTGTAAATAAACCATTCAGACAGTCATCAACCAAAGCGTGCACCCATCAGAAAACACCTGTCCAAACGAAATAACTGGAATATAATATAAAGAAAAAAAAGAATACTAACACGATGTGGTGGTGGGAGGATCATCCACCACAAAAAGTAAAAGTAATTTATGTCAAGAAATGCCATTAAGGACAAAAGCTTTGACCTCCCACACCACAAGGGCCTATAATGCACTATCCCACCCCCAAAAACGACATATTTCTAATGATATTAATGTTGAAATACATTGGAATAGGCGGTTTCACCACATATATTTCCATTGAAATGAACCATTTAGTAAAATGCAAAAAATATTAAAGGACCATATAGGTGCAATACTGAGCATCAACATGGGTTTCATGGAGCAGAAGATCTGTTGTCTGGTTGCCTATCAGCATTGTTGGAAAAAGTCAAACTTCAGAAACATATTAACAATAATAATAACCTTTAATTTGTTAATATTGGAATAATAAACATCCAAGCTTAGCTCCATGGATTGATGAGTCCGACAGATGTCAGATAACAAAACAACAATTTGCGTGGCGCTATTTATTTAATTAATTTTTTTGTTTTTTTGATAAGCCAGAACAAAAACAAGCTGAAATAAAATAGAAGTAACAAGGAATAGAAGGCACAGATACTTGCATGAAAATGTACAAAACTTCTACTTAAGGTAATGTAACAAAGTATTTGTACTTAGTTACTTGACACCTCTGTTTATAACGAGGGGTTACATTAATTCTTAATTTTTTGGAAATCAGAAGTCTTGTAGCAGAGTTATACTGTTCAGTTGAATTGACCATTAAGTCTAAGGATGTTGATCTGAAAATGTGTGCGCTATCTCAATCTTACTTTGTTAACGTCACTGATCTGAGTTTTTACATTCCTCAGATGACCCCAGATTTCCCCAAATTACCAAGACTGGGCTTCTGCTAGAATCCCAAATCACCCAATTCCTGTTTTATGGCACAGATGATAGTGTTCAGTAGAATAATTACAGCTTCACTTTTCTCTGATCTCATCTGTAAAAAAAAAAAAATGCTACCCAACCACTGATTAGGATTGTCAGGCAGTAAAGAGAACAATTTATAGATGTCAGAGAGTTTAAATAAACAACACAAGAAAGATGTCAGAATACAACTGAATAATATGACCTAAAGTAAGAAAATATAACAAAATATAATGAACAATTATCTGAGAACAGAACTCTGAGGAACCCAGCTCTGAGCTGAGCAGCTCCATAGAATAGGACATGATATGGTTTGTGAGCACACTGAAGCTCCTACCAGATTTGATGAAGACGAGTGTCGAAGGACAGATTCTGTTTGTCAGAATATTGTCATAATCTGCATCAAAGGCAGAAGAAAGGTCTAACATCTTCAGAACAGTGTATTCTCCAGCCATCATGATGTTGCTGGAAATGTTAGGCAGTTTCAGTAAGATGTATTTTAAGGTAACCAGAGTGGAAATAGTCTTGAATGATATTTATTTCTAAATAGGGATTGGAAACTGTGACACATTTAGATCCCCACCCGAATCAAAAAGCTTCCAGCAATATAATATGAATAATTTAGTGGGAGTGTCAATTAGCCTTCAATATACATGGCATTTTTTTTATCTCTGATTCCAATTTTGTTAATTATTTAAAATCTGTGGACTTTTTTTCTGAAGGCAGCTTTTCCCAAATCAACACCTTAAAAGACCTGGCAGTAAAGCAATTTAGTAGCAGATATACACAACTGGTTGCCATGTTGAGGGCTACCAAACCACGGAGCACACTCCCCATGAGATCATTTTTACTATGACGGTGGAAAAATCATCCGGTCTCAGGTTTAAATATACACAGAGTGTAGAAAGGAGACTGTGGGAGAACAGGAAGCCTTTGGAGAGATTTTAGCAATGATACCTGTAATCTTATCAATAACAAAACCTGACATCATTATTCTCTACTCCAGAGTATGGTCAGAGCAGGAGAAACAGGAGGTGAAACTGTACTGTTTTCTTAAAATAGTACTTTAGAAATTTTCTTCTTCTCTAATATGATTTAAGACAAATAGATCTGGCATTCATCACTGTTGTATTTAATGAAGAGTAGACTGTGAACCTTAACTTTACTTGACTTCTGTATTTGTTAAATTTCAGAATTGACTCACAAATCCAAGGACATGACTTTTTTCAGAGGAGCAGGGCCTGGTTTAATAGGTGCCACTGGATCCATTATAGATTGCCATTCTGTACTGAAACACTCAACGATGGCGTCTACATTATTTCCTCCAGGCAGGAGAGAGGTGTCAGACACGACACAGACACCCCTCAATAGCAGCAAGAACTGGTAATTATTCTTTAAATCTTATTTTAGGGATATTTGCTGGGATGAAAGGTTAAGTTCAAAGGACTCAAACCTATGATCACTCAAATACATTTTCCATGAATATATTAGCAACATCGAGACCTGGTGGAAAGGCAAAGTCGAGGGTATGACACAGAGACACTGTTGAAAGTTAAAATAGTGATAATGAAAAGATTTACGTTAGTGAATACTGGATGGTCATGATTTAAAAACACTAACAGAACTACATCATCTGGAAAAAAGTAAAGATAAATTTCAGTGTACCAAACCAGAAACCTTTATGGAGATATACCTTAAGGTCCCTTTTACTGATAAAGGTAAGCTGACATCCCATGCAACCCATAATCCAGAGATTTTTTTTTCGTTCCAGAGATCATTTTCTTTCCTCTATGAATAAAAATTAAAATTTTATTCATCAAACAAATTTGGATAAATGCAGCAAAGACAGCAAAGACTAAGAGCATTGCACACATGAAGGAGTAGCTATAAATCAAAAGCAGTTTTTATTTTCTCACAGTTTTTAATGAACCTTTGTACTTCGCTGTTGTTTTCTTTCCTCTAAAATTTTTATTTATTTTATATAAATTTCTAAAATGTTTTTGCTCATCCTTGGCATGAATTTTAAACTATAGGACCCAGTCCTGGGCACATGCAGGTAAGAGTTTGTGCAGGGTTCCTTGAATTACCTGATCCTGCAGCTTTCATAGCTTCTGCTCAGGGACACATTATCCAGTCTATAAATCTCTTGAGTCTGAACAGCTGTTTCCCCCACAATCACCTGCGTTACCTTTTTATCATCCCTATTTATCTGAGTCTGAGAAGGAGTTGAACAATTGCGATCAATATAAAAGAAAAAGCCAAATGTATTAAGAGATCTTTACAAGTACACCCGTCACCATGGATTTGGGGGCAAATACTAACAGAGCATAACAAAGCTTAAAAAACACAATTCAATACTATTCTTTCAAACGGATACACTAGGGATTGAACAGGTCATCGGTGAGCAAGCAGACGTGCAAGACGGACAAAGTGTGCACAAGCCATCCTGCTAAGTTCTCTGCAGGAAAGCCATTAATGGATTTAAATGAGGACGATCTGCCACTGATACAACTGATCCGTGTGTAAAATGCAATTAAGTTGAGAAGGATGACAAGTGGAATATTTTACAGGCAATACTCATAGCTCATTGTGGCAACGTAAATGATGTTTTTTTGTCTATTGCTGAATGTTTAACAAATCAAAGTGATGGCCCATATTTAACGCATAATCAGTCATTATCTATACGGCCGCTGATAAATGATCTTTTAATCTCCGCCACTGTCTGAAAAGGGGCAGCTACAGATAGTAACTTGGTACACTTACTCATGTACTCCATCATAATACTGTGGTGACTGTGACTCGGGAGGTCACCTATTAATCACAGAGCTGGAGCCCTCAAGGAAACGACAACACCTCCTTCTTTCAAAATGTCCTTGAGCAAGACACTAAGGTCCGAGATGCTCCCGGTGGGGAGGTCAGCCCATTGCATACCTGTGTGTGAATGTATATGAAGGCTCGCTATACACAAACTTTTATTTGTTCCACATTTCTGAGGAAAAACTGTACTATTTTGATCTGACTAATTTATTTGCTGTTTATCACTCTGCAAATCCAAATTTAATGCATAGGAGATGTATTACAAAATATAGCTTAAGTGACAATTTACCATTAGCTCTTTTCACCTTCAATAATTATTTCTTTTTAAATTTCAAGACCTTTACAAATGATTCAGTATTAAAAAATGAAGTGGCAACATTGACAGTGAAATCCGGATGTGTACAAACACTCAACATCAGCATGGATATTATTTTCATTTTGTGGTTTTAAGTATTAATTTGGACAAGTATTTTAGGGTGGCTGGATTTGAATGCATCACCATGACTCCTCCCAACATTCATTGACTAGTCCTTGTGGAGAGCAGCTCAATCTTTTCTCCATCCACTATTAAAGTTTTCTCCAAAGGGCATTTGGGTTTTCCATTTTTCCATTTTCTCTTTTAGAGCTGGTTCTTCTTTCTAGGAGAGAAACCTCTAAGTTCAGGGCATTGAAAGAAAATTCTTCACTATTGACAGTGACACTAATGTTCTCACATTGCTCAGTTATTAATGTTTCCTGAGTTGTTACAGAACATCTGAACTGGTTTTCTTTTTTGTAAAATTCACAGTTTGGGTTAAATAGCTGAAACCTCAACATGAATGACCGTTCCAACAGGACTATGATGTCAAAGACATCAGAACTGGTTTTAAGATTCGGCTTCTGGAATGGACCTGACTTTAACCCTTTTTAAAAAATACATGGATTTTGGCTCTAAACCTTTATCTGTACCAGGACACTTTTCTGATAACAAGAGAACTTAATCATTCACTCAGAATTATGTCAAGGCCTCATTGATGAATGTTTGAGCTATTAGCTAAAACATTTTCATTTCTTTTAGTGATGGATAAAAATATGCTTCATTGGACTCTGTAAAAACACATTTTCCCAATATTTTTATTATTGTGGCATCAGTTTACAGAGCAAGCTGCAACCAGTGATTGCTATGAGAAAAAAAACTAATAGTTCAGCAAAAAAAGACCTAACAAAAAAACCCAGACTAATCAAGAGTAATGGTTAAGACTAGCAATACATTAACAAAGCGGAGGCAATCCAAAGACTCCTGGGTTTTTGCAAAAAAAATAGGTCAAAGGAAAATATAAAATACAGAAATCAATAGAAGGCGTTGTTATAAATGTTTACCACAAAATGGTGTAAACACACAGCTGAAAAAAAATTAAAGAAACACTTTCAAAACGCATAAGATCTCAAATGGAAAACAATCATGCTGGATTTCCACACGGTTCTGGGAGGGTTAATGTGTGCATGCAAGCAGCAGAACGTTCACTGCAGCTTCTCCACACCCTTTCAAGTCTGTCACATAAGCGCGGCGTGAACCTGCTCTCATCTATGACTAGAACAAAGCACTAAGGCAAATGCCAGTGGAGCTGCAGGGCAGTGAATACAGGGACTACCACAGGACGTTGGGCCCTCCGGCCACCCTCAGGAAGTCTGTTTCTAATGGTTTGGTCAAAAACATTCCTGTCTGTAGCCTGCTGGAGGTCACTTGGTAGGGCTCTGGCAGTATTCATTCTGTTCCTCCTTGCAAGGAAGAACAGAGACCGGTCCTGCTGATGGGTTAAAGACCTTCAACGGTCCCATCCAGCTCTCCTAGAGTAACTGCCTGTCTCCTGGAATCTCCTCCATGCTCTTGAGACTGTACTGGGAGACACAACAAACTTTCTGGCAATGGCACGTATTGATGTGCCATCCAGTTGTAGCTGGACTGCCTGTGCAACCTCTGTGGTGTTCAGGTGTCGTCTCATGTTAGTAGTTGCGACACTGATCATGTTAAATGCACAACTACTGAGAAGCAGTCAGAAATAGGAGGAAAGAAAATATTTGTGGCCTCCACCTGCAGAACCCTTCCTGTTTTGGACTTGTTTCATTGTTGCCCATTAGTGCACCTTTTGTTAATTTCGTTAACACCTAGACTGCTGACACTGATTAACAGCCTCTCTACTACTGAACTGACCAGATCAATATCACAGAAGTGTACCAGACTTGTTATTATACTCTAATTAAAAAACATTCCTTCATTTTTTTGAGCAGTGCAACAAATCCCCATGAACTTGTAGTATAAGTAAAACGGTGACTTTATCAAACCAACATTGCAGATTCAATGGCAGTCAAATAATCACTGGATGAAACATTTGTCTGTAAAAGGTTTGAATAATGTTTTTGGCTAAAAGGTACAAAGCAGTCTTAATCGGATCGTCTGCAGCTGATTATTGTCACATGGAGAACACACTTTTAGCGTCCAGTTCAGGCCGACAGGAATGATTTATTTTTTCAGGAATTAAACTTTATGTTGATTCTCATGGACCAATTTGACCCAAATTACAGATGCTGCAAATGCAACTGTGAACTGTTAATACCTTTTGGTAGTTAGTATAAGGTAGTTTGGTAAACAAACGGCCTACAAACATGTTAAGATGTGGAACAACTTGACTGTTTACAGAGTCACGCTGTGACTCATTTTTCTCACCACCTGTCAAATGTAAATCCTCTGGTGGATGCTTCTAAGCGCCAGTTACTGATCAGGGATTACGGGTCTCTGTTCATCTGTTGTTTGTTGCTCAGTAGCACCTCACAAACAATTTTAAAGCAGCATTATGTCCCAGTTGCAGCCCTGGTTATAATTAAAGGAAGGAACCAAAACTAATGACGACAGATAAGCCAGGAAACTTGAACAAGTTGAAGCGACATAGTTCCATTTACTATGGTGAAAAAAAAAAACGTTTTAATAAGAACATCAGCTTCTTCATTGGATTAAAAAACAAATCACTGCAGATTTTAAATAAAGAATTTCAATTTCCGTTGTGATTTTGTTCCTTTTACTTAAAGCATCACAAAAAGGTCACCTCTGTGAATTTTTGGCTTGCCATCTGATCATTTGGGTAATCCACATGCACACATCACCAGAGCTGCAAACCATCGATCTGACCTGCTGGCGCTCTTCATCTCCTCATCCCAGTGTCTCATGTTGGTCCCAGAGCAATTAGCCTGCTTGCATCCCAGTCAGTACAAAGCACACACTTCACTAATCTCACTCTCTTTTCACTTCCCCCTTTTCTTTTATCGATTCTTCTATCCCCCATTGGACATTTTGTTTCTTTTTTTTTCTTATCAGAGTTTGACTATCTGACACATATAACTGGAGGTGTGACAGCTTTTAGAGCTTTTACACTAATAACCTTTATTTGCCTGTAAAAGGCTGCTGTTGAGAACTCAGTAATGGATGTGCAAGTCTCATGCTGTCAAATCGGCGTGTGTGAGTGCCTGTGAAGGACTGTGTGTTCCACTGCACAAGAACATGCTGTGTATCGTAGCAGCATTTCTTCTTTAGCCGAATTTTTTTTATTTATTTTTTTAAATCATCAGGAAATTTCAAAAGGGGCCAGTGCTGATTCACAAGCACAAGAGCAGAATTCTTTGTATATGTAGAGAAAAGTAAATCTTCAAAAAAGTATATAGTGATGTTAAAAAGAGCAAAAAACTTTTATCATACTTTTTTCAGATGTCCTAGGTTTATTTTGGACACTTGCATTGTTTTACATTGGAGACAGGAAGGAAGTAATTCCAGAAAATAAAATACCAGATGCGACTGGTCAGATATGTATCCATCTTACTGGTTAACAACCTGCAGTATTTTTTTTTGCAGTTCTCAACAACAACACATTTCCTGTCTGGAGACCTGTCTGGAGTGTTCTCTTAGGTCTTATGGAGGTACTTCTTCCCCTGCACCATTGTATGTTTTACGAAGCATTGGAAAACAACATGTTGATCCAGACACAGTTTTGCTGACTACTTTAGGTCTTCTTGCGAAATGTTCACATTTCCTCTACTCTTAGTGATTCCTTCCACCTACACAAGATCTCCAGATCCAACATCGAAGCCACCACCATGTTTTACTGTGGGGATGGTGTTGTTTGGGCTTCTTACCTCTGCAAGCCTGGTTCATTAGAGTTTGGCTCTCTTTTAATTTCTTCATGGAACTTCTCACTCCAGTTTTTCAGACATGGAAACACTGTGATTATTTTGTTTATCCTTCTCCTGCTTTTGTCATGATTGCCGTCTGTCTGCTGTCTGCTCATTGTAACCAACTGTACTCACCACACCTGCAAGGCTGCCTCTCCGTGCTTCTGCAATCAAGCTCATCTCACACACCTGTTTCCTTGCCCTGGAAAGTATGTAGTCTTCAATCAAAGTCTTTTCACATTCTAAGGCTACGTTAACACTGCAGGTAAATGCGACTCAAATCTGATATTTTTGCCCATACGCGACCCATAACCGTCTTTTTCTTGGCAGTGTAAACGGTCCAATTCTGATCCTGTCCCGCAAGAAAACAAATCAGATTTGTGCCACTTCCATATGTCGTACTAATTCTGATACGTATCTGTAATTTTACAAAGTGTCCGCTGTCTGAACAGTCATGTCGCATTTTATCCGTCTTTCACGTCACTCTTCTGGTTCCAGCTACACATCCACACACAGCAGCAGCATTTAGCGCTCCATAAAAGACAAAAAGGTAATAGCTGTGCTGCTTTTTGTCTTACCTTACTTCATCTTGCTATGATGAAGTAAGGTAAGGTTGTTGGCTCCCATTGTTCTGCAGCTTTATAATAACAACAAGGAGAGATGCTGGCCGGTATCCGCGGTTTTTACTTTTTCCCGAGTTTTTTTTAAAAGAAACTTTATTGAACACTTCTAGAAACAATTACATTCACCATTACTTCTGTAAACAGTGCGCTGCTGTGTGACGTGATGTCTTCTTCTATGTTCTGCACACGCGGATCGCTTTGGGGTCTTGAACCATTAAGACAACAGTCTGATGGCGGTCGTATTTAATAGTAGTATGAATGGCCACCTAAAAAAAAAATCAGATAAAAAAATAAATAAATTGGAATTGAGCATCAAGACCTGCAGTGTGAACGTAGCCTTAGACTCTGCTTCAACATCTAACCTGTTCTTTTCTATTTCAGTGGTTCAGTTTGTGCTGCCAGTAGCTTCCTGCTTCCCACCAAATACTCTTTGAAAATAAATCGGCACACCTCACGTCTGTTTGAATGTTCCAGTCCCTGTTTCTGGCCGTTACGGCTTTATGAGCACCAGAAATTCTTATTTGTTTAAACTAAATTTACAAGCTTTGATAATTGCAAGGTTAATGCACCTCATTGGACAAAACTGGTAGGCCCCACTGCTCAATAAAAGGATTAGTTTGATTTTTACCCTGGTGGATTTTGTTTTTAGGAAATAATTTGATTTCTGTGTCCAAGCTGACATATTAATGCTTTGTCCTAACCTTGCCTGTCCATCTTGTACTGCTCAGACTTCAACTGTTTCCAAACCAAAAATGGTTCAGACCAATCCCGTTCCAGTATTGTGATTTTGTGAACATACTGCTGCAACAAGAGCGGCTGAGCCCACAGCTGAACCAACATAAACATGGCAATGCAGGAGGACGCACGCATAGCTGCTGCTATCACATCTGTTTTGTAAGAATCCATGATTTCTTCTTTGATACTAAAACAGCTAGAAGTGCCTGGACTAGCTTACCTTTTTGCAGTTTCTTGTAGCGCCTGCTGCTTATGTTTTAATTTGATACCATTACTGGCTAAAACTAACCTTTGCCCAATCAGATCAGAGAGTTCTGCTGAATGTCCCGCCTTTCTCCAAATGGATTCTATGGAAGCAGTCCCAGATTGATAATGTGCAGAACGTAGAGTGCTACACATTATCAATCTGGCTGACCAGGTTTATTTTGTCCTTTGCATATACGCTATATACGCTTGGAGACTGAGTCACAGTAAGTAAGTAAATAAGTTTTACAAAAGAAGAATGATGTTTCTTAGCTCTTCTTCATGTTGGGGATATCTGTCATTCATTATTTTTCCTATTTTTCTCACTCTACTGATTTCTACTGTTCTCCAGTTTTGCATTGTATAACATTGAAATGACTGTTGTCATTTCACCTTTTAACTTTTTGTTCTCTCTCTTTTTTCTTCATAGTAGGTACACCTGGTCTGGCGTTCTGTTAACTGTGAAATCATCCAGGGAAGACAGATCACCACTATTACCATCTAATGTAGAACAGATTACTGGATCAATGTGTGCTTCTGTGGTTTTTTGTCTGTCTTGTTGTGTCTCTGCTCTGTCTTCTGTAACCCCCAGTCGGTCAAGGCAGATGACCGTTCATACTGAGCCTGGTTCTGCTGGAGGTTTTTCCTTCCTGCTAATGGGTGGTTTTTCTTTCCACTGTCACTTCATGCTTGCTCAGTATGAGGGATTGCTGCAAAGCCATGTACAATGCAGACGACTCTCCCTGTGGCTCTACGCTTCTCCAGGAGTGAATGCTGCTTGTCGGGACTTTGAAGCAATCAACTGGTTCCCTTATTTAGGAAATTTTTGACCAATCTGTATAATATGATTGATTTGACTTTGTAAAGTGCCTCGAGATGACATGTTTCATGAATTGGTGCTATATAAATAAAATAAAATTGAATTGAATTATATAAAAAAGTGTCTCCACCAGTCAAGATGATTTATTTGAGGGAGGCCTCCAAACCAACTCCCACCAACTCCCTTTAATGTAATCAATCCTTTGATCTAATCAAGAATAGTGTACATTTGTATATAAAGGTGAATTATTGTTGATGCTGTTTAGTTTTGTCAGTTCATGCCCAAATTCAGCAGACAATCTTTCAGGCTCTTCTATGTTGGTGTTGAGAATTTCATAGAAATAATAGATTGTTTTGGTTAAATGGAGCATTCGAAACGTAGCCCCCCTTCTCTGTTCTGCAGACAGTGATATTAAAGAGACTCTGCTGCTTTGGTGAATATACTGTTTAACTCAGCTTATTGCTTATGGTGAGTGGATGTCTTCCAAAAAATGGCTGCTGATAAAACTCGGGAGATT
Organism: Fundulus diaphanus; assembly: GCA_037039145.1. Taxonomy (NCBI): domain Eukaryota; kingdom Metazoa; phylum Chordata; class Actinopteri; order Cyprinodontiformes; family Fundulidae; genus Fundulus; species Fundulus diaphanus. Next base: position 40,553,353 of record CM073129.1, on the reverse strand, counting down.
TGATGCATGACCAACACTGATCAGTCCATTAGAAGCTAAATATATATATATTTTACAACATTTTTTGGTGTGAAAGTTTTTAACAAGAGAAGATGACTGAAAGTTAGCCATTTAGGTATTGGTAGGGTGTTTAAAAATGAAATTAGAGGAAGCCCAAACTGTATTTTGCATAGATAAGTGATGGTTGTTCATTAAGTTTGAAACTTAATTCAAACAGGAAGGGAGATGTCAACACAAAGGCTGAACTTACTGCTGTTAAATTAATATATTTTATCTGTTTATTCAGCCCTTGCTGAAATTGAACCTGAAATGTTGGCAGCCCTAAGGTACTTACTCAGCACAAAATACACAACCGGGGATTGCAGTGTAGACAACTAATAACACAATCATGAAACAAATTTTAATAACATCCAGGAGGTCACAAAAGTGGCCAGAGCAATGTCTAAAGCACTGTATGCGTGACATACTTTGGTTAGGGACTATGTTCATGGTGCAGCAGAAAGAAACAGACTGGACAAAAATGGTAACCACTGCTGACCAAAAATAACACAACAGCTCTGTCTCACATTTGCCAAAAACCATTTTGTTGATCTCAAAAGCTTTTGGAAAAGTTTACTCTGGACTTACAAGATGAAAGTGGAAGTTTTTAAGAAGGTGTTTGCTCCATTACATTTGGGGTAACACTAACTCAGCCTACCTTCAGACAGAGAGGTGGTAGTCTGGGTCTGCTTTGTGGCTTCAGGATCTGGATGTCTTGCTCCAGCTGATGGATCCATACATTATCTCTGTGTCAGAACATATTCAAACTCAGCTGAATCTGCAGAAGCACAATGATCAAAAGCACACCAGCAGGTCCACCTCTGAATAGCTCAAAAAACTAAATTAAGGTTTTGGAACGGCCTAGCCAGGTTACCAAGGTGGACTAAACCTGCTATAAGGTTTAGGGGCCGATTAGATTCCACATAAGGCCAGGTTTGTTTGGATATGTTTTTCCCTTAATAAATTGAAACCCTCTTTGCAAACTGCTTTTTGTATTTGCTTAGGTTTACCTTGTCTGGCATTAAAATTTTAAGAACTATAACAAATAAGAAGAAATCCACATGCCAGTGTATGACTTGTGCAAACAATCATTTTTAGGTTTTTATTTTACTGAATGTAATTTGATTTCGCCAAGCATTTTTGTTAAAAACCCACAAACCTATACTTCCACTGAAAGAAATAGGTTCAACTTATGTATAAAACTCTACTCTTTAAGCTGTAAACAAAGCTCCATCTCAGAACTGCAGGGATCTTCACGCACAATATATCTTGATGAATTGGAAACAGACAAACATGGACTGCACTTAGTTTATAAACTTTGAAAAAACTAATCAGTGCTTCTTGTTTTACTTTCTTCAGCTTGCAGCCAAAAGGCTAATGACACAGTTGCCTTCCAGCAGCAGAGTAAACGCGACTGAGGCTCCCTGCGAGCTGCTGCATGCAGTGACCTGGGACAGAGTCGTGCTGACTCTGTGAATCGGAACACACAGAGGCTGACTTGTCGCAGTGCCAAGCATTCGATTTGTTTAGAGACACAATATGGCCATTTTGGCTGTGCTGAAAGAGACGCCAAGGGAGTCAGTGCTCGCCAGCCAACTTTCTCTTGTTGCTCTTCCTCTCTTATTTTTTTTAGAGTGAGACTGCTCTCTGCAGGGAGCATTTGAAGAAAGAAAAAGTGCTTTCATGGAGGATTCAAAGGGCTGATTCAAAGAGGTAATCAGACAAGAAGTGTAACTGAGCTTTTTGACACTTAAATGGTCTCCTGCTTGATTTATGACATTCTACCTAATATTATATTCATGTTGCAGCTTTTTGTAAAGTTTTGTTTTGGACATATTATTTAAATCTTTGATGCAGAACGTCTAAAGAAAGACGCTATTTGAAAACAAACTTGAATAAATTAAATCCATGACATTTCTTTTATATTATGAATTTACCAGTCAGTGAAAAATTAACTCTGAGCCATTGCTGTCACCATTTCCTTTGCTGTAGCGATGTAATGTTAGCATTAATTATAAGAATTAGATATTCCCATTAATATTGAACAAAGAATCAATCCTTGATCCCCCACCCCGATTTTGAATGCTGCTTGTAGATTTAACATCAGGCCCTTTCTCATAATTTGTTGGGCCACAGATGCTGCAGTTCAGCTCTGAGACGATGTTTGGTTTCTCTGCTAGACTTTCAACACTTGTGCACCCAAGGTGCTCTCTCTCAGCGAAACAACCCTGCAGTATATACACTGTACATACTAGCTCTCCCTTTCCATCCTTTCTTTTGGTGTTCATCCAAGTGTATTGTTCTGAGACTACCTGTTCCCTGTGTTTTTTTTGGATTTCAAGCTCTGCTTTCCCTCTGGTGTTGTCTGCTGGTCATCCTGCCAAACTTTATGTAAGTTCCTGTTTTTGTGTTTGGCACTAAAAAAACTAAACAGTGTGCTGAAAAGAAGGATAGATAAACAAAATAAAGAGTTTGTTGATCCATCACCTGATAGTTGCAGAAAGTACATTTTAATGGTCATTGCTCCACACAGATGTGCACATGTGGGAGAAAAACATTATACTGAAATAATGTCCAAATACTGTGAAGTGTATGCACTAAAACCTGGTCTGTGCTCTATGAATTACTGCATCAATGCGAGAGACAATCATTGCATGGCTTTGCAGAGTTGTTGAGGAAGTCTTGGATGATGTGTAGATTTCAGGTTGTCTGCATTATTGTGTCTGGTGTCGCTCATCCCCCTCCTGATAATACTACTTAGATTCTTTATGGGTTTGTTGGCCAATCAAGCACACCGATGCAATGATCATTAAACCTGGCATTGACGTTCACGTCGGTAAGGTTCCAAGTCCTGCTCGAAAATGAAATCAGCATCTGCATAAACCGTGTCAGCAGAGGGAAGCATGAAGTGGTCTGCAATTTCCTGGAGGACAGCTGCGCTGGCTTAAAACTCGTGAAAATATAGTGGACCAACATCAACAAACCACAGGGCTCTACAAATCATCACTGATTGTGGAAACTTCTTACTGGATTTTAAATAACTTATATTTTGTGCCTCTCCTCTCATTCCCCAGAGTCTAGGGGAATGGGAGCATTTTTTAAGTTAAACACAAAATCTACTTTAATCTGGAAAGAGGACGAGTCCTCCTTTTTTCAATTCAATTCAATTCAATTTTATTTATATAGCGCCAAATCATGAAACATGTCATCTCAAGGCACTTTACAAAATCAAGTTCAATCATATTATACAGATTGGGTCAGATTATACAGATTGGTCAAAATGTCCTATATAAGGAAACCAGTTGATTGCATCAAAGTCCCGACAAGCAGCATTCACTCCTGGGGAACCGTAGAGCCACAGGGAGAGTCGTCTGCATTGTACATGGCTTTGCTGCAATCCCTCATACTGAGCAAGCATGAAGCGACAGTGGGAAGAAAAACCACCCATTAACGGGGAAAAAAAACCTCCGGCAGAACCGGGCTCAGTATGAACGGTCATCTGCCTCGACCGACTGGGGTTACAGAAGACAGAGCAGAGACACAACAAGAGAGACAAAAAGCACAGAAGCACACATTGATCTAGTAATCTGTTCTACATTAGATGGTAGTAACGGGTGAGCCGTCTTCTCTGGATGATGTCAAAGTTAACAGAACGCCAGACCAGGTGTACCTACTATGAAGAAAAAGAGAGAGAGCAAAAAGTTAAAAGCTGAAATGACGACAGTCATTTCAATGTAATACAATGCAAAACTGGAGAACCGTAGAATGAAGAACAGTAGAAATCAGTAGAGTGAGAAAATTAGACCCCGATGTCCTCCAGCAGCCTAGGCCTATCACAGCACAACTATAGAGATAGCTCAGGGTAACATGAGCCACTCTAACTATAAGCTTTGTCAAAAAGGAAAGTTTTAAGATTAGTCTTAAAAATAGATAGGGTGTCTGCCTCACGGACCAAAACTGGGAGTTGGTTCCACAGGAGAGGAGCCTGATAGCTAAAGGATCTGCCTCCCATTCTACTTTTAGAGACTCTAGGAACCACCAGCAGACCTGCAGTCTGAGAGCGAAGTGCTCTGTTAGGAACATACGGGGTAATCAGAGCTCTGATATATGATGGAGCTTGGTTATTAAGGGCTTTATACGTTAGAAGAAGAATTTTAAATTATATTCTTGATTTAACAGGAAGCCAATGAAGGGAAGCTAAAATTGGAGAAATATGATCCCTCTTGTTGATTTTCATCAGGACTCTTGCCGCAGCATTTTGGATCAGCTGAAGACTTCGAACTGCATTTTGTGGACTTCCTGATAGTAAAGAATTACAATAGTCCAGCCTTGAAGTAACAAATGCATGGACTAGTTTTTCAGCATCACCCCTGGACAGAATGTTTCTAATTTTGGCGATATTCCGGAGGTGAAAAAAGGAAACTCTGGAAACCTGTTTAATATGGGATTTAAATGACATGTCTTGGTCGAAAACAACACCAAGGTTTTTAACTTTATTACCAGAGGCCAAGTTAATGCCATCCAGATTAAGTGATTGATTAAGAAGTTTATTTTTTGAGGACTCTGGCCCAAAGATTACAACTTCGGTCTTGTCAGAATTTAGATGCAGGAAATTTAAAGTCATCCAGCTTTTGATGTCATCAAGACATGACTGCAGTCGAAGTAACTGATTGGATTCATCAGGATTTATGGATAAATATAGCTGAGTGTCATCAGCATAACAGTGGAAATTAATCCCATGCTGTCTGATAATTTTGCCAACCGGAAGCATATATATAGTAAATAGAATTGGTCCAAGGACTAAACCCTGTGGTACTCCACAGGTGACCCTAGAGTTTGAAGAAGATTTATTATTAACATGAACAAACTGGAATCTGTCCGACAGATAAGATTTAAACCAGCCTAATGCTTTTCCCTTAATCCCTACAGTATGCTCAAGTCTTTGTAGGAGAATATTGTGATCAACTGTGTCAAATGCAGCACTGAGATCTAACAGGACAAGTATAGACACAAGTCCATTATCTGAGGCCATGAGAATATCATTGGTGACCTTCACCAGAGCTGTTTCAGTGCTATGATGAGCTCTAAAGCCTGACTGAAACTCCTCAAGTAGGTCATTACTTTGTAAATGTTCACAAAGTTGATTAGCAACTACTTTCTCAAGAATTTTAGATAAGAAAAGAAGATTAGATATAGGTCTGTAGTTTACTAGCTCATCTTGATCAAGAGAAGGTTTCTTAAGTAAAGGTTTAATAACAGCTACTTTAAAAGCCTGTGGTACATATCCATTTACTAAGGATAGATTAATCATGTCTAAAATAGGACCACTGATCAGAGGGAATACCTCCTTAAACAACTTGGTTGGGATTGGGTCTAACATACAGGTAGAAGGTTTAGATGAAGCTAAAATTTTAGATAGCTCAGAAAGCTCTACTGCCTTTAAACAGTTCAGACACTGCGCAGGTTCTAAGGATTCCTCCAATGCTGCCTCACTTACTGAGGACGAGGTAATCATGTTTGGGAGGATGCCAATTATTTTATTTTTAATGGAATCAATTTTATTTATGAAGAATCCCATAAAATCATTACTGCTAAGAGCTAAGGGGATGGCTGGATCAACAGAGCTGTGGCTCTGGGTAAGTTTGGCAACTGTATTGAAGAGAAATCTAGGATTATTCTTATTCTCCTCAATTAATGATGAAAAATATGCTGCTCTAACTCTGCGAATGGTCTTGTTATACTACAATAGACTGTCCCTCCAGATTAGGTAGGATTCCTCTTGGTGTGTAGAGCGCCATTTTCTCTCCAATTTCCTAACATTGTGCTTCAAGGAATGCAGCTCTGAATTAAACCAAGGAGCCAGCTTCCTGTGAATAATCACCTTCTTTTTCAAGGGAGCTACATTGTCTAATGCAGAACGCAATGACAAAGTCATACCGTTTACAAAGACATCTATTTGTGAATTGGAAGAAACAACATTGCTGCCATCTACAGGGCATTTCTGCAATACGGAGGATATTAAAAAGGGGACAGACTCTTTAAGTTTTGATACAGCATTATCCAATAAAGATCTACTATAATGGAACCCTCTTTTGGGGGTGGAGAACTCCGTTAGATTAAACTCAAATGTTATTAAAAAATGATCAGATAGGACAGGGTTGTGAGGAAATACTGTTAATTCTTCACAATCAATGCCATATGTCAGCACAAGGTCTAAAGTATGGAGCCAAGAGTGCCTCGGTTTATGCACATTTTGAGCAAAACCAATTGAATCTAGGATAGTTTTAAAGGCTACACTAAGGTTATCACATTCTGTGTCAACATGGATGTTAAAATCACCCACTATAATAACCTTATCAGTATTTAACACCAAATCAGATAAGAAATCTGACAACTCATCCAAAAACTGAGTATAAGGGCCTGGTGGACGATACAAAACAACAAACAGAAGAGGTTTTATTGCTTTGCAGTTTGGATGAGGGAAACTGAGGGTTAAATGTTCAAAAAAACTGTAGTTATTAATTGGCCTGGGACTAATTAATAAATCAGACTGAAAGATGGCTGCCACTCCTCCTCCTCTTCCCACAGATCTGGGAATGTGGAAATTTGAATAATTGGAGGGAGTTGACTCATTTATACTAACGTAGTCCTCTTGTAGCCAGGTTTCTGTGAGACAAAACAAATCAATCTGTTTATCAGAAATCAATTCGTTAACTAACAAAGTCTTTGGAGGGAGAGACCTTATATTTAATAGACCACATTTAATTGTTTTATTTTTAGGTTCAAGGTGAACCGTATTGATTTTTATTAGGTTTTTATGATTTGTTACTTTTAGATAAGTTTTTGATCTGTTAAGTTTTGGCCGTGGGAAAGACACCGTCTCAATAGGATAATGGGTGGGTAACAGTACAGAAGCTGCAGAGAGGTGTGTTAAACTACGGCTCTGCTTCCTGGTCTTTTGAGGGTGTCAATACTTGTCTGTAGTCTTCCCTCTGGTTGTGTAGGCCATAACATAACCACAACATTTCTGTGTTAATTATCTTTTCCTTCTTATTGGTCTTTTGTAATATCCAAATCGTTTAATTGATCTATTTTCCGCTTTCTTTCTTTATATATATATATATATATATATATATATATATATATATATATATATATATATATATATATATTATATATATATATATACAGGACTGTCTCAGAAAATTAGAATATTGTGATAAAGTTCTTTATTTTCTGTAATGCAATTAAAAAACATGAAATGTCATACATTCTGGATTCATTACAAATCAACTGAAATATCGCAAGCCTTTTATTGTTTTAATATCGCTGATTATGGCGTACAGCTGAAGAAAACTCCAAAAATCCTATCTCAAAATATTAGAATATTTCCTCAGACCAAGTAAAAAAAGAAAATTATAACAGCAAAACAAAATCAAACATTTGAAAATGTCCTTTAATGCACTCAGTACTTGGTTGGGAATCCTTTTGCACAGATTACTGCATCAATGCGGCGTGGCATGGAGGCAATCAGCCTGTGGCATTGCTGAGGTGTTATGGATGCCCAGGATGCTTCAATAGCGACCTTTAGCTCATTTGCATTGTTGGGTCTGGTGTCTTTCAGCTTCTTCTTCACAATGCCCCACAAATTCTCGATGGGGTTCAGGTCAGGGGAATTGGCAGGCCAATCAAGGACAGTAATGCCATGGTCAGTACACCAGTTACTGGTGGTTTTGGCACTGTGGGCAGGTGCCAGATCTTGGTTGTGCAGCGTTTCCTGCCACATTTCCCCCTTCCAACACACTTTTTGTGAATGTGCTTTGAAACTGCACTCTGTGAACAACCTGCTCTTTGAGAAATTTCTTTTTGTGTCTTACCCTCCTGATGGAGGGTGTCAATGATAGTCTTCTGGACAGCAGTCAGATCAGCAGTCTTCCCCATACTTGTGATTTAGTTTACTGAACCAAGCTGAGTGTTTTTCAAGGCTCAGGAAACCCTTGCAGGTGTTTCGAGTTAATTAGACGATTCAAGTGATTAGTTGAATAGCCTACTAGTATACTTTTTCACGATATTCTAATTTTCTGAGACAGTCCTGTATATATATATATATATATATATATATATATATATATATATATATATATATATATATATATATATATATATATATATATATATGAGGTCATTTTTTTATTATACAATCAGAAATAAATGGAGTTTTGGATTATGTTGTAATTATTGATATGACCAGCTGGTTCAAAATTCAGTTTCAGTGGCCATCTGCTATGGCATCTCTGACTTCGGGTGGCACTTTAAATGATTTTAAAACACTTTTAAAAACTCGTCAATTTAAACTGGCTTTCAAAGATAAAACTTTATTTTATCGCTTATAGCTTTTTATTTTTTGTTATTTTCTATTTTAAAAGACAACCAAAGTAGAGCACTTTGGTTGTCTTTTGTTTTGTAAAGCCCTTTATAAATAAATAAATGATGATGATGATGGATCTGTATAAGCAGAAATACCAAGCAAAATGCCAGCCAACTATTGAGAGCTGCGCTCACTGCATGGATCATAATAGTTTTGATATTTACATTTGGACAGTACGTCAATGTATTTAATCTGCACCCACACTTTTCTTCTGTTGCATCTAAAGCCTAAAAGCCATGGGTCTGCTTTGATTTTTTTTAATCATGAATTTGCTCACACAAACATTGCACCATGAAATGCCTGTACGTTAAGTACATTTGGAAACACCCACAAGCAGATGTTGATTTGTTTATGTTGCGAGCTCAAGTTTATAGATTCCAATTTACACTCACTACATTACTGATAAAGATGAAAACGTAGAATTGAGGATGTAAGCAGCAGTTAGGCATTAAAATCAATTACCTATTTGGACTCCTGCAGATTAACAGATGTGAACTTGTTGCTGTTTATTAGTAGCTGCAGCCCAATTTATTCAGTACTTTCTTTTCTGAGTAGAACTCAATTTTCAGCAAAACAAAGGGATGAATAATGATGCACCCCAAAGCAGAAAAGGTTAGGATGAAGTGGGGAAAAAAATAATTAATTACTTAATTAATTTAAATGTAGAACCAGTTTCCTGTTTGGCTTCATTTACATGATTTGATTTGTTAAAAACCATTTGTCCAATCCCCCCCCCAAAAAAACAAAACAAAACAACTCTAGACATTAAATAAATTAGCACCATGATGCACCCTTTTCAACACCCAAACCTTTGCAACGTGTGCAGAATGCAGATTAGCATTGCCTTGTTAACAAAAAAGAATGGAGCTCCCTGAAAAGCTGTCGTCTTGAAGGCACCAGATGTTTCTCTAAACTCTCAATGCAGTTTTCTTCCTTAATGTAGCCATAAAAGACGTGGGAATTACCTTCGCCAAAGGTTCTGGTACAATCCTAGAAAGTAGATAGTAGCTTTCGGACTTGTTGAGCTCAGTGTAACATTTGCAATTACACTTCAATGTCATCCGTATTGAAATGTCTTTCTAAATGGTCAAATTGAGGCATTCCATTTATTTGTGTGGCACATATATTTATAACATAATTTAGCTAGGCATGCAAACTCCTTCTACAAACATTTGTGAAAGAATGGTTTGCTCTCAGGAGCTCAGAAAAATTCAACCATGCCACTTGTGTGCAATTGGTAGAATTATGATGTATTTTTGCTACTTAGCATTACATTGGATCGGATCAAAGTGAAAGCAATCTGAAACACCAGTAAAACAACCATTGAGCGTTAGGCCGTGTTAAATCACAAAATGATTCCAACGAATGATGAAGCATGTTGTTTGCAGAGGTCCACAACTGTCTACAGTGGAAATGGCTACAGATTTTTTTAACCTCCTTTCTCTGAATACATAATGTATTTAATACTGTCAGGATGGAAGGACCCAGTATAACAGAAGGTGTTTCTGAACAGGATTGCCAACTATAGCTTTAATCTAGCTTTAACATTAGCTCAAACAATCTTGTCTGGCAATGGCTGATCAATCAAACTCACAAGACATAACGTTCAACTTCTTTAAAATAAAATGTCAAAATCGGTTTTTCAATTTGTTGTTATATTCTTGCAAATTGTCATTGAACTGGATAACTTTGACCCTTAAAACAAACATCCCTCTGGAGTTTCTTTTACCTACATGTTAGTACTAGAACTTACTAGAAATTAGAAAACAGTATTGCTAAATACTGATAATTTGCTCAAAGTACAACTGTTTATGTTTTTGTCCATAGTTTTCTTATGTCTCTTGGACAATCCTTTCAATGAGTCTGGATTTGGCAGTTGCCTGGAAGACAATTCCTGAGTGATTGCAATAATGTTTGGTGGTTTTGGTGTGTTTTTAATGCCCCTAGCCTCTTAGTTAAAGTGAAAAGACCTCAACAGTGCAGCACAAAAATATATTTGGGAAATGTTTTGTGTGGACAGTTTGGGCCCATGTGACTGTGGGCCAGTGCACAATGTGAGGTCCTTATAGGCATAGATGACCAAGATTAGTATTGAAGAACTTGAATGCCCTGGACAGACCTCTTTTCTTCTTCCATAGTGTCCTGTCTGGCAATGTGGCAATAAGAATTGTTGTCTTAATGCCAGAAAGAGCTCATCAGATTTTATTCTCACAGGTGGAGCACTATCGCTTTCGCCATAGTGCTCTGCTTGATTTATATATGTAAATAGTTTTATTATGATTTATGTACGGAATAATTCATGATATGTGGACACTAAATTGACCTCTAAACGAAACCTCACAAAGCAAACTATCTCGTCCACCATCAGTGTCTAATCTCAACAATGCTTTCCTGGGAGACAAATGAAAATTAAAAAAAAAAACAAACACACTTATAACCCTATTGGAAAGCCTCCCCAGAGGCTGTAATAGTTGGTTGATCATTTTATATACATTTTTTATCAAGGAGGCCAGCATGCTTTTCTTTTCATCGTTGGAGTTAAACTGAAGGTTGAAACTGGGAACTGAGAAATTGGAAGATCAGTATGAGCAGGAAAATCTGGGAAGATCGCATGAAAGAAACCATAAATCTAGTAGAAGTTGAAGAGTAAATCTTCCTTTTACTACCAGTGAGTTCTGCTAGAATAATTGGCCTGGAGAGAGAAAAAACGTGTGTCAGGGGTGACCTAATTAGTTAGAGCAGAGACTTTTAACATTGCATACTGTCTCTTAAGCAAATTGCAGGCGAATGGATTGCAGAACTGCACCTCTTGTATGCGTCGATAGAGGAAAAAGCACACAAGTTCTTCATTTGTTCTGAGGTTTGAAAAACGCTGTGCCTGAAAGGCAGCATTAAGACTGATCATGAAAATATTAATGATCTTAGTGAGATAAATTGCAATTCAGGGAAATGGGATACAGCTGATCGATAATAATTAGAAGTCAGCTTCGTAAGTAAATCATTCATTAGTAAAACCGATGTCAAAAACTTGCTCTCACTCAGTTCTTGATTGCCTTTCACACAGCTCATTATATTCTGCTCTAATTTCTTTGTTTGCTCTAATCTCTTGCTTATCTATAATAGTATCATTGGGATGTCATACTTGTCTTCCTGTTGTCTTGGCAGTGAGGTAGAAACTTTTTTCCAGTAATGGGCTCGCTATTGAACATTAACTAGTAATTGAACAATAATGAACTGTTCTGTGACCTGTGGTGTGTGAGTAATTGATTCTGAAAGCGGCGTTTGAAGGCACAATGTGTGTCTACAGGGTAGACAGGCATGCACTGTGTAAAAGGCAGCTGTTGTGACAAAGCGGTGTTGTTGCAGCTCTGGCCTACAGATGGTGATGCTGCACTGTTTGCCGCTGAGTGAAAGCACCATGAGTCCAGTATGATGCAGCTTTAGGTGATGATCCCCCCTTAAATAAAAAGGCAACTCTGAGCAAGACCCACCAGTGTCCACCTCATATGGATTAAGATTTGTTTTGTTGTGTTTGGGGATTAATATGCTATCTTGGTGTATGTTTCCACAGCTGTCTCCAACTTCATGCTGCCTCTCAATGTTTTATCACTGCTCTCATTCCTTATATATCTAACTGCCATGGGGTGTAATGCTGGGATTGCATTTCTCTCCACATATTTCTTTTTTAAACTAGTCGACCCTGAGCAGTGATTGTCATCTGCTTCAGCTTAACAAACCCTACGGCAGGCTGGTCTAGTTCTATGATTAACAGTGAGCCCAAACAGCAAGACAAAATGCATGAGTAAGATAAGCTAGAGCTGGAGAAATATCAGGTCTTGACCAACACCTAACTACCTTTTCCTTTTTAATAAAGCTGAAGAAAATGGTTAAAATACAAAATATATTGATAAAATACTAAATTTAATTGTGTCAGTCTAGAGCTTCAAGCCATTCAAGGGTTTCTGGAATGAGAATGCTCCTGAATGTGACTACATGGATTCTGTCCAATTTGTTTTCAGCATAAAGTGAAAGGAAAGACTTTAGCTGAAGACACATGGCGTTTTTTTAACAGTTTGCAGAAAAAACACCCGTAAATAAAGTGAAGCTCCAACAGATAAGATGCTTTTATTTGTCATTATACATAAAGGTACATACAACAACATTTCGTAGATCAGATGGAGGGTTAGCCTGAGCTGCTGCGACTGAGCGTGCCGCCACTAATGGCTGACCTGACCATCATGTCTTTAGTGGTAGGGGAAACCGTAGCGCCCGGAGGGAACCTACGCAGACATGGGGAGAACATGCAAACTCCACACAGAAAGGCCCCCTGCTGAGCCCAGGGCTCAAATCCGGGCATTCTTGCTGTGAGGCAAGTGCCGTGCCGCCCTAACAGCTGCATGCCCGATTAAAAAGCCAAGATAAATAATATCAAACCTTTGTCCACCTTTTATAGGACTTCTATTTGGCAGAAATTTCACTGAGAAATAACCAAATCTGTTAGTTGACACAAGCTATTAAATAATAAAGTTGCAAAACCCTGGTGGCATAAGTGTGCAGACCCTTAAGTTAATACTTTGTTGAAGAACCTACAGATTTATTTTAAGCATAAAGTGTCCTTTTGGGAGTCTATGAGCATGACACGTCTCATAACATCTGCCCATTCACATTTGAGTGGGCAAAATCTATCAGAGGACGGGAACTTTTGTTTTCCAAGGCCCTGTTTAGGGGAAAAGCAGACATTTTAATTCCTCTTCATCTTCAGCTTTGTTCACCTGGAGGTGTTTGGTCAAAACTGATTGCTGTATGGATGAGTTCATAATTCTAGCCACCTTAACCAAAAACAAAGCTCTGTCTGGCTAAAATTGACCCCACAGCATGATGCTCCCACCACCATGTTTCAAGCATTCTTTAGGTAATGTAACAGGTTATTTTTGTTATAAACATACCTTTCAAGGTTTTGGTCCAAAACCCCCTGGTTTTGTTTCCATCTTCCCAAGGGTTTGTAAGATTTTAGGTTTAGACTTGAATTCCTACAATACAAGAACAACCTTTTGTCCAGGGGATACTGAAGATAATGTCACACTTAGAACATTGTCACTACTTGAGCAGCAATTCTTGCATCTCTTTCAGTGTTGTGATCTGTATCTTTGCAGCATCCCTGACCAATGTTTTCCCAGTGAGGTGTGGCCAGTTCTTGACACGGACGAACCTTTTGAATCTTTTGATCCTTTATAATTTCTCTGCAATACAAACGAGCAGCTGGTAACTGTGCTCGTTCTCGGGTTAATCAGATTCACATGAACTGGCAGCAGGTATGAACTCAAGAAGACTGAATGGCAAAATCAAACTAAAAGGTGCTTCAACAAAGTAAACGTTTAAGGGTGTTGACACTTATAAAAACAAGGTTTTCCAGCTGTTTTATTCTTTAATTTCGTTGCAGGTATATTGGACAGGCTATACTGTATGTCACAATTAAGATTAAAGAAATTTTAAAAATGATTAATCTCGTCATTTTTTCTAAATTACAGAAGACTGTAATTTTCTATCAGTTTGCTATCTACCAGATACTGAGGACTGAATGAGGAAGCAGTCATACTCAACTAGTATTCAAAGAGCGTGAAGGATGCATTTACAAATTTCTTTAGGACATAATGAATGACCCAGTGGAGCAGGTAGAAAAGCTACCAAATAAATTACAAATCAATAATGTACTATAGACAAACCCTTTGGGTTTAAGGTGCTCCCAGTGTGGCTAAAATAAAATATACATTTTCTAATAATATCTTTTAGGTGCAACTCCTTCTTTCGTTATGATCAGAGTCTGGGTGAAGAAAGTTAATAACTTATTACTGAGCTATTACTGTTTAATGACTCAGTGATGTTGAATCTTAATATCTTATCTATGTAAGATTTTTTTATTCTATTTTGATTCTGTTATTTAAAGGAACTATACCTGGATTGTTTAATTTTATTTTTTTCCCCTGGTTAAGAAAAATGCTTTTTTATGCAATGTATTATGAGTTAAAAGACGTAATTTGATAATAACAATAGACTAATTGATTGCTCAATGGAGCGAGTCCAGTTTTTTTTTTATGTTAGGAATAAGCAAAAAACTGGGAACAACCCGGGACTACCAATGGCACAATGGCACAACAAGATGCAGAGCCGTCGCTAAGCAGCAGCTCATCCAGCACGTGCACGACAGGGTATGTAAACACAACAGCCTGGCGTGCATATAAGGGTTGACCAGTGTGATTGTAACATGAAGGACCACAAACTTCTCAGCAGGGGCGATAGCCCTCACAGCTCTAGGAAAGAAGCTGTTTCTGAATTTATTAGTTCTGGATTTGATGCTTCTGAAGCGTTTACCTGATAGGAGATGGGCAAACAGTGCATTGCCTGGGTGGGTGGGCTCAGTGGAGATGCGTCTGGCCCTTCTCTGGACTCGTTCTGCATAAACTGAGTCCAAATGCTGTAGATAGCATCCCATAATCCCCTGCGCTGTCCTCACCACCCGTGCTAAGTCCTTCCTCTCCTGCACTGTGCAGCTCCCGTACCATACAGTTATGCTTAGACATAAAACACTTTCTATGTTGACAATGTAAAAGTCTTTTAGCAGCTTAGTGGAAAGTTCAGTCCATTTAAATTTTCTGAGGAAGAAGAGCTGTTGTTGAGCCTTCTTCACCAGATGGGAAGTGTTTATGGACCAGGAGAGGTCAGAGGAGATGTGAATTCCCAAGAACCTAATGCTGTCCACATGCTTCACCACCTCCCCCAGTGTTCAGTCTTCCTGGACCTCCTGTAGTCCACTATGTCCTCCTTGGTCTTCCGGGTGTTCAGGATCAAATTGTTCCTGGAGCACCACTGTGTCAGACTGCGAACCTCATCTCTGTAGTGGGACCCACAACCAGTGTTGTATAAAGTACTGAAATCTTGGAGTCAAGTAAAAGTATAAGTACCTCTCCAAAATATGACTTTGGTAAAAGTCCAAGTCACTGACTGAAATGTTACTTGAGTAAAAGTCTTAAAGTATCTGAAATGTCTTGTACTTAAGTATGAAAATTACTGTAAAAATAGATGTACTCAAGTAATGTAATAAAAAGTATAAGTAAAAAGTGAAACAAAGCAAATGCAGTTTGAATGACATTTTTTAGATTTTGGTAAAGTCAAATTCACTTAAAATAATATAAACAACCAAGTGCAGAAGAAATTTAGACCAAGTTTAAACAGAAAATACAACCTTTTTGTAAGCTTTCAGTTTTCCTTCTTCAAGTAAGGTCAGTGCTATGCACTTTAAAATTGTACACAACCAAGTGCAGGCAAAGGGGGCGTATACTAAGAACATGATTAAGTGATAAACCAGGCTTAGTTAACCTACAGGAAGTGGTAAACCTGCTAATAGATACCATTTAGTTAAGAAAATTACAAACAAACAACAATTACAATTACAAACAAGCTACAATACAGGCCCATCCAAAAGCAGTGACAAACAGATGTTCTTATACTGTATATTATGCAAAAGAAATTACACCTGCTATTTATGCCTGAACTACCTCAAATGGTCAACAATAAATGAAAGCAACAATAACAACGAAATAATGGTAAAAGGGAAACCCTCACCTTTTCTTTTTCAGGCGGCTGTGGCTAAGAATCTGAATTTTAATAGCTTTCAGTCTTTGCTTTTCCATCTTTCCAGCAGTCTTCAGAACTCCTGCCTGGCACAGAATATTTAGTTTTATAAAAGAGATTAGGTTTTTGTTGATAAAATGTGTTATACTTCAGAATTAAATGCTATTTTGAGATATTATCCTTGGTTACTTACATTTCTCAAGTTCAACAAATCAAAACTCTCTCCTGCTTCTGTTCAGAACTGCGCTCAGCAGCTTTCACCTGTTTTAGTGCAGAAAATATTTAGTTTCTTAACTGGGACTAGTTTCGTAGCCTGGTATTAATTGTGGTAACGGCAGTATCCCAGTATAAATCAAAACTTAAATTTTGCGCTCCAAGCACGTACGAACAGTGTTGCCAACTCCTCAGTAAGGAAAGTAGCTATTGGCTGCGCTAAAAGTAGCTAGAAGTCGCTGAATGACGTCATCGCCTAATTTGCATAATCTGCCACATGATGTGATGTGCATGTTATTGACGCTGTGGGACAAATAACGTTGTTAGAGAGACAAAAAGTGAGTAAAAACACTCAGAATATATATAGAGCTACTTTTTTCTGTCCATTAATGTTTATTTATTTATTATTATTATTATTTATTTTACTTTTATTTTTTATTAATGTTTATTTTATTACAATACTAACCCTCCTCCTTTACCCGGGTTTGAGACTGGCAAAATTAACCATAAAGAGACACTATGGCGGAGTTACACAATTTTTTTTCCAACTTTTTTTTAACGTTTTCTTTTTTCCCTTGTGGTCCACCAAGGAGCCTACAAATCACGGTAAAACACGAACATGTGGCTGTGTGAATCAAATCCATTTATTTATTTAAGATAAAATATTTCAAATTCAGTTATTTATGATCAACCTCCGCCGTCAATCCCGGCGCATGCGCGCTTCATTTGCAGTCTGGACGCTGAGGGTAAACATGCTGTGTCTCTGACTGCAGCGCTGAGAGGGACTCCTGCGGTAGCGGGAGGACGGGGTTGGGACGGGGGAGGCGCCCCACGGCAGCACCTGCCGCTGGAGGACAAGAGTAGGAACGATACGTGCTTTCACGTAAGAGTCTCCAAAATTCGCCAGTGACACCAGAAAAGTCGCTAGATTTGTCGCTAGTCGCTTTTTTGAAAAAAAGTCGCTGGAGGGGTCTGAAAAGTCGCTAAATATAGCGACAAAGTCGCTGAGTTGGCAACACTGCGTACGAACATGCACGCACACACACGCAATAGAAAACAGCCAATCAGGAAGAGGGAAGGCGGAATTTAAGACAGCACAACCAATGAGGGTGGAGTTAAAGGGGGTGTCTACCTTGTCAATCAAAGGCCAGGCGCGTTAGTGATTGGCTGCGTGGAGCGCCTGGCCCCGCCCCCGCTTGCGCACAGCAGCGTTGAAATGACATCTTGGTAATGCCGAGCGCTTCAAACGGAGGCGCTCTGGGCAAACCTGTCCATGTACGCACGTCTGGCAGAGCCGAACCAACACGCAGGATTACTCTGAATCAGTAGAGTAGAGCTAAGATTTAGGGGTGCTAAATACGCCTCTGGTGGTGATGAACAAGCCCAGGCAAGTCCCGATATTGTCGCAGTCAATCAGTAGGTGGGGTCAAAACACTTGCGTGCGTGAGTGTCTCTCTCTCTCTCTCTCTCTCTCTCTCTTGCTTTTTTTGTAACGAGTAACTAAACCAAACATTGAAAATGTAGTAGTAAAAGTATGCAATTAAGTTCGGAAATATAGTGAAGTAAAAGTAAAAGTTATCAAAAAAATGTATACTTGACAAAAGTATAAAGTACTCCAAAATATACTTAAGTACAGTAGTGAAGTATTTTTACTTCGTTACAATACAACACTGCCCACAACAGTGGTGTCGTCCGCAAACTTCACTACTGTATTTGCGGGATGGATAGCAGAACAGTCCTGGGTGAAAAGGGTGAAGAAAGCATGTCTGAGGACACAACCCTGCGGCGCACCGGTGTTAAGTGTCATGATGCAGCCTGAAGGTTGCACTCTAAGCTTTTCCTGCCTCCTCCTTTCTCTGCGCAGCCCTGATTAGGATCACCTGTCAGGCTGCAATCAACTCATGACTGGTTCCACCTGTTCACACTCCTACATAAGCTCACCTCAGTCTGTTCCTTGTTGCCGGCTCGTAATGTCCAACTACTCCAACACAATGCCTGTCTGCTCCTGTCCTTCCGTCTTGGTTACCGTCTGGTCAGTTTAGTTTCTGTTTGCTGCACTGCTGGTTTCCTCTCCTGTGCTCTTGGTCTCTGGTCTTCACTCCCGATCCACTCCCGCTTCATGGACTATAGCTCCTCCGTTTCATGGACATTCAACTCCGCTCTGTCCCTGCCAGCCAGCTCCTGCATCCTTCATCTCCGTCTGGTAACTGACTCTGGTTCATGTCATCCATCATCCACCTTGTGCAATAAACTCTCTTAAAACCAGCTCTGTGTGTGCGTGCTGTGTCCAAGTTCATCCAAGACAAAATCATGACATTAAGGAGCAGATGTGCGTTTCCCTATCCTCATCTCCTGGATGCACTGTTTGCTGCTGAGTGAACGCACCATGAATCCAGTATGATGCAGCTTTAGGTGATGATCCCCCTTAAATAAAAAGGACAAAACATGTACCAAATTGAGAAGAGGCACAGGCATATAAAGAACTAAGGATTCTAAAAACAAGAAGAAGAAATCCAAGAGGTTTGCAGAAAAATGTTCATCACGGCTTTGTGAAAACATTTTGGTATCTGCACTTTAATCACATGACAACAACGCTCATTCACTTTTACCACTATGGTTTTCCTAATTTTGTGTTACCAAAGCCATGATTTTCTTGAGAGTACCTTCCAGAAAAGCAAGAAGTGGTTGAACGTTGGACTTAAACACCAGCTTCCTGTTACGTTTGTGCCATTTAAGTCAGTAAACGCTGAATGCTTCTGTAGGCTGGGAGACATTCCCTTATCTAGCAAATATCTACTTAACTTTTACCATTTTTTGAAGGACTTTTTTTAACATTTCACTTGCATCCTTTGCTTTGTAACCAGCTTGCAGAATGAAGGATTTGATTGACAAAACATCTTAAGGCAATTTAGTCTTTATCTAACTTTATCTAGTTCTTTTGTGGTACAACTCATCACGGTATCACATGTTTCTGTTTGTCAGCAGGGAGTTTCAGCCCAGGCTTCTGGTTTATTTAAACTGCTTCTCCTTGTAAAGTGAGGTTTGGTTTACTCTAGTTAGCTCAACCTGATAAAGTCTGCACCCGCTATATTTATTAGTTTTTATTTGTTTCCCAAAACAGTAAACCACACTTTAATTTAAAAGTGTCTGTATAATTGCAAGTCATACAAAAAGATGTAATGAAAACAAGGGCATAGCTACTTGCACTCATCATTGCAGCCTGCATAAATACAGTATAACAGTTCTTTTCTCTAAACTCATTTTTTATCTGATTGTGCAGAGCAGAGTGGGGTTGCATTAACCTCGCAGTCACCCCAAGGCCCATCTCTTTCATTGGCCTCACACTGTAACGGTTGTGAAGGGCTTTTGCCTTGGGCACAGATGGTGAACAACATGAAACTCTGGGGACCATCCAGGCTTGTGGCCAGCTTCTGTTCTTTGTGAGTACAGGTAAACCGCTAGCAGAGTGAGCGGGAATGACAAGAGAAAAGATATAATTGCCACAATCATTTTCTTATGGCTGCATCATTGAATTCAGGTGTTTGTTATTGTCCTGCCTCCCGCTGAAAACAAGCAATTGTTTTGAGGAGTCAAAGAAGAACTAATCGGTTGGAGAGATGGCGATTTGAGCTGGAGCGCTCTACCATGTTTTGTTCTGCAATTTGCATTGTAGACAGAGACGTGGAAAGGAGCTGAAATGGATTTGATTGTATTTGCTGTTAGAAATGATGAAATATCTCGCCACACATGCTGCCTGGTTGGGTTATTGTGACCGTCAGCTCGCCTTCATTACCTGCCTCTTTGGAAACACTGGGAAATATTGAAGTGCATCTGAACCCTGCTTGGATTTCATTGTAGCTGCAGTTCCAGCAAAGGTTGATGAAACTATGACTACATAGAGCTATTCGTCTGTATCCGACCACCTCTTCCATGCAGAGATGCATTGTGCACAGAGAAAATAATGATGCATAACTAACAGAGTATTTGAAAGAAATATTGAAAATAAGGACTTAGATTTGCCAACTTCAACAGCACTGTAGACTATATGCAATGATAACAGGGTGTAAAGCCATAGGAATATCTTTTGCTCTATTTCTGAAACGTGACACATGGTGCTTGTAGTATACTCTACTCTGACTCATACAGCTTATTTAACACATGCAGTATTGCTTGAACCAGATATATAGCTCTAATTCTATATTACAAGGCTTATTTTATATGGTTGTGGCTGAAATAAAGCACAGTATCAAATGTCTCATCTGACTGATGCAGAAACCTCTTTGCAAGGGATACAAAAAAGCCATAAACTGCCCACTTACGAACAGCTATCATTTTGTGTTGTCATATAAAAGGTGCCATGATTTTAATATTTATAAATTATCCTAAAAATAACAAAATACAAAAAAGCCAATGAAAATCTACACAAGTTATGTGGTCTTTGTTTG
Source organism: Fundulus diaphanus (assembly GCA_037039145.1). Lineage (NCBI taxonomy): Eukaryota > Metazoa > Chordata > Actinopteri > Cyprinodontiformes > Fundulidae > Fundulus > Fundulus diaphanus. The sequence goes on along the minus strand of CM073129.1, from coordinate 40,532,599 downwards.
ATACTGAGGGATTACCCTGATTTGTTTTGTGGTGGAAGAAAATTCGCCCGATGCTGTGCAGGTGCTGTTTACCTCCCAACACCACGATGAAGCCTATGTTGACGGTCGACTGGCAACTGATGAAATCTCTGAACGTCTCAAAAGTGCATCTCTAAGAGCCAGGAGAGCTTTTCCTTTCATCACTGCATGGTGAAATTATTTAGTTATGTAACCTACTTTAACTATAATCAGAATACATTACACAGATATTTTCATGGAATAAATAGACACAGACGGTTAGCTTTGTGTTACACCCCAAGGCTTACCTGGTCTCCCATCAACAGATGAAAAATTTATCCTGCTCAACAGCACAAAATGTTCTTGTTCCTCCATAAAGACTTGCAGGACTGTCAGAAGATTTTTGTTTTAAACGTGATTTACATTTTCTTGAGATACATTCTGCAGTGCTTAAAATACTTTTTCCACATTTTGTCACATCACAATCAAGATCTGTAGTGTTTTAATTGTGATTTTATGTGACAAACCTACACAACGTAGTGCTTAATTGGGACATGGAAAGAAAAAGTATTCATGTTGTCAGTTTTTATTTTTACTAAGAAAATGTAGAAAATTTGTAGCTAGCTTTTTTGTGCTTGTCTGAGAGGAAAAAACATCCCAAAGCATGATAATGCCCCCATGGAGAATTATGGGCCCACATAAATGTGCAGGTCTTCGCCACAAACAGCATTTTGCATATTGGAAAACTTGCTTCTTATTTTAAAATAGTACTTTTTGTTGCAGTCTGGGCTTTTATTTTAAAGTGGACTGACAGGAAATTGAGTTGAGAGAGAGGGGGAAGACATGCAGCAAAGGTCCAGAGGCCAGGAGTCAAACCTGGGACAGCCACATCGAGAAAAGAGGCTACATGGGTTTTGCACTCTATCCCTGTGCCAACAACGCGCCCTGAAAACGGGACTTCTAATGATTTTCTTTCAAATAATTTCCTTCTTTTGTCCATTCATCCACAAAGGCCATTTGTGTGGCTTTTAGAGACTAATTGCCGTACTTTTTTTTTATAACCAAACCCTGCATTTAGATTTCACCACAATTTTATCCCTGACTTGTGTGTTGTGATCCTCTGTTTTCATGGTGGTGTTTGTTCACTAATGTTGTCTAACAAACCTCTAAGGCCTTCATTGAACAGCTGTTGTTCTACAGAGAGTGAATTACACACGTGATATTTCTATTTGCTCATTAGGGGACTTCTAAAGGCGTTTGGTTGCTCTGAGGATATTAGTTGTTATTTAGGAGTAAAGTTTGCTGAATAGGAAAACCTGATATTTCATTTGTAAAAAAAAAAAATTAAACATAATTTTTTTCGTTTCACTTCTGTATTCATTAATTTGCTTTGGACTATCAGAAAAAAAATCCTATAATAAACATTGAGGCTTGTGGTTGTAACATCACAAAATGTAAAAAAGCTAACTGGGTATGAATACATTTGTTCCCTTTTATAATTGTCTCATTATTTATGGATGCTTTCTGACAGACATTTTCAAAACATTAGTGAATGTTTCAAATTTTTGTTTTATATTTGTTGACTACTAAGGCACAGCAAAATCATTGGACTTTCAATACAAAACAGCAACAACACAAAACGCTTATTTTCCTATCTCTTGCATACGAGTCAATCAGCTAATCTGGCTACTGCATCTTCACCCTGTTTTATTTAAACATCTTTGAACAAAATCCTCTGAATTTAGAGATCTCTTTTGCTTCACTCATTTCTTTCTCCAATGAAGGTTAAAGGACTTGATTTGACACCAGATTGTGATTTGATTATTCCACAAATGACATGTCAAGTGCTACTTTAATACTTCAGAGGCATGCACGAAATGCGGCATAGGTGCAATGATGAAAGTACGGAAATGCTGACTGTATAATTGAGCGGCTTATAGCACACGTTTGATTACTGCGTACGTCGCCACTCTGGATGTGCGAGTCTCTCACAGCATGCTACAGCTATACGCTGTACCACCCTATTGTGCATGACCTCACATCAAAATGACTACAAAGTGCTGCCACATTAAAAAGCTGCCTGAAAACACAGGCGTCAAGGAATTTACGTCGTATGGAAACAATTTTCAAAAGCAGCATGATTGCATCTCGCTTCTGTGAGATTATAAGGTTTATGAGTTTCTGTTTTCTATATCTATGTTTAAAACATCTCCATCTGCTACCTGTCCAGCATCTAATTAAATTTCAATCCTCTGAAATCCATAAGATGCATCATGGATCCTTTATTTGTTGACGCACCATAAAATCTGAAATTTTTTTCAGCTGTTTAGTTTATGCTGCAGCAAAAAAGCTGCCTGCACGTTTCACCGAGGCAGAGAGGCTTAAGATGAGCTTGTGGTGATTAAACACACTTTTGAGTCAGGAGAATTACACTTTAGGCTCTCGGTGTAACAGATAACCCAAGAAATGAGCCATCCGAGTTCTCCTACTCCTCTTTAATTATATGAATCTATAGATGTTTGATTGCCATACTTTTCAGTAATATTCATTCACTTTTTTCTTATCAACAGACAATACGTTTGTTCTTCTATTGTTTTACCTTTAGGAACAAACTCATCACTTTTAACTGCCACTAATGGAAAATGGGGGTAGAAGCAGACTATTGAGGGAGCAGTAAAGACTTGAAGAGTGCTTGGGATAAATAATCATATTTTTATGCACCCACGATGCTGGAAAAGCACCATCTGGGACAGGCCATGAATTTGCATTACAATATAAATGGGAAGTTGGTGGAGCTGAAAGGGTGATGTGAAGTCTCTCAGCCAGCCCGCTCACTCTGGCAGGTCGCATCTTTCTCCCCTCACCAAGCAGGAGGCATGCACCCCTGACCCTTTGTTGGTTGGTGTACTTTTCCGTAGCTCGTCAACTTGCGCACCATTCCCCCTTTTCCGTTTTTTTTTTTTTAAAGATGCAAGCTCATCTTATTTCAAATGCCAGGTTTCCACAATCAGATGGAGCCGTGTATGCACTGCTGTGTCTTTCAGATGTGAGCTCCTGTGAACCCTCAGTGCTCTGTGTTCACTGAATGGTGGGTGCGTGGAATGGATCAGGGGATGTGCAAGAAGGAGGTGGGAAGAGAGGATGTGCTGGTGGGATATACTCAAGGTACATAATAAAACCTTTACAATATGGGCAATGGAGATAATAGATGATGCTTTAAAAAAGCACCTGTTGAAGAAACAACCTTGAGGTTCTCATCATACTAAAGGTCTGTCAAATCCTGCAAGTTTCTTTTTACAATTCATCTTGCCGCTTGCAATGTTTTTTGTACTTTTTCCCCTCATTTTGATGCCCTCCATTTAAAACAAACATCCTGTATGATTGAATCTCGCTATATTGTTCACTTAAATTGAAAAACATTTTTTTTCTACTGCATAAAAGTTTGGAAGGCTGTGCATAACTGAGCAATGTTGGCTGCAGAGAACTGTGAATAAGCATCCTTTACAAATGATTTGGTTGTTGGCCGACTCAGAGTGTGCGTTGAGCCTGCTGAAATTGTCTCTAAGTGGTGCAGTCAGGAGATTATGCTTTTTTAGGATGAGCATGTTGATTCCGACATGTTTTGAATACACAGTATTTTACCGCAAACGTAGTCACTTACAGTAGCAGTCAAAAACTAGGACACATCCCACCTATGTTACCCCTGGTGTGTTTTTCACACCACTGCTGACCTGAAGATTAAAGAGATGGTTGAGGATTTTTTTTAAAGTGAAATCTGGTTAAAAGAGATGAGGGGATATCTTACCTGCAGTAGATAACTGTGGGTTTTAAACTGTGGGTTTTAAACAGGAAGACCATTGATGATGCATCACCTCTTATCTCAATTTCTTGTGGAAATCAACATCACCTTCTGTATTAATAGCCATCTTATACAAAAAGGGAAGTGGTTGAAAAGGTTCAGAAAATAACACTTACATAAAGCCATCTCAAATGCTTCAGATCTTACTTTTGCAACATGGCATGAGTCTAGAATCTTAGTATTTACAGGTAGCTTTTTGCTGGCAGGTTTGTAGGCCACCTTGGTTGCACACATCTTTTCAGCTCTAGTCACATAAAAAAATGTGAAATTAGACTTTGTGATGGCCACTCTAAAACTGTCATGATAGAAAAGAATGACTCAGAATCAGGGCAACCACGGAGACAGACAGTTTAGTTAAATAAGGTTTATTGTTAAAGCGCTGGTTCTGGTGTTGGTGATGTCTGGCTTTGATCGTCTTCTGGTCTGCTTGGAAAGACGAGGGAAATGGTGAGAAAGCCTGTAGCTGAGGATAATGTGGAGAGCACTAAACTCACAGAGTCGGAGGCTTGCCAAGAGCCGGGGAAGGTGATGTCCGGGGTCCGAGTGCAAATCCAGTGGCTCTCTCTCTCTCTCTCTCTAGTGCGGATGGTTTGGGAGGGTGGACAGGCAGGTGAGCTCAGGGAGGAGGGCTAGTGCTGGCAGGTGGTCAGAGGAGTCCAGCTCCCTTGGGGGTTCCAGGCTTGAAGTCTCTCTGGCTTGGGTAAATGGTTCTGAAGGGAAAACAGTAGTGATGTTACGTGATGTGCCGAGGCTTCGAGGCGTGTGTCGAGTAATGGAGGGGGCGTTTCCGTAAAGAGCGTATCAAAGCTTGCTTCATTTAGGGGAGGAGCCGAAAACGATGACGTCCGAAGCCTCGCTGCCCGGCTGTACCATGTGACTGCTTCGGGAAGTGGCTCAGATTTTGCCAGATGACCGGTTCATTCAGAACCAGTTATGGCTGCATGCTGGATCATAAAACAGTTCTGCTAACCAGATGCAGTTTAAAACGCCACTTAGTCTGTTTATAAGTTTCGTTTTTATTAATTCTGCATTTTTTAACTACATGCACCGTATTTCTGTGCCTCAGCGCTTGCTCCTCTTCCCCCCTCCTTTCCCTCAGAGCAGGTGCTTTTATCACCGTTCACCATTCAAAACGTGAATCACTACGTTTAATGTCCTCACATCCGTAGCAAAGTGTGCCAGTTAAAGTCAATAGGAGAGTTAGTAGCTGTGTTTCATGCTCTTGTTTTTAACAACATAAAATCAGTGGCGCTTCGGTGGGCTGCTACCTTGCGCTTTAATTCAGGTGCGCACTTTTAAGGGTCATTTTAAAGAACTTGTAACATCAGGGGCTTCATCTCAGACCTGTCAGTACCCCTGTTCCCTTTATAGAAGCCCTTTACAGTATTTAGTTATGCATTTTCCCCACTGTTTATCCGTCGCACGCAGCGCACCAACGGGGGTAAAATCCGCCCACCGCACCGCCCAGAGTGCACTGACGAGAGCAATAGAAATTTGTCTGGTCAGCGCGGCGACTGACTGAGAAACCTGTCGCTGTGAAAGGTGATGAGAATGTTATAAACCAGGGGTCACGAATTAAAAATCAACGGGGTCCGAATAAAGAAAATCAACAACCAGTAAAGGTCCGGACACATTTGTAATTACAATCCGTTACTTCAAACAGTATTTAACACTGAAATAAAATGTTTATGCATCCACAAAAAATAACATAAAAATAGAACGTTTTTCTATTTTAAAATCCAAAGTGCTTTTTGAAATGGAGAACCACAATCTTTCACAGTTTGGTATATAGACAATTTCCTGACTTTCACATCTTTTATAAAACAACTGAACTTTTTTTAATTTCTTTTTTATGGCTTAATGAGACAAGTGAGCTTTAGGCTGCCCTGCAAGGGTTTTAAACCTTAGTTTGATTGGCAACAAAGCCAACCTCAAGCACATATCAAGGTGCTCCCTGTTACATTCAATATAAACCAATTTTATGATCATACAAGGCCAAACACAACCTTGGAAATGCAGGACACATCACCAACACTATCATGACATAATACATTTTAATTTGACACAGATTGCTTTGCCCGTTATTGTTCACCAATTAATAATTACAGTTTATAAAAAGGCATGATTTAACTTTTTTGAAGTTTAATAAAATGGTTATATTTTAGCCCAGTGACTGGAGAGCTGTCCAGGATGAACCCTGTGTCCGCGCTCCACTTTAACTTCATAAAAAAACTCTCTGAGAATCGCCTTTCTCTGGCCTCACCCAGATAGAACCCGTTCTCCAGTCCATGTTGTAGCTGCAGTTTATTTGTTTTATCTTTTTGATGTAGTTTTCTTAATCTGTAAGCATCAAAATCCTTGTCATTTTATTTAGTGTCCTGGAGCGCAGCTGCTCATCAGGTGAACACTGTTGCATACCGACAGCAGATACAGCTCTGCCTTCTTTGTTTCAGAACAGCGCAGGGTTTTCCGAATCGAACTCAGTCAAATGCGGCACATTGTTTCACAGTCCGACTCTTGTTCTTCAAGGGTCATGCTAAATTAGCCTGAGCTAGCGCGTTACTCTTCTTTGTGTTTAAATAAAACATAACAGCGAATCACGAGGAGATTCCTGGTTGGTCGCCGCGTTTATCAGCGAGGGAATAAACGCTGACAGACGACATGGCCACAGGTGGAAATAATTCATTGATTAACTGCAGGAGCAGATTGTCGCTTACCGAGGGAAGTTGTTGTCAGCCGCTGAACTTTCTGACCGGCTGGTTCGCATAAATCCAAAGAAAACCTTTGACTACCGCTACTTTCATTCATACCATCTGTGGCCAGTTTAAAATGCTCTCCCAAAGGTTAAAATGATGAACACCGATAAACCTCAGACTGGCCATGTCCGCTTTGGAAAGACCCGCCTTACTCTCATTCTGATTGGCTAATGTCTCGCCTCTGCCAGGTTTGATTGGTTGAGAGCAGTTTCAGTGCAAAAACCTTGAATAAAAAGTCTAGACGGAACGTTTTGCGCTCAATTTCCAAATGACGGAAATCCGTCGCAGCGACGGAGAACTTTAACCCCCAAGTTAGACACTGTCGTCGGACAACATGCAGTAATATATAAATGTTTTAAATCAGGTTGGGTCCGGATTAGGTAGCAGCTGGGTCCGGATCCGGACCGTGGTCCGCTAATCCGTGACCTCTGTTATAAACTGTAACAGTCTAGAAGTGCATTGAGCTGAAAAGAGGGAGACATCAGCAGCAGGATCGTGCGTAAAGACGCAGCGTGAACCTCTGTGTGCTTCAGTGTTGCTGCTGAGGGGAAATTGTTGACCAAAATCCCCCCCCCCCGCCCCCCAAATTAGCATAATCTCACTCTTAACTTTTGATCAAAGGTGAGAGTCTGATTATTATATCACATGACACTACTATTTTGGGAATAATTACACACAGAGAATACAGTCAAACAATATTTTATTATACACATATGTGTATACATAATTTATGTAGATAAATGATTTCGTCCTGCACCCTTTGTGAAGTCATTCCCAAGAGCCATAGTAGACAAAAAATCAATGCATCACACATGTTAAGATACAGCTGGCTGTGATTATACACCTCGCCAGTAGGTGGTTTCGTGTGCACATGAAGCATCAAGAATTGAACCCTTTCTCGAACCAGTTGGCTCAAGTGGTTCAATGCCTCATGAGGCTTCATCTCGCCATCACTAGAAAACAGAGACACAGTATTAAGTCTGGCTCGGAGGAAACTCGGAACACAGTTAGATCTGTCATGTACCACGCTGGAAGCGAGAAAGAACTGACGCCCTCCTCCTGGTCTCTGCTCCTTAAGAAGGGCTCTAATTAGCAGTGATGAGGAGCACCTGCCCGTCACGCCCTGCAGAGAAGAGAGAGAGAAAGACAACCCAGCCCTGCACCCAGGCCTGGAGTATGACAAAAACACTGATGTTGATATCCTGAAGCCACTTTGTAGGTTATTTGGTAGTATGCTTATGCCCTTGTCTAGACATTTTCTCATGATTTCTTTTTGTGAAGTGCACCTGTCCTTTCTGCTGCTAAAATGCCACACATGATGCTCCCTCTCCTGCACTTCACAGTTGGAATGTTGTTCTTAGGTTTGCAAGCCTAGGTTTACAAAGGTCTTATGTTTTATGTTGCCTTTGGAATGATTGCTTCTTCCTTGTTTAGTTTCCCTTCAGTCCTTGTTGGGGCAGGACTCGTTTCATTGTGGATGATGCCACTCTGCGTCAACCAGCATACTTAGAAGGTCTTTTGGTTTTGTTGTGGGGTTGAAAACACTTTTTGCTCCAAAACATGTTGGTCTCTGAACGCATAACCTGTATCATTCCTGAACTATATGCTTGCTGGACATTTTCACGGTGCTTACATGAATAAACCTGTACAGTCATTTTATAAATTAGAATATTATCAAAAAGTCAATTTCAGTCAGGGCTTTGAACCGATTTTTTTCCCCAGTCGGTTCGTTCCGAACCGAAACGGAATTATAACGTTTCCGGTTATGAGTTCCACCAATAAATTGACGTTCCCGAACCGGTTAGAACAAAAAAATACTGTTCCCGGAACGGTTAATTTCGTTCCTGTCAGCTGTTTGGAATGAGTGTTTTACTTAACGATGGATCGTAATCAGTGACGGACTGGGATTAGAAAACGGCCCTGGCATTTTCACCAACCAGCGGCCCACATGGGGACGCGCACGCACATGCGTGCACGTGCCCGCAACACACAGATATAACTTCACATGCACGGAAATAACACGCAGGTTTGTAGCCCCATTGGTGTTGAACTCTAACTTTAATATGCATGAAAACTGAACCAAGAGGTATTTCAGTGTTTCCCGCAGGAATTTGCTTAGGCGAGGCGGTGCGTTGGGGGGGGGGGGGGGGGGGGAGACGACAAGTTTTGTGCGGACCGAGGGGGGGGGGCGTATCCATGTGTTTTTTCCCTGCCATTCAGTATATGCACGCGCGAAAGCAGCAACAAAAAACTGCGTGTTAACGTCAAATAAATATGCAGCAAATCGAGTTCGTTTCTTTGTTTTTTTTTTTTTTTTTTTGTGTTTTTTTTTTTGGAATGTTGGCGAGGCGGTAGCGTGAGTTTGGCGAGGCAGCTGCCTCGCCAAGACAGTGCTGCGGGAAACCCTGCATTTGGCTTATTAGTGGGCCGAGAGATAATGTAGGCCTACAATGAACAGGGTGAAAGGGGCGGCGCACACCCGACGATCATGCCGAATGCCAGACCGTCCAGTCCGTCACTGATCATAATTTACCTCTTATTTAAGATGTGTAGCTCTAGTGGAGACACCGCTCTCGCTCCATTCAGTCAGCGAATGTGTGATGTGATGTCACAGAGGAAGTGAACCTCAGCCGTCATGGTAACGTGCGCAGGAATTTTTTTTTTTTTTTTTTTAGTTAATTAGGCAACGAAAACTTTGAGGAACGAAATAAAACCGGTATTAACCGGTTACCATTATTTTTAAATAAGTGTTCCAGTTCCAGAACATAAAAAATAATAACGTTTCCGGTTTCGTTCCTGTTCCCTGTAAAATACAAAAAGTTCCCGGTTTTCGTTTTCGTTCCTTGAACCGGTTCAAAGCCCTGATTTCAGTATCATTAACGTAATTAACTAAGGCAAACAAATTACATGGATTAATTACTTACAGACGGATGTTTTAAAGCCCTCATTTCTGTTAATATATTTTTTTTCACTTACATATAATGAAAACATGACATCTAAGATTAGAATATTACATCAAACTGATAAAAAAGACATTTTAAGACAAAAATGTGAGCTTAATGTGAAGTATATTTAATACTTGCTTAAAGGTTGCTATTTTTAAAAGGTACTTATCATCTGACAAATGAGCCTCATTGTAACCCATATTCTAATATATTGAATTTGATTGTACAGGTAAAAGCCAGTAAATTAGAATATTTTGAAAAACTTGATTTATTTCAGTAATTGCATTCAAAAGGTGTAACTTGTACATTATATTTATTCATTGCACACAGACTGATGCATTCAAATGTTTATTTCATTTAATTTTGATGATTTGAAGTGGCAACAAATGAAAATCCAAAATTCCGTGTGTCACAAAATTAGAATATTACTTAAGGCTAATACAAAAAAGGGATTTTTTAGAAATGTTGGCCAACTGAAAAGTATGAAAATGAAAAATATGAGCATGTACAATACTCAATACTTGGTTGGAGCTCCTTTTGCCTCAATTACTGCATTAATGCGGCGTGGCATGGAGTCGATGAGTTTCTGGCACTGCTCAGGTGTTATGAGAGCCCAGGTTGCTCTGATAGTGGCCTTCAACTCTTCTGCGTTGTTGGGTCTGGCATTCTGCATCTTCCTTTTCACAATACCCCACAGATTTTCTATGGGGCTAAGGTCAGGGGAGTTGGCTGGCCAATTTAGAACAGAAATACCATGGTCCGTAAACCAGGCACGGGTAGATTTTGCGCTGTGTGCAGGCGCCAAGTCCTGTTGGAACCTGAAATCTCCATCTCCATAGAGCAGGTCAGCAGCAGGAAGCATGAAGTGCTCTAAAACTTGCTGGTAGACGGCTGCGTTGACCCTGGATCTCAGGAAACAGAGTGGACCGACACCAGCAGATGACATGGCACCCCAAACCATCACTGATGGTGGAAACTTTACACTAGACTTCAGGCAACGTGGATCCTGTGCCTCTCCTGTCTTCCTCCAGACTCTGGGACCTCGATTTCCAAAGGAAATGCAAAATTTGCTTTCGTCAGAAAACATGACTTTGGACCACTCAGCAGCAGTCCAGCTCTTTTTTTCCTTAGCCCAGGTGAGACGCTTTTCGCGCTGTTTCTTGGTCAACAGTGGCTTGACACGAGGTATGCGGCAGTTGAAACCCATGTCTTTCAAGCGTCTCTTGGTGGTGGATCTTGAAGCACTGACTCCAGCAGCTGTCCACTCCTTGTGAATCTCCCCCACATTTTTGAATGGTTTTTTTTTAACAATCTTGACTAGGGCGCGGTGATCCCTATCGCTTGTACACTTTTTCTGACCACAGTTTTTCCTTCCCTTTGCCTCTCTATTAATGTGTTTGGACACAGAGCTCTGAGAACAGCCAGCCTCTTCAGCAATAACCTTTTGTGTCTTTCCCTCCTTGTGCAATGTGTCGATGGTCGCCTTTTGGACAGCTGTCAAATCTGAAGTCTTCCCCATGTTTGTGTAGGCTTCAGAACTGGACTGAGAGACCATTTAAAGCCCTTTGCAGGTGTTTTGAGTTAATCAGCTGATTAGTTTGTGGCACCAGGCGTCTTCAAAATTTAACCCTTACACAATATTCTAATTTTGTGACACACGGAATTTTGGATTTTTATTTGTTGCCACTTCAAATCATCAAAATTAAATGAAATAAACATTTGAATGCATCAGTCTGTGTGCAATGAATAAATATAATGTACAAGTTACACCTTTTGAATGCAATTACTGAAATAAATCAAGTTTTTCAAAATATTCTAATTTACTGGCTTTTACCTGTATATACAAATAAACATTACATTTAAGTAAATTAGATAATACAGGTGACTCACAAGTCAGTTTTTTTATTGATTACATACAGGCCATAGTTCTTGTTGTCTGTTCACTTGGATTTACTGGTTTCAGTAGTTTCAAGAATGAAGAAAGATTAGTTTGTGTAACCTAAAAGCGGTAACAACACTGATAATTGTAACATAACACTCATCTATTAGGTATCCCAGGTCTGAATAATGATATAACCTTCTGAACCTGCTAGCTGAACATTGGCTTCTGCAGAGCCAAACACTTATGCTCATTGATCTTCAAGATAATACAGAGATTTTGAAGAAATGTGCTTGATGGTCATTAAACCTTTTCCCCCTGGAGGATGTGATAAAATGAGCTCTAACAGAACAGCTTCCTTTTGCTCCTTTTCTGCCAGTGATATGTTGCTTATCTAAACTTCGAAGAGTATTAATTTTTGCGTTCAAGGCTTAGCTGTCAGTGTCACTTATTCTGGGCTGGGTCAGAGAGGGTACTCCATAAGGCAAGGCAAGGCAAATTTATTTCTAGAGCACATTTCAGTACTAGGACAATGCAAAGAGCTTTACATGATTAAAACATAGGAAAATAAAAACTGTATCAAAGAAAATTGGAATAAAATGTACAAAAATGGAAACAAAACATGGGAAAATGGAAACTAAAAGCATATATTGATGACTTTTAAAACAGTTGGACTACAAACTGAAACTAATGATATTTCAGTTAACAGAACAGTCGAAGGCAATCCTAAACAAATGTTTTTAATCTTGATTTTAAAAAACTCAGCACTTTTGCAGTTTTCTGGAAGTTTGTTCCAGAGAAGTGGAGCATAGGAACTAAATGCTGCTTCTCCGTGTTTGGTTCTGGTTCTAGGTATGCAGAGAAGGCTGGAGCCAGAAGACCTGAGTGGTCTGGATGGTTGATACACTGATAACAAGTCTGTGATATATTTAGGTACTAAGCCATTCAGTAATTTATAGGCTAACAGAAGAATTTTAAAGTCGATTCTCTGAGATACAGGGAGCCAGTGTAAGGACTTTAGAACTGGGGTGATGTGCTCTATTTTCTTAGTCTTAGTGAGGACGCAGGCAGCAGCGTTCTGGATCAGCTGCAGCTGTCTGATCCACTTTTTAGGCAGACCTGTGAAAACACTGTTGAGATATTAGTCCTTTAATCTAGGAAACGTTCTTCAGGTGATAGAAGGCCAACCTTGTAATTGTGTTTAGATGCTTAGAGGTTCAGGTCTGAGTCCATCACTACACCCAGGTTTCGGGCTTGATCGGTGGTTTCTAGCTGAAGCCACTGAAGCTGTGCATTCGCTATCGGTCCAAAAATTATTACTTCGCTTTTGTTTTTATTGAGTTGAAGAAAATTTTGGCACATCCATGCATTGCATTTACTCAGCACTTGAATGGTTTTATAGTCCCCTGGCAACATGGTGATGTAGAGCTGTGTGTCGTCTGCATAGTTATGGTAACTGATGTTGTTGTTTTTGGTGATCTGAGCTAGAGGGAGCATGTAGATATTAAATAGGAGGGGACCCAGGATGGACCCTTGGCGAAACCCACATGTGATTTTTATTGTCTCTGATGTAAAGTTACCTACTGACACAAAAAACTCCCTGTCCTTTAAGTAGGATTTAAACCAGTCGAGTACTGTACCAGAAAGGCTGACCCAATTATCAAGGCGCTCTAACAGAATGGCTACGCAACCTTGCGGTCTGGCATTACGCCAGCGGTTAGTAGTGGGTTACTGCGACCGAGAGAAACTCCGCCATCACCTCCGGAGCCCATGCAGTTAGGTAGGGCTCGTCTAACCAATGAAGAGCGTCAACAACGCTTTTCTGGTAATTCGTGTCTTTATTGTGGTGGCGAGGGTCACTTCGTTAGAGATTGTCCCACTCGGCCTAAAGAGCGAGTCCTCCGCCTGTAAGGGGTAGGACGGAGGACAATATTAAGACTAATCCCCACAGATCAGCTATTGGATTGTCGGGTTCGCGTTTTTGCGTTCCTGTTTCTTTACTTTTTGATCAAGAGAGTTTTGATGCCTCGGCCCTAGTGGATTCTGGTTCTGACTTCAATCTAATCGACCAGGAATTAGTTGAACAGCTCCATGTTGCTACCGAGCCATTATCTGAACCTTTACAGGTCTTGGCCTTAGATGGTCAGAATTTAACTTTGATCACTCGTCGAACCAAACCCCTAGAGGTAATAGTTTCTGGTAACCACCGGGAGCAGTTATAATTTTTTGTGTTCCCTGTTAAACGCTCACCGGTGGTGTTGGGTTTAGCGTGGTTAACCGTCCACAATCCTCAGTTAAATTGGGCCGAATCCCGGCTCGAGTCGTGGTCTCCTGCTTGTCATTCGCGGTGTTTGCAATCTGCTGTGCAGTACATGGATATGTACTGAATAAATATGGAGATGAATACTATTATAAACAGAATTTACAGATAGATTTGTACTATGAGTTTAATATAAGAATAACTAGTAATGTGAACAGATTCACAGCTGGATATGTACAGTATAATATTCAGGTGGATATCACCATAAAAATAGAATTTTAGCAGATATGTACAATGAACATAATATTTAGATGGTTGTTATTATAACAGAGTTTACAGGTCAATATTTACTAAGAATGTATATACGCATGACTATTACTATATCTATAAACATGATTTTTAACGATAGATATACATAAGTTAGGCTAAAATGTGCAGTATAGCAGTTTAAGAAATAAAGTTTGGCAGAAGCTCTCCAAATTAAAGTGCAGTGGAAAGTAATTGCACATTGAAGTTAAGGTACAGTATTGCAAATAATGTACCTGCAAAAACATGCAACATGCTAAAATAAACGGTTGAAACCGCGGTAACATAATATGTTCATAAACATTTTTTATTTATTTATCACTTTATTAATCCCCGCCAAACAAACGCTATTTAAAACATTTACACAGAAGCATTATTTAGACATGCAACATGCAAAAATAAACGGTGGAAACCGCGGTAACATAATATGTTCATAAGCATTTTGTTTTATTTATCACTTTATTAATCCCCGCCAAACAAACGCTATTTAAAACATTTACACAGAAGCATTATTTAGACATGCAACATGCAAAAATAAACGGTGGAAACCGCGATAACATAATATGTTCATAAACATTTTTTATTTATTTATCACTTTATTAATCCCCGCCAAACAAACGCTATTTAAAACATTTACACAGAAGCATTATTTAGACATGCAACATGCAAAAATAAACGGTGGAAACCGCGGTAACATAATTAGCTCCGTCCCTGTGGTCCGCACTCTCCTAAATAAACATCTTTAAAACTGTGCTTGGTCTCCGCTCGTATCTGCATGTGGGCTAAACATCTAAAAACCATGACAATTATATTTGAAGAAATGTACACGGTTAGGTAACTGTTTTGTACTGGTATTTCTCACGTTATGAATATCAACCCACCTGTGTCTTTAATGAACTGCATGTTCTCTCTTATGTTTTCCATTTTGAAGGGTGCAAAATAAAATCATGTCTTTGTGTGATGTCACCCCAGTAAACTAAAAAGTCACTGATAACCAATTTAAAGTTACCAGACACTAATCAACTTGTGAAAGGGAAGCATGATAAAACAACACTTTAGTCACAGTTTACGTTAATTGTTAGAGGTGTCAATAATAGGGGAACTGTCTGTTTTCTAAAATCAATCATCCCTTGATGTATGATTTTCCCCTGACTAAGCATACACCCATTCATGGCTATTATATTAAATAAATCAATAGCTTTTGTTCACCATTTTTGATATTCTGGTAGATTTCTTATTAGTACTGGATGGATATATGACACAAGTGTCGTTTTGGCATATATGGACCTGTTTGGGATGATGAGGCCTTTTTAGGAGGTTCTTTTTAGTCTTGCCAAATTTGTCTTCACATCAGCTGATTTTAGGAGGTGACTTTAATTGTTGGCTCAATCTGAAATTGTATCGATCTTTGCCAACCATGGGGGTCTACTACAAATCGGCCAAGACAATTAACCTTTTTAGGGAAGAGTTTAGTGTCACCAATCCCTGGCAGTTTCGCAATCCTACTAGAAAAGAATACTCCCTTTTCTCAAATGTACACCATACTTTCACACGGATTGATTACTTTTTGGTGGATAGTAGGTTTCTCATGTCCATTTCAGACTGTAAATACAACCCAATTGTTCTACGAGATCATGCTGCTGTTACCGTTAATGTTAAATTTCTAAAACATTCAAACTCCCGCCTTTTTTGGCATCTTAATTACAGTTTACACCTTGAAGAAGACTTTGCTAAGTTTGTTTCTGGATGAATTGTGTTTTTCTTGGAGATTAATGAAAGTCCTGGTATGAAGGACTCTTTACTATGGGGGACCCTGAAAGCTTTTATTAGGGGTGAGATAATCTCATATGTAGCACATAGGAAAAGGTATAGAAGAGATATTAGCTCAACTCGCCCAATGCTTATTTAGACTCCCCTTATGCTGCCTCCAAATCAGCAGATGTTTTTAAAGAAAGGATTGTTGTACAGAGTATGACTTAGAGATGACAACAGTATACTTCAGAGCTTTTGCTTCGCTCCAAGTCCGCATTTTATGAGCAAGGCGACAGGACAGGCAAATTACTGACACATCGTCCGTCCGTCTGTCCGTCCGTTTTCTTCCGCTTATCCAGGGTCGGGTCGCGGGGGTAGCAGCTTCAGTAGGGAGGCCCAGACGTCCCTCTCCCCAGCCACTTGGGCCAGCTCCTCCGGGGGAATCCCAAGGCGTTCCCAGGCCAGCCGAGAGACATAGTCCCTCCAGCGTGTCCTGGGTCTTCCCCTGGGCATCCTCCCAGTGGGACGTGCCCGGAACACCTCACCAGGGAGACGTCCAGGAGGCATCCTAACCAGATGCCCGAGCCACCTCACATCGTTTATGTAACATATCCTCTCAAGTAATTCAGCAAATCAAATTTTCCACTGGTATTATGACGGACCCACTAGGAATTAATAAAACTTTTATGGACTTTTACAGTTCCCTATACTATTCTGAACACACTTCAGCAATGGATTTTTAACCCTGTTTTCAAAATCAGGGTTCCAATCAAGGGGATAATAATCTTTTAACCAGATTATTATCCCCTCTGTTGATTCAAATGCAGCGGATGGTCTAGAACAACCAATTGCACTTGCAGAACTTGAGCTGGCAGTTAAATCACTGGCTAATGGCAAATCTCTGGGGCTGGATGGGTTCCCAGCAGAGTTTTACAAGACATTCTGGAGAGAGCTGGCACCGTTAATATTGAATATGTTTTGTGAAGCCTTTACAGTTGGTTCGCTTCCTCAAACACCAAACACTATCCCAAGCTTGTATAACTTTACTGTTGAAAAAGGGCAAGGATCCTTTACAATATGGTTCCTACTGGCCTATAACCTTATTAAATGCAGATTTTAAGGTATTATCGAAATTACTGGCCCGCCTAATAGAACATGTTCTCTCTTCAGTTATTTCCTTTGACCAAACAGGGTTTATTTGTGGCCGCCACTCTTTTTTTAATATTAGACAAGTACTTAATGTGGTCTACAATTCACCGTCATCAACCCTTTCTGAAGTCTTGGTTGCCTTAGATGCAGAAAAGGCCTTCAATAAGGTGGAATGGGATTATCTTTTTTTCACTTTACGTAAATTTGGCTTCGGGGAGAAATTTTCTTGGATTAGGTTACTCTATATTTCACCACAGGCTTCAGTCAGGACCAGTTGTTATGACTCTAAATGTTTTCCTCTCACCAGTTCGACCCGACAAGAATGTCCTCTTAGCCCTTTATTGTTTGTGATTGCTCTGAGGACAGACCCTAATTTTTAAAGCATTTGTCGGAATGGTGTGAAGGTGAAAGTTTCTGTGTATGCAGATGATATGCTGCTATTTGTATCCAATCTACCTAGGTCAATCCCTGCTGTCCTATCAATCTTGGAGTCTTTTGGCAATGTTTCTGGATTCAAACTGAATCTTGGTAAGAGTTAGGTTTTTCCAATCAACAAGTCTGCTAAAGAATTGCCTCTACAAACCTTTCCGTTTAAAGTGGTTAAGTCTGGCTTCCTATACTTAGGTGTATTTAAAGCAGATATACATGGTAATCTTTTGAAGAAAAACCGTTTTCATTAATTTCACAAGCTAAATAGGATTTAGATCATTGGTCTCTTCTTAATCTGTCCATAGCTGCCAAGATAAATTCTATCAAGATGAATATTTTCCCCAGGTTTTCCTACTTGTTCCAAACTATACCAATCTTTCTTCCTCACAGTTTTTTTTTTTCATAAAATTGGTAGTCTTCTCTTAGACTTAGTTTGGGACGAGAAACTGCAGTCCTTACAGCAACCTAACAATGGCTGGTGAAATTGCACTTCCTAGTCTGTTATCCTATTATTGGGCAGCTAATATTAGAAACTTGGGCTACTGACTTCAGTTTGAGTCACTTGAACCTGCTCCAGTTTGGATGGATATTGAAGCCATGTCCTCAAAACCAGTAACACTAAAAGCCTTATTGCATCTACCTCTTTCTTTTACACCCCAAGGCCACTCTAAAAACATTATTGTTGTTTCCTGTCTTAGAATATTGAGCCAATTCTGCCGTTATTTTGGATTTCAGACTATCTCTAATGTAGCTCTGATCATGGCCAATCCAGCCTTCACTCCTTCTTTAATTGATAATGCTTTCTCTTCTTGGGCAAAATTAGGATTGAAAACTATGAACGACTTTTAGGTGGGTGGCATTTTTGCATCTTTTCAAGAACTGGTAGAAAGGTTTTCTCTGTCTCAAGTGCATTTTTTTTTGTACCTTCAAGTGCGTAGCTTTACCCGCTGCACTTTTCCATGTTTACCCTCTTTTCCAGACAGCCACAATTTTGACAAATTTTTAGAACCAACACCCTCCATGAAAGGGGCTATTTGACGTATTTATCTGAACTTTATTAATCTTCATTCGGATTGCCCTGAGGTTGTCAAGGCCATCTGGGAAACTAATCTAGGAGAGCTGATTCCAGCAGAAATTTGGAAGAAAATTCTATGCCGGGTTCATAAATCTTCTATTTGTGCAAAACAGGGTTTCACTCAATGCAGAATTTTACATCAAACCCATTATACTAAAGCTAGGCTTGTGAATATATTTGAAGGGACATCTTCATCTTATGACCATTGTTGGTTAGATCCTGCAGATTATTTTCATATGTTCTGGCTTTGCCCTGCGTTAAACAATTTTTGGTATGAGACTTTTAACACTTTATCTAAAGCAGAGGTCACCAACCTTTTTAAAACTGAGAGCTACTTTATTGGCATTGTGTCATACGAAGGGCTACCAGTACTGACCTTTGAACTAGATGAGTCAGAGTTCACCTTAACTTTATGTGAAAGAATTTTTTTTTTCATGCTTTGGTATAGATATGGTGATTTTAAAATCTATATAAATGTAAGTGTGATTAAACAAGAAGAGTAACAAAATAAAACTAGAATCGTTCAACTTCTGAAGAAGTTGAAGAAGGCGCCCGCCTGGTGGTGGGCGTGACCGTCAAAGGCAAAGCTTCCGAGTTCCTTGGTCGTAGGCTGTCATCGCTTGGGGATTTTGAAACAAACCTTCTGAGTGAAAAGGATTTGTCTTCATCAAAACCTGCCGACCGGGAAAACTTTGCGTCTGCACAGCTGCAAACTGCGTATTTCGATCTGAGACGCAGCTAATGAGCTAATTGGCGACAGCCGACGGTCAACGTTTCCCATTCATTTGCTACGGTAGTCCTAAACCACTACTGACATAATACACTTTTTGGCCACAAGCGTCATTTTGGGGGCGTTGTTTCCACCTCTTCTCTTAGAGCCGTTTTTAATAGAAAGAAGAAAAGGCAAAAACGGTCCAAACAAAAGGTTGTAACGTTTACATTTGTAACCTCTGCCTTACATAAACACTAGAATAAAATCTTAATAAATAAAAGTATAGACAATTATTTCAGTAACTCAATTCAGTAAGTGAAATACAATATATACAGGGGTTGGACGAAACTGAAACACCTCTCACTTTAGTGTGGGAGGTTTCATGGCTAAATTGGACCAGCCTGGTGGCCAATCTTCATTAATTGCACATTGAACCAATAAGAGCAGAGTGTGAAGGTCCAATTAGCAGGGTAAGAGCACAGTTTTGCTCAAAATATTGCAATGCACACCACATTATGGGTGACATACCAGAGTTCAAAAGAGAACAAATTGTTGGTGCACGTATTGCTGCCGCATCTGTGACCAAGACAGCAAGTCTTTGTGATGTATCAAGAGCCACGGTATCCAGGGTAATGTCAGCATACCACCAAGAAGGACGAACCACATCCAACAGGATTAACTGTGGACGCAAGAGGAAGCTGTCTGAAAGGGATTTTCGGGTGCTAACCCGGATTGTATCCAAAAAACATAAAACCACTGCTCCCCAAATCACAGCAGAATTAAATGTGCACCTCAACTCTCCTGTTTCCACCAAAACTGTCCGTCGGGAGCTCCACAGGGTCAATATCCACGGCCGGGCTGCTATAGCCAAACCTTTGGTCACTCGTGCCAATGCCAAACGTCGGTTTCAATGGTGCAAGGAGCGCAAATCTTGGGCTGTGGACAATTTGAAACATGTATTGTTCTCTGATGAGTCCACCTTTACTGTTTTCCCCACGGTGAGAGTTACGCTGTGGAGAAGCCCCAAAGAAGCGTACCACCCAGACTGTTGCATGCCCAGAGTGAAGCATGGGGGTGGATCAGTGATGGTTTGGGCTGCCATATCATGGCATTCCCTTGGCCCCATACTTGTGCTAGATGGGCGCGTCACTGCCAAGGACTACCGAACCATTCTGAAGGACCATGTGCATCCAATGGTTCAAACATTGTATCCTGAAGGAGGTGCCGTGTATCAGGATGACAATGCACCAATACACACAGCAAGACTGGTGAAAGATTGGTTTGATGAACATGAAAGTGAAGTTGAGCATCTCCCATGGCCTGCACAGTCACCAGATCTAAATATTATTGAGCCACTTTGGGGTGTTTTGGAGGAGCGAGTCAGGAAACATTTTCCTCCACCAGCATCACGTCGTGACCTGGCCACTATCCTGCAAGAAGAATGGTTTAAAATCCCTCTGACCACTGTGCAGGACTTGTATATGTCATTCCCAAGACGAATTG